>OY757550.1:0-30971 GCA_963584105.1 Alviniconcha strummeri
GCAACATAGTGCAGAGAGGAACGGCAACCAGGTGCACACGGAATGGGGAACGGCAACATAGTGCAGAGATAGGAACAGCAACATGGTGCAGACAAAGGAACGGCAACAAGGTGCAGACGGAGAGAGGAACGGCAACGAGGTGCAGACGGAGATAGGAACGGCAACACAGTGCAGAGAGAGGAACAGCAACCTGGTGCAGACGGAGAAAAAAACGGCAACATACTGCAGAGAGAGGAACGGCAACAGGGTGCAGACGGAGAGAGGAGCGACAAAAGC
The DNA here is from genome assembly GCA_963584105.1 of Alviniconcha strummeri. Classification (NCBI taxonomy): domain Eukaryota; kingdom Metazoa; phylum Mollusca; class Gastropoda; family Provannidae; genus Alviniconcha; species Alviniconcha strummeri. Next base: position 277 of record OY757550.1, read on the forward strand.
GTGCAGAGAGGAACGGCAACATAGTGCAGAGTGGAACGGCAACACGATGAAGACGGAGAAAGGAACGTCAACATGGTGAAGACGGAGAAAGGAACGGCAACATAGTGCAGACCGGGAGAGGAACGGCAACATGGTGCAGACGGGGAGAGGAACGGCAACATAGTGCAGAGAGAGGGGGGAACGGCAACAAGGTGCAGATGGAGAGAGGGTAACAGGGTGCAGACGGAGAGAGGAACGGCAACAGGGTGCAGACGGAGAGGAACAAAGCAGCAGTCGGGAAGAGATGATGGCACCATGATTCACCCACAGTCATCCAACACACTCCGCCGCCACTAACACCCAGACAGTCGGCCTTGAATGCTGATGCCAGAATCGATCGCACTTTAGCAGACAAAAACCAGACCAGTGTCGAGCGCTTCTCTGCTCCGAGAAAAAACAAAACAAAACGAAACAAAGCACTCATCCTATCAAATTGGAGAACCTATCACTGGAGACCATCACAACAGATCTAATCTCTACAATTGTAGCACTGGAACTTAATCTCTCTCATTGTAGCAGTACTAGCACTGAACACATAATCTCTACCATTGCAGCACTGGAACTTATGTCTCCCATTCTGGCATAACGCATAACCTCTACCACTGTATCAGTAAACACCTTCTTTCTCCCATTGTGGTATTGGAACCTACTCTCTAATATGACTCCCAATCTCTTCCGCTGTAGCACTGGAACCCGATATCTGGCACGACACCCCGTCTCTACCGTTGTAACACTGGGACCTAATCTTGACTATGAACCTAGTCTCACTGACACCCAAATCTTGACTATGAAACCTAGTCTCACTGACACCCAGTCTCTACCATTGTAACACTCGGACCTAGTCTTGACTATGAAACCTACTCTCCACTGACACCCAGTCTCTACCATTGTAACACTGGGACCTAATCTTGACTATGACAGACACCTAGTCTCACTGACACCCAGTCTCTACCATCGTAACACTGGGACCTATTTATCTTGACTATGACACCTAGTCTCACTGACACCCCAGTCTCTAAGACTGCGGCACGTGCGGCTCGCGGGGAGCCAAAGCAGTGGCGGTGTGGCCGTGGCCCAGTCTGGCGGTAACAAATTATTAACCACACGGAAGGCCGACGACACGCGGTCCCGGCGGTCGGACTGTCGCCACAGCAGGAGCCGGGTCGTAGTACTACTACAACCACGACAACACTGTAGTAGCCGCCGTGGCCGCCACCCGAAAGAGCAGGCGACAGGCACCTGGTTCGCTCTTATCGATCGCCGTGTTTCCGACTGCTGGGTGCATGTCGCTCTGCATCGCGCCTGACGGGTGGCGTAACGCTCCCGCAGCCAGGCCACAATGGACAGTCGATATTATTGACTTAGTCACGGCTGGCTGACTGATGAGGGGAGGGGGGGAGGGATTCAGTCGTGCGGAGCGGCGCGCACACCGACCCCGCCTCGTCTGCCTCCCTCCCCCCCCCCCCCCCATCCCATGCTGTTGGAACCGAACCGACCTGCTAGTGAGTCATGCCGGCCACTCCAGCGCTTTAGTCCTACACTCCTCTCACACAGATGTATCAGTGTGTGGGTCACGAGGTGGTGAAGTCATCCGCTTGCCTGTTCCTATCTTTGCCCCCTCCTCCCCCCCCCCACCTCCTCCCTCCCCTGCATCTAGTCACTGCGGATTGCAGGTTGCATTGCAAAGATTGATGGAGGTGAGCAAGCCGCTCATGGCTGCTGTGTGAATCAATAAACATGACCATGTATCACTATGAGATTTTCCCTCTGCTGCAAACAGATCGGTTAGATCGAACGGAGGCTGACCCACAGCTACAGATAAATAATTGATTTTATCCGTCGAGGATGAGCTCTCTCTCTCTCTCTCTCTCTCTCTCTCTCTCTCTCTCTCTCTCTCTCTCTCACACACACACACACACACACACACAAATAGTCTCTAACGGTCTAATGTGTGCGAGAAGTATGTGTGTAGAGAGCGAAATGGAGCGGGAGGGAAGGGGTGTCAGGAGGGCCGAGGCCTATCAAAGCTAATCGTGGTGTCTGGTCATCCCAAAGGCAGATGCGGAGGGTAGAAGCAGAGAAAGGTACAGGCTGTCTTCAGGCACATGCGTTGCTATGGAGATGAGAGAGGAATGAGTAGCACGTCTGCACGTGATGCTCGCCATGCCGGTGGCTGCACAAGGCGGTGTGTGTGTGTGTGTGTGTGTGTGTGTGTGTGTGTGTGTGTGTGTGTGTGTGTGTGTGTGTATGTATGTATGTATGTGTGTGTGTGTGTGTGTGTATGTATGCGCGTGTGTGTGTGTGTGAGAGAGAGAGAGAGAGAGAGAGAGAGAGGGGGGGGGGGAGAGTGTGAGCGCGCTTGCGTGTGTGGTGAGTATATACAGAGTGTGGTGTGCATGTACACATGCCTCTTAACCCCACGGTGCCCTGACGCGTATAACCGTCGTGACTGAATTGGCGTAAAAATAATTAAATCTACCCCCCACCCCCACCCCCCCATTTGCAATGACTGGCCCAAAGACTTCAGACCGATCGACCTCTGCCCCCCCCCCCCCCCCCCCCCAGGTTGCAATGACGGGACATATTCCTCAGACCCATCGACCTGTGCCCCCCCGCCCCCCATCCCCACCCGGCGTCTTGTGTCAGACAGCAAGTGCAGCCATTTTGTGACAGCACGTATCGGCCACAGGGCTGTTGGCACGGTTCGATCCCCGCTTCACTTTCACTGTCAGCCTGAGGCAACACAGGCACGGGGCTACAGGGAGTGTGTGTGTGAAGGGGGGGGGGGGGGGGGGGCACAAAGGCCTTTTCTGAGTATGAACTGATGCAAGTAGGTATATATAATATATATGGGTATCATGCCAAGAAGGTAAGGTGTGTTTATGTCTGTGTGTGGTGGTGTGTGTGTGCGTGTGTGTGTGTGTGTGTGTGTGTGTGTGTGCATTGCGTGCGGTGGTGTGTGTGTGTGTGCGCGCATTGCGTGCGGTAGTGTGTGTGTGTGTGGTGTGAGTGCATTGCGTGCGGTGGTGTGTGTGTGTGTGTGCGCGCGCATTGCGTGCGGTAGTATGTGTGTGTGTGGTGTGTGTGTGCATTGCGTGCGGTAGTGTGTGTGTGTGCATTGCGTGCGTACCGTAGCGTGTGTGTGTGTACTGCGTGCGGTGGTGTGTGTATTGCGTGCGGTGGTGTGTGTGTGTGTGTGTGTGTGTGTGTGTGTGTGTGTGTGTGTGTGTGTGTATTGCGTGCGGTGCGGTGGTGTGTGTGTGTGTAAAGGGTGGACAGGCACGGTCACACAGGAGGCGGGGGGTGGTGGAGAAGTAGAAGGGAGAAAGCGCCGAGTTGCCAGGCAAGCCGTGCCACACGAGGATGTGCCACAGTGCCACGCGTACCGCTGAATTCACGGAGACTCCGTGGGGGAGAGTCTTTGGTTTCACGTGGAACACGATAGCACTGACCTTCTTGCCTTTTTTGCTGTCATTCTTCGTGCGCTAGCAAGTGGCTCCGTGTGTCACGTGACAGAGGAAGACACGCGGAGAGAGACAGAAGGGGAGGTGTGGGTGAACACAAAACTTTGCACATTCTCTCATGCCGTGAAACCCAGTCTATCCAGCAGTCTTAGGGTGAAACCCCGTCTATCCAGCATTGTCTTAGGGCGAAACCCCGTCTATCCACCACTGTCACAGGAATCTCCACCAACACCGCTCTCTAGCAGGGCAGGTCTACCGAATCATTTCCAACGTAACACAGCTGAAGAGGCCGACTGGCGTCGGTAAGTGGTGGGTGGGGAGGAGGGGGAGTAAACAGAAAGATATGCACCTAGCGCGCTTAAACTTAAGGACTGATTGTCGGTGACATCCCCATCACACACACACACACACACACACACACACACCAACGGCTTGCGGTGTTGTGGACTACGCGTCTACGTTGTGGACTACGGATGAACCTTTACTCTGGTTATTCCCACAATGGGAAAGGATGAAGGAGAGAACCTGGTGAAGGAATCCAGCAGCCAGACCCCGCTCTCCCTACAGTCCTTCCAAAGCCGTCACCGGTCTGCCACACGCCCTGGTCTGGCCACACGCCATCTCTGAACAGCGGTCACTCGCACGGACCGCAGCAGCCCACAGGCCCGAGGTGCAAGGATGACCGTCCCTGACTGGACACGACCTCCGGACACTTGATGACAGTCACTGCCGGCACGCGACAAAAGGGCGCTGACTGTCTGTCAACTTTCACACTGACGGTGGCACTGGCTCATTTCTGGACGTATAAGTAATATCGGAGACCGCCTGATTAATACAACGAGGCACTTTTTCCTCCCCTTTATCTGGAATGGTTAACACGAGCATGAAGGTCGCTTAGCATCGGCGTGGTGTCTTCGTCCCTAAGTCAGTGAAGAAATACTGAACAGCCTGTTGACTTCGAGGACTAGGCAGGTAGAACAGCTTGACGTTGCGACACCTCTCTCTCTCTCTCTCTCTCTCTCTCTCTCTCTCTCTCTCTCTCTCTCTCTCTCTCTCTCGTTTAAGAACCATAGGGAGCAGAAAACATGTTAAACTGGACGATTTTTAAATGGGCAATAAGCAAATGTTCGCCTAACTTCAAAATGCCTTTGTCCAGCAACAAAGAAAGGGCGACAAGAACAGGACAAAATGAGTCATCTGCGCGTTGGGTGTTTCTGGCCAGTCTGGCCCCCTAGAGACGGGTTATTTTCGACACTCGGCGGTGTTGTTCCGAGTCGGTCCCCTAGGTAGTAGTCAAAAATCTGTACTTTCCAATTCTGCCCAGAGTATCAATCTTGATGCAGGAGCCAACTGCGGCTTCAACGCAGTGTCCACGAGTGGACGACCGATCTGATTATCTCCATCCTGGGTGCCGGCAACACACACGCCTGTGCTGGGGGGTCACTCTGGTCTCTGAAGTGTGCAAGCTGCAAAGACAGACTGGACTATGCTTGGCCGCCTACTGGACTGTCAGCCAGCGGTACTTGACTGGCGCTGTCCCCTCAATGCTCCCACGATGGAGCAAACGAGGTCAGCCTTGGAGCCAAACAAGGTCAGGCAGAACAAACAAGGCTAGCGTGGACCGAACGGGGCCAGACTGGTAGACAGTCGTAAACAATCAGGGAATTTGCGTGCTAAGTCTCAACTACAGAATGTTTCTCAAATATATTTTTTAAAAATCCATAAAGTGCTACGTGGGTCTGCTCTTCCGCCTTTGTTTGGCGATATCTTTGGTGAAAATTCAGAAAAACACATTCACTGTAAGCCTCCAGCTTATAAAATAAAAAATATAATAAAAATGCCTAAAGTACTGCTATAGACAGTGACGCTATATTGCCACCAGTCCAACCGTTCACTGGTACGGCCGTCATGCTGGGAGCGCTTAGCGAACAAGCAATACATCACGTGCACATATTCCAAACTCATCAGCACTGAGGCGGGAAAGAGGTCAAATGCTAGCGGGTACAGACAGGTAAGCAGTAGAACAGTGACGGGGGCCGGTGTAGGCAGCACCCACATCAGTGGCATACCTTATTACCTACCAGGCAGAACGCAGCACAAGTCGGTGAGAGAGAGAGAGAGAGAGAGAGAGAGAGAGAGAGAGAGAGAGAGAGAGAGAGAGAGAGAGAGAGAGAGAGAATTCCTCGCGAGAGAGGAGGTGATGAACTGGCAAAAACATTATCTTACCTACATACACATTCACCTAGCACTACGCTTCACGGCCGCGCCACGTCTTGGGAAGAGTACTCTGAACAGAGACCACAGCACCCTGCTGGGGATGAAAGCAGAAGGCCGGCCACAGCAAGATGGGCCAATGGCGCTGGGTGTTTCTTCATCACGGAGCACATTCCTGCTGGGCTGCCAGCTAGTCTCGGCACCACTAAATTACTGTTGCATGCACTCTGGCACTGACAGGTGAAATGGTCACAGCACAGTGGACATAGATTGTTACACAATGTGCTAGTGCTGCCCTGTAACGCCTGGTCACACAGAACGTTACAGTGTGCTTGCTGCCTGTAACGCTCGATCACACAGGTCATTACAGTGTGCTTGCTGCCCTGTAACGCCTGATTACACAGGTCATTACAGTGTGCTTGCTGTCTGTAACGCCTGATCACACAGGTCACTACAGTGTGCTTGCTGCCCTGTAATGCCCGATCACTGCCAGAAAAGTACTATAAAAATTCAAAAAAGCAACACTCACAGAATGTTAAGGAACAAAAGGGGAGAAAACAATAACCACAGAATTAGAAACTAACAGAATTAAGCACCAGCAATCAACACAACAAATGGCGTCAGCTGTTATGTTTAGGTTAAGCCTAAGCAAAACTCAAAAGGGAAAAACTAAAATTAAAACCAAAATTCCTCTGTCGACCAGGTCGCCAACCAGACTATCCTCGCCTGGCATGAAAATGAGGGCAACGATTATTAGTGGGGTCACAGACACTGTCAAATACGCTCTCCTGGCGTAAAAGAGGACCTTAGTGAAACTGAAACTTCATTGTTAGAGTGGGAAGGTGGGAGGGTGATTAAAGGGAGGAAGAGAGTGCGGGCAGCACTGCTTTAGTCGTGACTGGAGTCACGTGCATGCGGTCAGTCAGACGGGAGAGGTGGTAGACAGGCAAGCACACTCACTGTTCAGAGTACTACTGGCGACCCAGACCAACGTCAGCACGTCTCCGGGTTCCAGGGGAACGTCGCGCTCCTCCGCCATTGTTTCAGCTGCAACAACTTTCGTCCAATCACTGACAGGCACATGGATAAACCATTAAAGAACTTAGCCTTCTCAACACACCTTCTCTCCACCAAGGTCGGCCTTTCTCCAACAGGATCACGATGAAAATTTAGCCTAAAAACATTTCGTTTGAAAATGCTTCCACACGAGGTTGCACTCCGACTGCCGTCCGTTACGATTAGCGGACATGGCCACACCACGGTTGTCCGTGGCCTCTTTGCTCTTTTCCTCAGGCGACAGGAAAAGCTGACCTCTGGTATTGAGAAGACTAGTTCCTTAACTTGCCTTAACTGCATTGTAACTACGACCAGTCAACCAGTCTTAACACAGGAACAAATGACGCGGTCCAAGGCAAAATGCTCCAACGATTTATGGGTTACTGTTGTTACATCGCCCTGATACAACCACACTGGTTGACTGGGGCGTAAAACACCAATTTACTTACTTACTTACTAATGTTGCAGTATGTCTCTTAAAAGTAAAATGCGTTTAGTCAACTCCGCCGCAAACTGAATGACAAAAATGGACAAACGCGAGTTCCTCCATTCTGTTGTTCTTTAGGTAAATGTTTTTTTGTTTGTTTTTTTATCAGATGCTGCTGAGTTTCCGTACTGAGCAGATCCGAGAGACGGCTTTTGGCGGGGTGACAGCATTCGTTGCGCCCACAACCAGGCGGGTTTGCGTGTGGCAAGATGCGACGTCATCTGTGGTCTGTCAGTCCGAGAACCAAGTGTTCACTGAACACACTGACGACTGTCGCGCTCTCAGTTCCCCGGGGTACACAACGGGTGCATAACTGCCAGCATTCCTTACTCCAGCCACAAACTGCCTCCTCGTTTGATTGATGCAAGAGCTTTATGTAAGTAAATACCCGTACCCTAATCCCCCCCCCCCCCTCTCCACCCACACCGTTCTAAAACCCGTAGTTTTTCGGGAGAAACGATTTTACCACAAACATGCATCAAACTTAATTCTATAACACTGCTTTTTATTAGACAGAGACAGGACTTGTTGGAAACACGGTGAACGACTCTAGGGATGTTGCTACCATGTTGCAGACACTGTCGATGATAACGACATACTGATGACAATACCGACGTTAATGACATACTGCCGACAATATCGACAGATGGGGCTTCCCGACCAGGCAGATGGCACACGAGGCGGGGCGGAGAGGGGGGCAGGGGGCGCTGCTTCGGTTCCCCTTGCCTACATACGGCACACTGATCAACAATGCTGTTCAACAACAGGAGGGACAAGAGGGCCGGGAGGGGTGTGTGGTGGGGGGAGGGGTGTGTGGTGGGGGGGGGGGGGGGGGGCTGTCAGCTCTGTGAGGCATGATTCATCTACAGCGGCTATTGTCTGATTAACAGATTGAGGGCTTTCATTCAACAGGACTCAGCGAACATGGCAAGCGGCAGCCAGCGCTAACAGGCTGGTGCCCAGAACCTGGTCACTGGCCGTCGTGAGCACGCCCACCTAGAAAAACCTCTCAGGACACCCCACAAGGGCTTAAAGAGGCTTCAGTCCCTCCTGATCTGCCTCTTTGGGGGCAGGTCTGCAGCCGGGGCCCCGCGCTAGCCGCACATCAAAGGTGGAGAGCCGTCAGACCGCCAAGCTGCCTCTCGTGGCGCGCTCTTGACCACTCCACCACCGCCATCTCGCCTCCATGCTTCAAACCGACACGAGACCAACGGCAGCAGTGCCCTGTACCAGCTAGCTAGGCATTATATTTTGTGTCGGCCGGTTTGGTCACGCTGTGGATCTCTTCTTAAACAGGACGGAACGTTACGGAATTATCACTTCATTTCAAACAAGCGCGCGCGAGTGTGTGTGTGTGTGTGTGTGTGTGTGTGTGTGTGTGTGTGTGTGTGTGTGTGTGTGTGTGTGTGCGCGCGCGCGCGCGCAGGGGGAATACAGCAGCTCACAACTGCACAATGGAATTGGAAGCAAAAGATCGTCCGCCACGGACAATACGTCATCAGCTCAACGGGACACAACACGCGACAGCAGCGTGTACCAAACAAAGCCTGCAGACACGGAGGAGGCAGAACAAAGGAAGGACAGAGCACGACACGAGTGCAGAAGGCGGGACCAACTCATCTGCTGCTGCACCCAATTCTGAGCCTGAAAGGAACCGATTCAAAAGCCTGGTCACGGTGTCGCTTTCCTATTTTTAACGGAAACCATAGCTGTCGCAGCCTAGTCACGGTCGCTTTTCTACCGACAGCACAGCGACGTTCACAGCCTGGTAGTCGTCCCTGGACTACCATCGACTGGAACAACTTGCAACAGGAAATAGTAGCAAGATATTAGACACAAGCCTCTCTTAGCCCTTATAAAGCATCGGGTGCTCGCCCCTTTTCTGCTGACGTTATACCCGAGCTGACGCTATATCCTGTCCGCGTGTCGCACTTACACTAGTTGTAGTGCGCATCGAGATCAAGCCTAGCCATGGTTGCTTTCCAAACAAAACCATAGCGTTCACAGCCACAGTCGCTTTTCCACCGACAGAGCAGTCACGGTCGCTTTTCCACCGACAGAGCAGTCACGGTGGCTTTTCCACCTACGGGGTAGTCACGGTCGCTTTTCCACCTACGGGGTAGTCACGGTCGCTTTTCCACCTACGGGGTAGTCACGGTCGCTTTTCCACCGACAGAGCAGTCACGGTGGCTTTTCCACCGACAGAGCAGTCACGGTGGCTTTTCCACCTACGGGGTAGTCACGGTCGCTTTTCCACCTACGGGGTAGTCACGGTCGCTTTTCCACCTACGGGGTAGTCACGGTCGCTTTTCCACCGACAGAGCAGTCACGGTGGCTTTTTCCACCTACGGGGTAGTCACGGTGGCTTTTCCACCTACGGGGTAGTCACGGTCGCTTTTTCGCCGACAAGACGGTCACGGTGGCTTTTGGACCACCAGGAAATGGCATAGCGAAACGTTGTTGCCAGTTTAAGTCGGCGAAAGAGACCTTGATTGACTAAGGGAATCGGACCGCCAAACCTGTCCTGAGACAAGAGATAACACAACAGCTGTCAGAATATAGCTTTTTCTGCTCCACCTACTGCCGTGGTTTCTGTTATCTGGCAGTCAGTCTTACTCCAACTGGACAATGAATGGTTTGTCTAAAATGTGCAAGTTTCAAATTAAGTCACTGCCAAATATTGTATACCAGTAATGCATTCATTACCAGAGAGAGAGAGAGAGAGATTCGTGTGAAGCAGATGTAAATAACAGCGAAAACCGATTGCATAATTCCGTATTACCTCTTGACATGCCATTTAAAAAAAAAAAAAAAAAAAAAAAAAATAACCACTAAACGATTTCCACGAGCAGCATAATGTAGCATCAAAAGTGTTCCAGCGATACAACTCGTGATTAAATACTGGATCTTCTCTTTCCCCCGCTGAAAGAAAAGAGAGAGAGAGAGAGAGACTAAGGCGGAGATAAAAAGGCCTTGTTCAGCGCGATTAATTACAAGCAAAGAGGAAAGCCAACACTAGTAACAGCCTGGTAGGAAAATCGATCTCCACCCCACCGTGCCTTATTGGCTACCATCCTTTCAGTCAGTCCACACCGAAGATCGGATTACGCACATAAAAATGATAGAGGAGAAGTTTGAGAGGTGGAAACCATGCACAGGGTGAAGAGAAGAGAAAACACAAAATCAGGTTCTCACTCCCGTCTCGTGGAGCGCCTCTCAGCACAAGTGCTCGCCTAAAACGAAGCGTGAAGCGATCTTTTTCTCTCTTTTTTATGCGAGGCGCGAGATGAAACATCGCTGTAGTGCACTGGGAGCCGGGAGCCAGGAGGGGGGTGGAGGGAGAAAGGAGGTGTTGGGGGGTGGAGGGAGAAAGGAGGTGTTGGGGGGTGGAGGGAGAAAGGTGTTGGGGGGTGGAGGGAGAAAGGAGGTGTTGGGGGATGGAAGGAGAAGGGGGAGAGAGTAATCAACAAGACAGCGCCAGAATCCGTTGCCCTCCATTTGTCGTTTCGCTCACCATCTCATTCCAATTGGAGAGAGAGAGAGGGCACTACCAGTACCAAGTAGGGTACCCATTGATTAACTGATACCCCTTCCCCCTGCTACCTCATGGCTGGTTAAGTAGGGTACCCATTGATCAACTGATACCCCTTCCCCCATGGCTGGTTAGCTGAAGAGCTGCCATTTGTGCCCCGTGTGGTTGCGGGTCCACAAAGCCCCACCACAAAGAGGCTTAGTCGGTCAGTGAAGGAGCAGTGCGGAACCCCGACAATGACAATATGACACTGCCTCTGTGCGCCCACCGCTCCGCTTTCACACTCGCCCTTCTGTCGCTGCGGCACGTGCCGCCACCAAAAACCGCAACAACCACCGACTCCACACAACGACGCCCCAACCGGCCCGCCCGCCCCCAACCTGTCGCCCTCACACCGCTCTCTTACTGACCTTAGCCGCCACTCTCTTACTGACCTTAGCCACCACTCTCTTACTGGCCTTAGTCACCACTCTCTTACTGACCTTAGTCACCACTTCTATTCACAACTTTCCTCACCCGCGACAATGAATTATGATTTGCACACAATGTCAATGGGCTGAACGAGTCTTCCTGTTTAACGAAACTGAGCGCTACCTCCGTGATGACAGTGGAGCGAGATGGTGTAAAGCAACTCGTACAGCACCGCTAGACTCGCTCCTGAAAACAAGGCTAGCATCGCCCTGACACCGCAGGCTGGTGAAGAAGTTAGGAACAGTTACAGCACGACGCACTTTCTTCGACCGTACGACATGACGGGTTGTTTTGAATCTATCTTCCCTCTCCGACTTTAAAAAAAAAATCATATTGGTGGTATGTTTGTGGCGAACGACTAGTGAAACGTATGCCCTTTACACTTGTATACTGTCAATCATATTGAACAACAAGAACTGGTACTGACGCAGGGTAAAGACGCAAGGAGATTTTGTCCAAGCCTTAACCAATGAAAATTGTCCTGGCCCCTGACGCTGTTCACAAATGTCCTGACGCCTGACGTTATTCACAACCGTCCTGACCCTTGACGCTATTCACTATTCATAACTGTCCTGACCCCTGACGTTATTCACAACTGTCCTGACCCTTGACGCTACTTATTACTGTCCTGATCCCTGACGCTACTCATTACTGTCCTGACCACTGACGCTTTAAGCCCGATGGCTGGGAGCACTGCGTGGCCGGGTGTTGACGTTTCAGGGGCGGTACTTTGGTCAGCGTGCAGACAGGCAAGCGTGAAACAAGGCAGTAGGTACAACACCGCCAAGCCAACACCCGAGAGGGCATCGCTTAGGCATGGACTGAAGACACGACCCGTGACGACGGACGGACAGACAGACACAAGGCCCGTGACGACAGATGGACAGTCAAACAGACACGGCCCGTGACGACGGACAGTCACGGCCCGTGACGACAGAGGGAGTCAAACAGACACGGCCCGTGACGACAGACGGATAGTCAAACAGACACGGCCCGTGACGACAGACACAGCCTGTGAAGACAGAGGGGCAGTCAGAGAGACACGGCCTGTGGACAGACGGGCAGTCAGACAGATACGGCCTGTGGAGACAGACGGGCAGTCAGACACTGCACATGAAGACGGACGGACAGTCGATCGTCAACGCCCAGGCAACCACCCAAGTCCCATGCGGACAAGCAAACGGCAAGTGCAGTCAGTCCACTTTAAACTTTACTTCCCTCTTCGTTTCCAGGCTGGTCTCTTAGGTCATGTTCACCGTTTGTCGGGAGACGCACTCGGCACGCACTGGTCGTTTCGTGTTCGAGGGTTGGACTGGTGTGTGCTGTACATTCGGGTTTTTTTGCGCGTTCACTGGTGTAGCTGCCACTGCCTGGGGTTCACCTGAGGTTGGAAGCGGCCCTGTATGACGCTGCAGCCAGCAGCTGCCAAAGACCAGAACTAATTACTCCACCCAACGTCCGAGGCAATGCGAGGCCCATGCAAAATTGATGGCCGCCAGCCCGACTCCAGCGGGCTAAAGGCCCCGGCACATGCCGCCACCAGCGGCCTTCCTCTCCTCACCAGCCTTTCTTCGTCCTGGCAGGTTGCTGCTTTATTCTGGACACTGGGCCCTGAACCATCACAACGTAACAGCCAGTCATGGCGACAGCATGCAAACGAACATGTGACGAAAAGGACCAGGGCTTTAGATACATGGGGTGTGGTGGTGTGTGTGTGTGTGGGGGGGGGGGGGGGGGGGGGCGTGCGTGTGAATGTGCGTGTGTGCATGAACGAATGAATGTATATGTATGTATGTATATGTATGTGTGTGTGTGTGTGTGTGTGTGTGTGTGTGTGTGTGTAAGTGTAAATCTGTGTGTGTGTGTGTGTGTGTGTGTGTGTGTGTGTGTGTGTGTGTGTGTGTGTGTGTGTGTGTGTGTTACGGAGAAGAGGGAGCGGGAGAGGCTGGTGGTTGCTGACGAAATGTCGGTTCAGAGAGAAGACTGAAAGTAAGATTGTTTACAAGCGAGATGGGGGGGGGGGGGGGGGGGGATTACAAATTGACCAGCAACACCTGAAGTGCTGTTTCACAACCTGAGGGGCAAAGGTGACGAGCTGACCACAACAGCAGCAAGTCGACATTCAGCAAACACCGGGGTCGTGTTGGGTGCAGGAGTTTCATCCATGTTCTTCTACACTCGTCATTTCTCTGCCACTGACTTTACATCGGTCATTTCTCTGCCACTGACCTTACATCGGTCATTTCTCTGCTACTGACTTTACATCGGTCATTTCTCTGCCACTGACCTTACATCGGTCATTTCTCTGCCACTGACTTTACATCTGTCATTTCTCTGCCACTGACTTTACATCGGTCATTTCTCTGCCACTGACTTTACATCGCCCATTTCTCTGCCACTTACTTTACATCGGTCATTTCTCTGCCACTTCTTTTACATCGGTCATTTTATTGCCACTGAATAGAAACACCATGGTGTCAGTGGTCACCATCGCCACGTGAGATGGTTTAAATCAGAAACTGACACCCTTCGTGGCATGAACAGTTGGCTTTTTTTCCGATCTTGCACTGAACACGATGCGAACATCGCAAATAGTGTTACTAATTATGACTCATCTACAAGTGTGAGGTGGCGGGTGCTACCTATTCTTTGCTGGGGTGACGGGGCAACTCGGTCAGCTCCCGCCCACTGACACAGTGATGGGCATCTCTCAGAAGCATTAGCATAGCAACACGCCGGTAGGAATTTAGAGGCTGGCGAGTCATCAATGTCGCATCACGCTCACTCTTCGTCCCTTCGCTCTTGCTCGTCTGCTCAATTTATGCAAAAACACATTGCGGGCCCCTCACTTCGGCAGCCAGAAAGGCGAAAACATGGAAATGCACAACAGTCTTCCCCAAACCCCCTATACTGCCCCCCCCCCCCCCCCCCCCCACCTCTGACTCTTGGCACTTGGGTAGCCACGACATGGAGCATGTGGCTTGTAGCCAACCTTCCAGCCAGGCATCCCCCCCCCTCCCCCTCCCGTGTCACTTTGCGCTTCTGGCAATTTGAAGCAATCACTGCAATCCCAAACAAAATAAGCCAGGGCATCGGGAGTCAGGCGAGTCCTCTCCGGCAACAGCTCGCGCCTTCACTTCAACTGGCAGGGACAAGTTGGCACGGGGTCCGCCAGGCAGGCTGGATGCACTGCAGGCTGACCGAAGAAAAACTGACTAACGAGCAGGCAGTTTGGTCAAGGTGTCGTCTCGCAAACTAACTAAACAAACCAGTAAAGCTGGCTAAATGGTTGATCGTCAGTCCACTGATCTTTACTCTCGGCCAGCGCTGCAGGGTTGTCGGCCATTGTGACGGAGCAGGAATTCCCCAGTGAAGAGCCAGTGTCGGTGGTCGGACACTGACAGACCGCACACCTCTCCAGCCCTCGTCGTTACAGCATACCCCCAACCCGGCATGGACGTGAGGGATGGAGGCTGACGCATGGTTACGTAGCTCTGCTGTCACGGGTTGAGTGTAGCGGGGAGGCCGGGGGGGGGGGGGGGGTAACGGAAGAGGCCGGGAACAAACAAACTGACCACAAACAAGTGAGGCGCGGTGGAAAAGTCGACACGCGGGAAGGTCCCTGGCCTTTCACACTCTGTGATGGCGTAACGTCCGATCATCCTGAACCATCCGAGCTACGCAACACCCCCCCTCCCCCTCCCCGTGAAGGGCTGCGGACAGAGCGGCCTTGTCGAGTGACTACAGCCTGACGTGGTAAACAAGTTTCCCGCCAAAAAGAAAGCAGGCTAACTCCTCACTGGCAGTGGTCTGATGGGCCAACGTTGACAGGCTTTGCCCTAATTAGCGATCTGCGCTCTCAAACATTAGAATGGCTCAGCACTGCCAATTTTGTCCAGCACTGCCAGTCTTTATGATACAGAAGCGTTCTTGTGGTGACGGCAGTGTAGCGTTAGGTACTAAAAATATGCACTGACGTACCAATGTCGGGGAAGGGGGGAAGTATACTGCAGGCAAGCCGTTTTACGGACAGTAAGATAAGTGGTTACAGATGCGCTTCACGATAAGTTATCTATTAACACACACGACAGAGAAAACAGAGGGGGAGGGGACGCTATATTTTGTGTTGTAGTTTCACAACAGTATGCATAGCCGCTCAACTAGCTATCGTCGTTTTCCCAGCTACACTTCAGCTGCCTGTGTCCGTTGTGAACTGAGACACGCAACATACTCCCCACAGCGCACCAGTGCCTCAGTAAAACTACAGACATGCAGACCCGAGCAATCCATACGGCTTGAAACCAAGCGATTGAAAGCGACACCGCCCCTGAGATTGAAATCGACAGAAACTGACATCGCAGAGATTGAAACAGACAGACACTGCTGACATCGCCGAGATTAAAACCGACATCGCTGAAACAGTATGTAAAGTCGTTTATCGCGTGAAACGAAAGAGCGTTTTTGCGGGAAACAACAACAAACAAACAAAAAACTGCTACTGCTTTTACTAAAGCCATTTAAATGGTGTCCTCCAGCTCATAATCATTTATATCCGTCGGAACAAAATACTCATGTCGGTCAAGGTTCCTGTTTTCCTGTATCCTATTTATGTTTCACGTTTAACGCACCGGCATGCGGAAATGGACTGAAATGTGTGTGTGTGTGTGTGTGTGTGTGTGTGTGTGTGTGTGTGTGTGTGTGTGTGTGTGTGTGCGTGTGCAGTGTAAAAAGGAAGACTGGGGCAGAGAAAGAGATAAGGGAAGAACACATGATGAGACAGGAGGGAACACATAATGAGACAGATGAGGAAAGAACACATGAGACAGAGGAGGGAAGAACACATGACAAGACAGAGGAGGGAACACATGATGAGACAGATGAGGAAAGAACACATGAGACAGACGAGGGAAGAACACATGACAAGACAGAGGAGGGATCACTTGACGAGACTGAGGAGGGAACACATGATGAGACAGATGAGGGAACACATGACGAGACAGAGGAAGGAACACATGACGAGACAGAGGAGGGAACACATGACGAGACAGAGGAGGAAAGAGAACACATAAGACAGACGAGGGAAGAACACATGAGACAGCGGAGAGAAGAACACATGACGAGACAGAGGAGGGAACACACGACGAGACAGAGGAGGAAAGAATACATGAGACAGATGAGGGAAGAACACATGATGAGACAGAGAACACAACAGTGGGAGAGAAGCGGACCAGTTAACACCGACAGAAGCGGGGTTTCCCCCTCTCGCAATGCGTGTTGTCAGCCACATGTCCGCAACACCGTCAGCCCGAGATGTGACGTCGGACACGAACAAGCACCAGAAAGCGAAACTACGTACAACTCATATACACACTGACTGACAACCGGCACAGACCGAAAAATGGGAACGGTCAGCGGCAGTCAAATTTCCTTGTAACCTTCACTGGGGCAATAGCTGATAAGAAAAGGGGCAATAATGGACCGTAACGTCCTTTCAACCAACGGCAGTCACGTCACGACCATCTCGGAAAAGTGACAGAACCGCAAGGGCATACAACAAAGAGACTTTTTGACATATAAACTATCATTAAAATTGAAACAAAATTAAAAACTCAAGCAATCATTATTTGCCGACCACAGAACCGCACCAACAGAGCACACATCAGTGAAAAGAAAACCTGCTTTATCACACCGAGAGAGAGATAGAACCTGTTTTTTATCACACCGAGAGAGAGATAGAACCTGTTTTATCACACCGAGAGAGAAAACCTGCTTTGTCACACCGAGTGAGAAAACCCGCTTAGTCACACCGAGTGAGAAAACCTGCTTTATCACACCGAGTGAGAAAACCGCCGAGAGGGATTCCGCGAGGCATCAGTATCATACCTGACCAACACACTGACAAACACAAAGGTAGAGGAAAAGGATGGCCTCCCTTACCTTGACGTCCCACGATCTCGGCCACGTGCTCGGAGCTTGGTACTCTCACGCACTCCGTCGTGTTGGGTTTCTTCCCGTGCTGTCTGGCGAGTAGCCGTCCTCCACGGGGTCCACAGCCACTCCGCCTCCACCGGGAGGGACCGCGGCCCGGCCCTCCGGGGGTCGCCGTTGGCAGGACCGTTGGGGGGCATGGCACCAGCGTTGTAATGGAATGGCTGCTGGGTCATGCTGCCGCCAACACCGTTCTGCCGGAAGCCGTTCTGCCGATAGCCGTTTTGCTGCTGGCTCTGCTGCTGCTGGATGTGCTGGGCCGCCCCGGGAGACGGGTGGCTGCTGATGGGGTAGTTCTCCACGTTGTCCCGGCCGCCGAATCCCTCACCTAGAGGATTAAAAGGGTAGAGGACGGAGAGTTTATAAGCGACCTCGTCGAATGAGACGGCATCGGGGTTGCTGCTGCCCACACCGCCGTGGTTGCCGCCGGAGGCCGCATTGTAGTCGTCAGGGTTGAAGACCGGCATGGTGAGCCTCGACACTCACTGCCCGAACTCCGCAGTCAAGTCGGGGGATGTTGGACCTGTCTCGCGACTAGCAAGGCCTGAGCGCGCATCCGAACTCGGCCGGCTCTCCAAGCCGCTCCACCGCCCAGTGCTGGCGATGCAGGAGTGAGAACGCCAGGCCCCGACACTGAAAAGCGGCGAGGAAAAAAAGTAAATGTTGAAAGGAAAAGTGAGCGGCTCGGTCCGCTCTGTGGCTTCTTTGTTACTGAAGCAGCGCGCCCGGTGCATGCAGCTGCTATGGAGGCTGTCCGTGATGCGTGTGTGTGTGTTGTGTGTGCCGGCGCGGGCCACTTCTCTCTTCCTTCGCTCCGCACAATGCATAAAACCAATCTGCCCACGGTGACGTCACTTGCCAGGAGTCTCTCCGGCCCGTGCACTCCACGGGATCGCGCCGATCCGATTGGCTGGCGGGCGGCGAGGGGGCGGAGCTGACCCCTGACCGCTTTCGCGCATCGCTGGCTTCAAAACACGGGGCGGCTGGAACCTAAGCGACCCGTGGTAGCGCGTGGCTCCTCTCGTGGAGGTGCACGGGTTGCATCACGAGCAAAACGGCCCGTCACAGGCGGCCTGTCTCCGGATGCTACAGGACAGCAACACACACGGCCCCCCGTCTTCTTACCACTCGTCGACTTGTCGTCTGCTAGCTCGCGCCGCGTGGGTGCTAAATTTAGAAACCGTCTGAAATAACTTGACGTCGGCAGGCAGCGATGTTGTTACACTAGCTGCTATCAACACATTAAAAATATCTTCGGTGTTCGCCAGGAAACGTAACAGCTCCCTCGAAACGCTTGTTTGCTTTAACCACGTGTTTTTGTTGTTGTTTTGTTTGGTGCGGGATTTTGTTTTTGTAGCTGTATTTGGGAACTGCTCTTTAGTGTTACGTCAGCTGCCCACGGTACTCTCCGTTAACGTGACGAGTCGACTCTCACGACTGAGACAAGCGGGTCAAGGGAGTAACTGCTGTAAGAATAACTCATAAAGATTCGTTCTGACTGACTCGTCAGACAAATGCATTCTGTTGTTTGCTGCGGAAGAACACATAATCATATCGGATTCACTCTTATAAAGAGGTAATATTTTGCAAACAAAAACTCTACCGAACGTCGATGTAACATCACGTTCAACATATTCAAACTGGTTTGTTTTTGTTTTGGGCGTCAACATGCTAAGGACTTCAGTGAAGAAGCTTCTTCTAGTTTATGTCATGGTGACTGCTTTTACATAATAATAATTAATGCATTCTTTCATGTACTATTTCTCAAAATAGGAGTACATAGCCCATTAAAAAGGAAAGATTCAAAACAAACTCACGCAAGCGCACGCAATAGAATAAATTGATTTCAGAGATATATTTGAAGATGTGATTGTGAGAGTGTTTGATGACCTTACTCTGCAAAGGAGACTTGTAGTAAGCAAAAATCTCTGACCAAGCGTAAGCCGCGTACACAGAGGGAAGACAGAATGGAAATATCAGAAGAAATGCGTAGCTGGCGGGTGGTTTGTAGACTTTAAGGAGAGTGGTTCTTGTTTGTTGTGTGTGTATCTGTGTGAGCGTGTGTGTGTGTGCAAGAGTGTATCTGAATGTGTGTGAGTGTATCTGTGTGTGTGAGTGTACAGAGCAACAGTCCGCACTGTGCTGAATTATAGCTGTATCTACTGTCCTTTTCCACCTGTGTACAACAGCAACCGCGGTGGGTACCGGGGACGCAGAAATTAAAGTCCCTGTTAAGAGAGAATGTGCGCCGGAAAAGGAGTGGAAATCGAGAGGTGGATAAGAAAGAAACAATGCCGGTCACCAAAAATCCATTGGTTTAGGATCACTAGCAAGCAGTTAGACAAGTAAATAAATGGCAACAAACGTTTGGAAAATAGGGAACAGAAAGAAAGCGAAAGACAGACTGATGAGCGGCCATACCGACTCCATAGCATCCATAAAATCCATCCATGCTGCGTTGACAATGTTCATCCATTCTGTGTGGATGGTGTGTAGAATCCATTCTGTGTGGATGGTGTGTAGAATCCATTCTGTGTGGATGGTGTGTAGAATCCATTCTGTGTGGATGGTGTGTAGAATCCATTGTGTGTAGATGATGTGTAGATGTGCTCTTCGCCTACGTCAACGTGTTCAACTTGGAGTTCACTGTTGCCTTACGTCCACACAGACCGTACGGACTGTTACCGTCTACGTTGCTCAGCCTCCTCTTTTCGCTAACAAAGTCTTCTTTCCAGTCGTTCCCGCGCACACAGGGCAGTTTGATGACATCACAAACCCTCCAGACTCTGATTGGCTGAGCGGTCGGGGCCAGGCAAAAAGGCCTGACCACTTTCATGCTTCATTGGCTGGGGCCTTGTTGTCAGTCCAGTGACAGTTGATGTTGCGGCCAAACCCCAAGCATCAGTTTACGACGTCCTTCTTCCAGGCTCTGCCATCAGTGGTTACGCCACACATCTCCCACACAACAACACGGCGTGAGATAAAGTACGGGGATCTGGAGTCCAGCGGCGTCTGTGTTTATATGGGGGGGGGGGGGGGGGGGGGGGCACATCATCAAATAGCCTTGTACACAAACTCTTGTTCGTCAAGAAGCTGGGGAGGGAGTGGTGGGGGGATCTTGCAGCTTAAAAATATAAAAGATTCTGTTCTTCACGTGGACGGGAAAAGCAATCACTAGTTCTCGATCTGCCGGGAAAGCAATGTCTTGCTTTTGGTTGAAGTGTTGCTTTACGTCCACCGTAACCGTAGGTTTATTAGGGACGGGAGCCCAGGACGTCCACCTCGACTTTCACACAGCTCCTGAACTCTGATAATCTTAAGCCCGTTCTTAACTGGGCGAATGTTTCTTCGCGAAGCTAGTTGGAAGTATTCGGCGAAGCTAGTGGGTTCTTAATTGGGCCAACTTTTCTTCGCGAACCTAGTTGGAAGTATTTGTCGAAGCTATATTCGGGGTCCAAAAACCTTCGCTCAACATGTTCTGGGAACATTCGCCCTATTGGACGATCATTGCCTCTGATTGGCTGAGAGCAGAGCTCTCCTGTGAATAAAGAAAAAACAAAAAGAAAAATGGATGACTGTGTCGCTAGGTTTTTCACTCGCTTCGAAGGGAATTTGTTTATTTGTTGACTTGTGGAAGGCGCAGCCTTGTCTCAGAGACCCAGAATGAGATAGTAGTTAGTTGAATTACCCTGTGAGGGATGATTAAAGTATATTGACTTGACCTGACTTGACTTTAGCCTACATTTTCGATCATGCTGTCTGCCGCAAGTTCGGGCCGAAGCGGCAGACGCCTCTCATTGCAAGCCAGTTGAGAATGAAGTAAAGTCTGGACTGTCCGAACCATATTCGGCGAACTAAATGTTCAATTAATAAACGAATTATAGTTCGTCGAAGTGTCCAAAGTATGTTCGGGCGAACAAACATTCGCCCAGTTAAGAACGGGCTTTAGGCTTTGGATCCTTGCTGTTTATCGCGATTGTGGCGTAGTTCACAAAACTGACGAAGCCAGCCAGCAGGTGTGGACACTTTGTTACGGGAGGGCAGAGATAGCTGGTCACCCTCTTCAGTCCTGGGCCCAGGTGCTGACAAGCTGGGAGGGAGGGGGGTTGAGGGGGTGTGCTGGGACGTCAACAAGCCGCAGGACGTCAGCAGGTTGTGTGTACATAGCGCCAACTCTTCCCGGTCTGCCACCCCAGCCGTGACGTCCAAGCGGTCCGTATCTTAAGAAGATAGTGGTCACTTACACTTGTTTGTTGTGGCTGTCACTGATTGGACAAGTGGTCAAGTCTCAGCTGCACAAGGCAACAGTGATTGAAAGGTCGCGGGTTCGAATCCCTGCTGGAACGGCGGGAGAATTTTCTTCTCCAGGGTCGACTTTCTGTGCTGACTCTTATTTCGGTATCCGTTCCACCCCCGTGTTACCACAGTAGCACGTAAAAAATCCCGGTCATTCTGCCAAAAGTGCAGGTGGCAGGTTACAGCTAAACACGCATACACCTTACGTATGTGGCTTTTATTGAACCGTGCTTCGGCATTGGTCACAACTTGTCCCTAATATGTCAAATGACATCTGAGGACATTAAGCATCAACTCATCATCAGCAACAGCGACGTGAAAACGTTGATGGAGTTGCGGGATAAGAAGACAGGAACGGGGTACGTGTGGAGGGGGAGGGCGGGGAAGATGTGATGGGGGGGGGGGGGGGGGGGCGAACACAGCACACATGCAAGCCAAACTCCAAGCGACATCCTTCCTCCCAAAGTGACCTCAAGTCTCGCTTTTTGGCACACCGCCCTCACCAAACTGTCCGGACTGGTTACGTCATTGAAGGGGCACACCTATATGTGCCCGAAAAAAAAGCTCCAAATGAGGCGCCCAATAAGTGTTCTTAGAAATTATATATAAAAAAAAAATAGTCCTTATGGTCTCTGTGGACGTAAATCAACATTTGAAGTGGTTACTGAGAGCCGGGCAGCTGTGTGAGCGAAGAGGAGGCGGTCCAGGCTGCCCGTCTCTGACAGTCCGTACTTCTGTGTGGACGTAAAGCAAGTGACATGGGGAATGCAAGTGTGGTTACTACCAGCTGAGCACCAACGAAAAACTGTTACTTGGCGCAGAACTACTAAGTGTAGTGTCTGGCTGATGATGATGTAGAGCTTCATGTTCCTGGATGTCGGTTGACATATTAGGGACAAATTGTGATCAATACTGAAGCAAGGTTCAGTAATGCTTTACGTTCACGGAAACCATAAGGCTCATTAGGACGGAAAGCCCAGGACGGCCACCTCGACTTTCACACAGCTCCTGAACTCTGAGGCAGGCTGACTTCCTTCAGGTGTTACTTAATGTCCTCGGATGTCGGCTGACATAATTATTACGAACAAGCTGAGACCAATGCGTGAGCATGGTTCAATATTGCTTTGCGTCCACGGAAACCACGAGGCTCGTTAGGACGGACAGCCCAAGGACGGCCACCTCGACTCTCACACAGCTCCAGGACTATGGCTGGCTGATGATGATGATGAAGTGTTGCTTAATGTCCTCAGATGTCAGTTAACATATTAGGGACAAGTTGTGACCAATGCCGAAGCAAGGTTCAATAAATCTTTACGTCCACGGAAACCAGAAGGCTCGTTAGGACGGACAGCCCAGGACGTCCACCTCGACTCTCACACAGCTCCTGAATTATGATGCTGGCTGACAATTTTCGGGGACCTAAGTACGGCAGTGGTTGGTGGAGGGATGCCAGAAACCGATGCTAGGAGTTTGGGTCAGGATGGGCAAGACACTAGCCATGGACTTACGTGTACGCGAGTCCTTGACAGTAGCACTGTAACAACAGCGACTCGACATGTCTTACCCTCTGGGGCAAAATAACATGCGGTGTTATCAGCTCTGGTTATTAGCCACGAATTTCACTGCTGTGGCGGGATAATCCTGAAGCCCCACGCAGATCAGCCCCCTGATCTCAGAGCTCACAATCGGTACAAAAAACAGCGACAGCGCGCAGCAACAGTGCACGTGCTGTTACCTAACACTTGCAAGCGCACTGTCAGCGGCTGAAGGCCACACGTGTAATCGCTATGGGCCAAAGGTCACATGCATAATGCAGATGCTGTATCAGTATCTAACCTCCGGACAAAGGACACGTGCATTATGCAGATGCTGTATCAGTCTCTAACCTCCGGAGGAGGGAAGTGTGAAAGCTCTCCGTAATCCCTGTGGTACAGATTATGCGCAATGACGGAACAAGCCAGATGCTGGGCGGGCCTTTGATAGCAACTATGTGTACAGATATTCTCTCTCTCTCTCTCTCTCTCTCTCTCTCTCTCTCTCTCTCTCTCTCTCTCTCTCTCTCTGTGTATGTGTGTGTGCATATGAATGGTGTATGTGTCAACGTGTTTGCGCGCGCTAGAGACAGGGAGAAGGGGAAAATACTACCATCGCATTCGGTCAACAGACTGTATACATGTGCCAACATCTCCAACGACGCATATATACCCCCTCCCCCGCCCCCCCCCCCCCCCCCCCCCACACACACACGCCTTAAAGCTGTGGTTTGTGGACAGTCTTGTCCCTCACAATTAATGAAACATTAAAATGCTCTCATAGCTGCACATCTTAATGCAGGAGTCATTCTGGTGATGTAGGTAAGTAAACATGGTGCTTAACGTCCACAGAAACCATAAGGGTTATTAGGGACGGGGAGAAGGGGGAGGGGGTATGGAGGTGGGGGGAGAGGGAAATTATATACCGATCGCTACACTGTCACCACCAGAATGACTTCTACATCAAGGTGGGCAGCGATGAGGGACATTTTAATGTTTCATAACTGTGAGGCCCAAAGTCACAAGACAGTGTCCACAGACCACAACTTTTGAAGAGAAACGAGAGCCGAAGCAGATTCGAACCGAGGTCGCTCTGCTTACCAGCCTAAAGCCCGTTCTTAACTGGGCGAATGTATGTTCTCCCGAACATACTTCGGACACTTCGACGAACTATGATTTGTTTCTTAATTTAACTTTTTAGTTCGCCGAATATGGTTCGGACAGTCTAAACTTTACTTCATTCTCAACTGGCTTGTAATGAGATGCAAGCTTCGGCCCGAACTTGCGGCAGACGCGCAGCAGACAGCTTGATTTAAAATGTAGGCTAAAGTCAAGTCAATATACTTTCATCATCCCTCACAGGGTAATTCAACTAACTACTATCTCATTCTGGGTCAACAAATTCCCTCCGAAGCGAGTGAAGAAATACTAGCGACACCGTCATCCATTTTTTTTCTCGTTTTGTTTCTCTTCATCCACAGGAGAGCTCTGCTCTCAGCCAACCAGAGGCAATGATCGTCCAATAGGGCGAATGTTCCCAGAACATGTTGAGCGAAGCTTTTTGGACCCCGAATATAGCTTCGACGAATACTTCCAACTATGTTCGCAAAGAAAAGTTCGCCCAATTAAGAAACAACTAGCTTCGCCAAATACTTCCAACTAAGTTCGCGAAGAAACATTCGCCCAATTAAGAACGGGCTTAAGGCAGACGGTGGCGACAGTGTAGCGACAGGTATATAATTCCCCCCCCCCCCCCCCCACCCCCGTACCACCACTACCCCGCTTCTCCCCGTCCCTGCTAAACCTTATGGTTTCTGTGGACGTTAAGCGCCATGTTTACTTACTTACCCACCCCAACCTTAACGTCTGTCGTTTTCGCCTCTGAGAACTGACCAGCTACACAACTTACTTACCTGCAGGTGTGAAGTGCGCAGGTATTTCAGCCCTGAACAAGCGGGGCAGGGGGCTTGTCCTTTCTCCACCTGTCTGGACCGTGCCCACGTTCCTAAAGCAGAACGAAACACACACACATCGTGGAGCACGTGCCTACTTTCTGGGCTAGCTGCCTTTCGTGTGTGTAGCGTGTCCAGAAACAGCGCTGTTTCAAGGCGTTTATGCTTGAGAGTTGTTTATTCTTTTCCAACTGCACCCGTTTACGCTGAGAAGGTTTCAAAGAGGTAATTCAAAAGAGAGAGAACACTTGAGAGACTGATGGGTTTTATTTACTGCTTATTGGTCGTTTCGAGAGCGGTGCAACTGACAAGCGGCTTGCACGTGCAAATCGGAGGGAAACCGAAAAACTGGTGTGTGGGTGAAACTGACACGGTGGTTAAGACTGGTGCCGTGCAAGCGAAACTGATTACCTGTACTGACTAAACAGTGCGTGTCTCTCTCGTCACCCTCAGATAACCCGATACGGTTGACAGGGCATTCACGATCCAAACCAGCTAGCTCTCTCATGTCAATCCTGAGGTGACTGTCCGGTTGACGGGTCGTTAAAATCAAAGACCCCCCCTCAAAGACCCACCCCCATCTCCGTGTGTGTGTGTGTGTGTGTGTGTGTGTGTGTGTGTGTGTGTGTGCTGATCATGCCAACATGTAACCCTGCTCAATTCCTTGTGATAACTGAAGATGCGGGTTTCGTTGACAGGAACAAGCGTGCTGCAAGCTTTCTGTGATTGCCTCTCAGCAGCAGTGCCCGAGCTCTCGCTTGAGTGAAACCGAACCTCAAAGGAGCCGTCCCTGTCCACGGCAATCTGTGTAATGGTGGAGGGCACTAGCCACAGGGAACAAGGTGCTTACTGACGTCCAAGGTAACGATAAGGCTTGTTAGGGACGGGAAGGGGGGGGGGGGGCATGAATAGATCGTCCGCGCGTTCCGACCGTAAAGACCGAAGAGACCATCAGCCACTGCCCCCCCCCCCAAAAAATAAAAATAAATAAATAATAATAATAATAAAAATACACGATGTTAAGGAGGTGATGGGGACACCGCCAGTGCCAAGCAACTTGTGTACTGCGCTAACTGCTGTTTCAACAGCTGTACGGAACAAAGTCACAAAGACGGTGTCCGAGAAGCAAGACACCATCCAGCCACGAGGGCCCAGCTCCACTTCCCTGCTCTTCATCTCGCCTGGTCTCTGAGGCCATAGGTTAGTAAACATGGTGCTTAACGTCCACAGAAACCCTAAGGCTTATTAGGGACGGGGAGAAGGGGGTATGGTGGAGGTGGGGGAAGAGGGAGATTATATACCTATCGCTACACTATCACCACCAGAATGACTTCTGCATTAAGACGGGCAGCAATGAGAGCCATTTTTATGTTTCAATAGCAAGTGATGGACAAAGTCACAAGACAGTGTCCGCAAACTACAACCTTTTTGAAGAGAAAGGAGAGCCGAAGCGGTATTGAACCGAGGTCCTTCTGCTTACCATCCTAAAGCCCGTTCTTAACTGGACGAATGTTTGTTCGCCCGAACATACTTCGGACACTTCTACGAACTGTGATTCGTTTCTTAATTGAACTTTTAGTTCGCTGAATATGGTTCGGACAGTCCAAACTTTACTTCATTCTCAACTGCTTGTAATGAGATGCAAGCTTTGGCCCGAACTTGCGGCAGACGCGCAGCAGACAGCATGATCGAAAATGTAGGCTAAAGTCAATATACTTTCATCACCCCTCGCAGGGTAACTCAACTAACTACTATCTCATTCTGGGTCTCCGAGACAAGGCTGCGCCTTCACAAGTCAACAAATAAACAAATTCCCTCCGAAGCAAGTGAAGAAACTAGAGACACCGCCATCCTTTTTTTTTTTTTTTTTTTTTTTTTTTCTTCTTCTTCTTCATCCACAGGAGAGCTCTGCTCTCAGCCAATAGAGGCAATGATCGTCGAATAGGCAAATGTTCCCAGAAGTTTTTTACCCCGAATATAGCTTCGACGAATACCTCCATCTAGGTTCGCGAAGAAAAGTTGGCCCAATAAAGAACCAACTAGCTTCGCCGTATACTTCCAACTAGGTTCGCGAGGAAACATTCGCCCAATTAGGAACGGGCTTTATGCCTTAACGCTAGGCCACACCAGCTCACGGCCATAGGCTTTGGTCGTTGCGACATGTAACTCTCTCTCTCTCTCTCTCTCTCTCTCTCTCTCTCTCTCTCTCTCTCTCTCTCTCTCTCTCTCTCTCTCAGTGCAGGTTTGGTTGAAGATGTCATTGAATGTATATTCTGGGTTCTGTGAGTCTCTTGTTCCCCCACTGAAAGGGGCTGTTGGCCTATTCAGTTAAACATGTCAGTGTCAGTGACTCTCTTCTCAAACGAGAGCAGAGATCCGCCCTAGATTTGGTTCTGTTTGCTGCTGAGCGCTTTTCAGTTTTCTTTTTACTGCCTTGAGACGCGCGTTGGCTAAAACACAGAAGCCGAACTCGAAAAATAGGTGGTCAGTGTGTCTGAGGGGTGATGGTTGTAGTCGGTTGTAAGCTGGTTTTTGAACAATGTTTTTGTTTTTGTTTTGTTTTTAAATTAGGAGTGGTCAGAGTGTAAAAATGGGGCATCAGATGTCGGACGACTGCAGAAGCAGTACACTGCAATGGGCATCGCAGTAACATACTGTTCTTTGCAAGCAGCTCATTGTCGGCGAAATGACGCACTATGCCAAAGGTTGACATGTCGGTCACCGACCCCCACCAAGAGGGTAAAAAGGAACCCGTGAAAACATGCGCGTACTCCCCCCTCCCCCCCCCCCCCCCCCACACACACACACTTCACAGAATAAGGTGCGTGTTTGCTGACTTCAATACAATAACTAGATTTGCAAGATAGTACCGCAGACAAGTTCGTGTTCAGAAAAAGAAAAAGAAAAAAAAAGTTCGGAAATAGAGTACAAGCACAATTACGACAGTCAATGCTGATAATCAACTATTTAAGAATAAATGGGGGGGGGGGGGGGGGGACTAAGCAGGGATGATATACAACACACACACACACACACAAAAAAAGGGGGGGTGGGGGCAAAACTTTTTTCTTTTTCTTTTTTAAAGAGAAAAAAAGGCGAAGAATGCAGGCCAGCCGTCCTCAGTGTCGACGAGATCCTAAGTGCCTTTCCGGCCGACATACAGTCGCACGATCTACACAGATCCCGACAGACAAGAGCGATACAAACACTTGGCAACCACCCCACCCTTTTTTCTTTTCACCCCAGGTTCTTTAATGGCACGCGCCCCCACCCCACCCCTGGCGGCGACAGGTGACAACTGCCCTTTCATTGGCTCAATGCCGCACGCGACCGGCACGCGAGCACGCATGCGCAGGCGAGGCAGGTGGTAGGTCTTCACAAAGGTACGGCGCGATAAAGCGATATTGGATTACTTTGGCGCGAAGATCGGGATTCCTTTGCATCTCTCTCTCTGTCTGTGTGTCTCTCTCTGTCTCTGTCTCTCTCTGTCTCTGTCTGTCTCTCTTTCTCTCTGTCTGTCTCTCTTTCTCTCTGTCTCTGTCCGTCTCTCTGTCTCTGTCTCTCTCTGTCTCTGTCTGTCTGTCTGTCTGTCTGTCTGTCTGTCTGTCCTGTCTGTCTGTCTGTCTCTCTCTCTCTCTCTCTCTCCTCTCTCTCTCTCTCCTCTCTCTCTCTCTCTCATCTCTCTCTCTCTCTCTCTCTCTCTCAAAGCAGCAGCAGCAGAAGAAGAAAAAAAGGGAAAAAAAGAGAGACAAGTTTACGAAGCCCTGACTTAATGAATTAATGAATACATAACAATTGGAAGAGGAGGAAGGCTATCCTGGTTATGCTGATATTGATGCTGCTGATGGTAGACTGATTAAAGAACTACGTACCATCATCATCATCATCATTATCGTCACAGCGGCGGGAGCAGCAGCAGCAGCGAGAGCATCATTAGGATCGATAACGATGATTAATGACAACTGTATACATATTATACAAAAACACCCTGGTAAGTCCTCGTGCATAATCATGTCGCAAACTAAAGATCACAACGATTCGCCTTAAACAGGAATTGATTTTCTATAAAACAAAGCGGGAGAGAGAGACAGACAGACAGACAGACAGACGGAGAGGTTTTAGTTGACAGTGGATGAGAGTTTGAACGCGCTTGTAGCTTTTCAGTGATTGTTTTAGAATAATAGTAGCTGATGGGAAAATGGGCGTTGACCGAAAGACTTCGGCGACGGAAGAAGCTGACGGACAAAGAGATGCTAATGAACAGGTGTTGAAACTCACCAGTTCACGGGGTCCAGTTGACAAAAAACCCAAAGCAGCTGCCAGAGTACTAATGACAAAAACTCATTCCTAATGCGCCTGATCCCTCTCGGTGTGATATACTTGTGCAGCTCAAGCGCTATTCACGAAGCATTGCAATAGCACACAACCTAATTTAATAATGCGTTACATCATTATATCACTCTATCCCTACCTCTCTCTCGCATCCACACGCGCGTGTGCGTGCACACACACACACACACACACACACACACACACACACACACCACACACACACACACACACACACACACACACACACACACACACACACACACACACACACACACACACACACACACACACACTGTAGCAGAAACTGGGTATTGATATTAGCTGGGGGTGGAAATACTGTGAGAAGATTTTCAGTTTGGCTTTAAAAGATGACAGGGTTGAGCAGTGTCACTGTCAAAGGTCTTTGAAGTGTGCAGTAGTGTTGCTGTTACTCGTCAGGACCACCGACTAACCGTCGTTTTTCTCGCCTAATTCCAGATGAGGGGTCCAACGCAAGAGAAAGCACGAAAGTCACGAGTCTTGCGTTTGTATTGCTGGATTTTCGGCACGCGGGGGTCAGAAGAAGAGCGTAGTGTACGAGACGGAGTGTAGACATGTAGCAGTTCAGAAAGGTAAGCAGGACCAGAACCATTCATAGCACTGAAACGCATACAACGTAGCAGGGGGATACCCGAGTTCACTGCAGTTTCGGTTCAGGCAGTGTAGCGGGTGGATACCCGAGCTCAGGGCAGTCTGGGTTTAGGCAGTGTAGCGGGTGGATACCCGAGCTCAGGGCAGTCTGGGTTCAGGCAGTGTAGCGGGTGGATACCCGATCTCAGGGCAGTCTGGGTTGAGGCAGACAACACGGTGACAAGCCCGGGAGAGATGAGGCAAAAGTTAACTGGAACTCTTAAGGACTGTGTGTAGTTTTCACATAATATCTGTCTATACCATCGGCTACCACGACTGCCACTACTGTACCACCACTACTATACTATATTATTCAGCTCTACGATTTTATTCACCGCACTGCTCTCTACCCCCCCCCCCCCCCCCCCCGACCCCTCCTTGAGGACTAGAGCTGTGGAAGGTTGTGCCTTAGTCTGCTGTAGTCCCAACAGTCACGCGTACATCGCGCGCTGCAGCGGCATGATTATCTCCCTACCCATTCAGTTTCAGGTTGTGCAAATCTTCTCTCCACTTTTTGCTTGCGTTAGATGTCTAACCACGGTTCTCCTACGGGTGTGACGAGCAGCACGTGCTGACCGTGTTGTGTGAAGCGTGAGGCACCTTTTTGCTGTCAGTTTGGTAACTCGTGTTTGGAACTTGCGTAGAAGAAGCGCGCGTGTGTGA
>OY757550.1:31171-121171 GCA_963584105.1 Alviniconcha strummeri
GGAGAAGGGTGACAGCGACAGCGAGCGAGATTTTGCTGTGCAGATTGTTGTGTTTGTGATGTGTTGACAGTTCAGGAGCTGCAGTTTCGGGGGGTATGTGCCAGGAGTGAAGGAAAGCCTGGTGAAAATGTGTTCAGTGGGAGGTCGGCTGTATGTTTCGGCTTGCACTGAAGATAAGACGGACATGAAGCTGCAGATTTTATGTGTCGAGTCGATATTATTTGTTGTGCAGCAATGAAGGCATTCTACGGATAATATGGACATGTTACAAATAATGTCATTTGGTTAGACAGATGTTTCTTTTTACGAGTCCCTGTCATTCGTTCTTGGTCATTATGACCGGTGTCAACTTGTGCGTCAATACAAATATTGGTCCAATGCATTTGCTACAAATGTTGAAACCATCCGGAGCAGTGAAACAGTTGACTGGACATTACAAATACTGGTATTTGTTACAAAGCGGCGTTGAAACCATCTGAAGCAGTAAAACAGTATATAGTAATGTACTGAGTTTAACAAAAGTGTTTTACAATGTTGTTTGTTATTTTCTTCTAATCGGCCACAGGCCTTCGTTTCAGTCAGATTTCATTTAGCCTAGCAGGACTGAAGAGGCTGCGTAAGCCACTGTGGCATGTCACGCTGTGTGACCCAGTTTTGCGTAGTGGCAAATGTGCTTGGATAAAACCCGGGTTCTGTTCCTCATCGACACCGCGTTCTCTTCAAAAGTTGTGATTTATGGACATGACTGCTCCTCGCACTTACATAGGAAGCAAACTGGCTTGCATCGTTGTGCAATGCAGGATCAATCTGTCAATGGCAGTGTAACAAAAAAACAAAACAAAAAAACCCCAAAAACAGGCTCCTCCACTCTCCGCCAGTACCTCTACAGAGACAAGTTGGAGTTAAGTCAAATGAACGAATCCTGGATCAACTCAGTAAGGTGGACTGTAAAATGAAATGGGGATCTTCTAAACTAAAAGATATCCTCTCCAAAAGTACAACAGCAGTAGCAAAATAAGGTCAATTATGATTCAATCAGTCACAAACGATATACAAACTTTGAAACCCTGCCACCCATTCTAGGCAGCAGGATGGAGGGTCCGATCGTCTCACTCCATATACCACTGGGGTGTGTGTGTGTGGGGGGGGGGGGGGGGGGGGAGGGGGCAACAACAACAACACACACTAAGAAATCTAAAGGGCATTATTTCAACCAAAATGAATTCAAACTATTAAATAATAGCATTTTCCCTCTACATTTTGCCCAGAAGCCGCTTCAGAGTGATATTTTCTACTTTTGGAAAATTGTGCCCGAAAACACGTTTTCTGGGAATGGAAGTGATTATACAAAATACGAGTTTGAGCATGAATTGACTTATTACGGTGTTTAGTCCTCCTCGGGGAATTACGTGGTTGACAGGATGTTAAAAATCCAGTTACCAACTAACTCTTATTTTGCAGCCTCCAAATGTTTGATAAATGTTTAAATTTCCCGAAGTAGTGATTAAACATCTACTGGAGGACTCTTGAGTTGATATACCAGCCTGCATTTTCCATTCAATTTTCTCTGAAACCACTTGGGATTAACCATACCTTTATATATATTTTTTATTTTTTATTTTTTATTAGAATGGTGATATGGATTATTTTTATTAAAAACTAAAAATTAAAAAGAAAAATGTTCTGAGCCAGTGCGCAGTAACTTATTCATGGGAGAACTCTTTTGATTTAAAATCAGAAAGTAAAATGCTTTCAAAACATATCACTTTTTTCTTTATATATATATTTCAATCTTCTGCTGGCGTACTAAAAAAAACTCAGTCATAGTGCCTAGACTGCTTTTTTTTTTTTTTTTTTTTTTTTTTGCAGAGTATTAATTCATTTTATGATTTTGACACAATTATGTAACCTTCTTGCATGAAGAACTCGCCAAAGATTTTGCTCTTTTGTGCAAAGATCAGCTTGACTGTGAAAAAAATACAGGCGGAAATCTTTCTGTGCACACCCTCCCCGCATTTTGGTACTGCGGACGCAGAAATAAAGTGCCCGCTGCTAAGAATCCAGAACTATCAAAAGTTTTCTTTTCTCCATTTCATTCAGCTTATTTGTTTTTAGAACATCTTTTCGGGGTTTCTTTGCGTTAGGTGTGCCTGACGCAATTTTTTGCGTGGCTCCCACGGAATAAAACAAACGATTGATGCAGATTTCCGTATACCCACGGGGTATAAATAGCGTCCGGTGCATGTGTTTTTCTGTATACAACAAAACGTTAGTAAGTGGACTAGGAAGGAATAGTTAGGGACTGCATTGTATACATTTAACGTTAATTGTACTACCAGTTTTTTGTTTTGTTTGTTTTGTTTTTGTTTGTTTGTTTGTTTGTTTAAAAACAGCGCGCTAAGCAATCAAGCTAAATGAATCATGCGCTTTAAAAATTGACATTATCCACAGGTACCATTCATTTTATAGTCTCCGAACGGAATGGTTGTTGTTGGATCAGCTAAATGACCAGTGCCCTACTTGCATAGGCTTCACTATTGCTCGATTAAGGTCTGTAACCTGTCTGGCCTGTTGTGGGATTTCCAGTGTTGAATTTGTTGGTCTGACTAAGATAAGTATGGAAGAGTTTGAGCATGATTTAACTTATTGCGGTGTTTGTTCCTCCTAGGGGAATTATGCTGTTAAAAAGATGTTAAAATCCAATTACCAACTAACTTTTATTTTACAACCTCCAAAACTTGCCAGGTAGAATCAAAATGTCCAATTTTCTTTGGGTGGAGAATAAAACCGGATTTTTTAGGACACTATAAATTTGGTCTATGGGCGCTGTCTTCTGACTTTGTCCCTCACAATTATGAAACATTAAAATGGCTCTCATCGCTGCCCACTTTAATGCAGAAGTCATTCTGGTGGTGAAAGTGTAGCGATAGGTATATAATCTTCCTCTCCCCCCACCTCCATACCCCCTTCCCCCCCGTCCCTAATAAGCCTCATGGTTTCTGTGGACGTTAAGCACCATGTTTACTTACTTAGCATTGAAATGGCTCGTTATATATCGTCATAGTTCAGGAGCTGCGTGAAAGTCGAGGTGGCCGTCCTGGGCTTTCCGTCCTAACGAGCCTTATGGTTTCCGTGGACGTAAAGCTCACGCATTGGTCTCAGCTTGTCCCTAATATGTCAATCGACATCCAAGGACCGGAAAGTTAGATATCGTGAGACGGTTTTGCCTAGTGGTAAGGCGTTAGGCTGGTAAGCAGAAGGACCTCGGTTCGAATCTGCTTCGGCTCTCCTTGCCTAACGGTAAGGCGTTAGGCTGGTAAGCAGAAGGACCTTGGTTCGAATCTGCTTCGGCTCTCCTTTCTCTTCAAAAGTTGTGGTCTGTGGACACTGTCTTTTGACTTTGTCCCTCACAGCTATAAAACAACAACAACAACAGCAACAGCAGCAGCAGCAGCAGCAGCAGCAGCAGCAACAACAACAACAACAACAAAAACAACAACAAAAACAACAACAACAACAACAAAAATGGTCCTCATCGCTGCACACATTAATGCTGAAGTAATTCTGTCGGTGACAGTGTAGCGATAGGTATATAATCTCCCTCTCCCCCCACCTCCATACCCCCTTCCCCCCTTCTCCCCGTCCCTAATAAACCTCATGATTTCTGTGGACGTTAAGCACCATGTTTACTTACTTATATATCTTGGTGTCAGGTGTGTGCTGGTGTATTTGATATTGAAGTAACCTGTGTAGTCCTGTGTACCTCATGAAATTTGGGAGAATGCGTCAGTAACAAAGTCGGTGTCAGATTACTGTTGGTTTAGAGACAGAAGTTGTGGTACGAATAGTTCACATGACCTCATTTCCAGTCAGTCCGGAAGAGTAAGCAAGCAACTTGTCGTTTGGCATTACGGTTACATCAGGGCGACAGTTTAGACTAAAAAAAAAAAAAGACGGAACCTGGCATGTTTTTAGTACTTATATATATATAATTTTTATTTATTTTCTTTTTTAGTGCCTAAAGGATGCACATTTGTGCGTTAATGGGAGCCCTGTGTATCTTCATGGTACCTTCTTGTCTGATCAAGTTGAAACTTTTTGTGATTATGGAATGTATCAACAATGTTGCCACAAAGTGATTTTTGTGTTTTTAACACGTCATTACGGGAGATGATTCACGGTTTGACGGATGAGGTTAGTTAAGTTAATGCTTTGAGCTCAGTCAACCACAAAGGGTCATATCAGGGCTAACAACAAATTTAGGTTTATCTTCTGATTATTTATAAAGAAAATTGTAAAACGTTCTATGTAAAAGTTTTGTACAACTCTTTAAAAATACTTCACACAAACATTACCTTAACATGTTTCATATTTTGTAAAATACATTTATAAAGGAAAGTGTAAAACATTCCACGTAAAACTTTCGAGCAGTTCTTTAAAAATATTTGACACAACCATTACTGTAACACCCTTCATATTTGATAAAACACGCCAATCTCACGCAAGAAGTCAAAAATTATTTCAGGACTCGCATTCTGAAAGAGTGAATACAGAGACTCTGTTCGAAATATTTTTTCCTGACTTCCAACAAGTCAGCGCATTCAATCAATACATGAGAATCAATACACTGCTTTAATTGTAAGTGCAGTATTACAAGCTACACAAACAGGAGCCTCTTCTTTTCTCAAAATAAATGAATGTGCCAAATAGGAGTGACCAATATGTAATCTGTTTAAAACAGTGTTTTCCTTCCTTGTGTTACAAAAAGATAACAGTTTTCCTGAAAGTCTTTGGTAAAATTTCATGAAACTTATTTATCAAACCAGCTTCATCCCATTCCCTCTGCTAAACCTCACAAACATATTTGGAAGTTAATGGTTTCAGGGCCGGAAAAAGGTACGGCACCAGCCGTCGGTTCAGTGTTAAGAGCCTCTTTTGCAGCCCTATCAGCTGCCTCGTTTCCTCGAATGTCTATATGTCCAGGAACCCACATAAAAATAGTTTCCTTTTTGTCTGCATAAATTTTTTGTAAAAGTTCCTGTATTTGTATTAGCAGAGTATGGTCAATTTTAAAGTTTTTAAGCGCTTGCAGAGCAGAAAGCGAGTGTGAAAATCATGAATTTCTTTTCTTTTGACTGGTATACTTGTTTAAGAGCAAACAGAATTGCCAGCAGTTCCGCTGTGTAAATAGAACAATGGTCTCTCAGTCGACAAGAGAAGGGGCTGTTTGGAGCAAAATTGCTATAGCAGCAACCTTCTCGTCTACCTTTGATCCATCGGTATATATCTACATATATTTTGGATGTCTGGATGTTATTTCTAAAAAGGCTTGTTTATATACTTCAGGGTTTGTAGAATCTTTTTTATATTTTGTCAAAGACAGACAGATCTGAGGTTCAGATTGACTCCAAGGAGGGTTGCATTATCTGTCACTGTGGTGTCATCAACCACATCCAGGTCAATCTTAGAATCCTCAAACAGTGGTAGAATTCGGAGGCCAAGAGGTGGAGTCATGTTGGATTTTTCGAAAAGTTTTAAGTTCGGTGGCTCGAAAACACAGCTGTAAGCTGGGTTGTCAGGACAGGTTTTTAGTTTTAACACATAATTGATGGATAGTTTCTTTCTTCTTCTTCTTCTTCTTTTTTTTTTTTTTTTTTTTTTTTAAAGACATTTCTTTTGCTTTGGCATAGAGGCTTGTTACTGGGGAAATACGAAAGGCTACAAGAGCAATTCGTAACCCCTGGTGGTGGATGGGGTCCAGTTTCTTTAGAATGTTGTTTGAAGCTGCCCCATATATAATGCACCCATAGTCTAAGTTGGATGGGGTCCAGTTTCTTTAGAATGTTGTTTGAAGCTGCCCCATATATAATGCACCCATAGTCTAATTTGGATCTTACAAAGGCTCGATAGAGACACAGCAGAGTCTTTTGATCGGCCGATGTAGGTTCACCGGTGTTTAAGAGACAAAGGTTGTAATCGTCTAATCATTTTTCTACCATTTGACCTCTGAAATCCTGCTTCATATCACCCCAAAGAAGGGAGTGAGCGTTAAAATCTCCAACGAGGACAAAGGGAGCAGGAAGCTGTTGAATCAACTGTTCTAGGTCTGATAAACTTACATCGACCGATGGTGGAATATAAATGTTGCAGACGGTAACGGCCTTGCTCAACGTCACCCTCACAGCCACGGCCTGCAAAGGGGTGTTTAACTGAACTTCACTAAACAGATAAACATTATTTATAACCAAAGCTCCCCCCCCCCTCCCCCGTAGCTTTGTTATTTAAGGAATTTTTGTTTAAAATATTAAAACCAGAAAATGTCGGCAATTTTGAATTTGTCAACAGCGTCTCCTGCAGTGCAATCACGGCTGACTTGTATTGTTTTGAAAGCAGGACAAGCTCCTCGTAATTTGCTCGCAAGCCTCGCAAGTTCCAATGGACAATGGGATGTTCCATTGCTTCAGTCAGGTGGGATCGATGATGAGTTCATCTCATCATCGGACAGGGCTGAATACTGGTTCGAAAGGACCAGATTCCGCTCCGCCTGTCGGAATCTGCAGGCTTGGGTGGAGCCTGGGTCTCGCCGGCAGGAGAGCGCCTGGGGTGTACAAACCCCTCGACGTCCACCAGGACCCTCCCCACGCTCACCGCAGTAGGCGAGCATCTCGATGAAGATGAATCATATTTCGAGGATCGGTTTTTAAGGGACCTGCTGAACCCTTAGATGCGGTTTTTAAGGGACCTGGTGAACCCTTATGGCCGGTTTTGGAGGGAACCGCCGAACCCTTAGGGGCCGTTTTGGAGGAATCGGCTGAACTCTTAACTGTCTCTGAACTCTTCGCGGGATCGCACGGAACCCGGGCGTCGGTCGATGCCGGCCTCGACCTCCCGGAGGAAGCCTGAGTGCCGGCCGATACCGATCCGGGCCCGCCAGAGGCGGAACGCACTAAAAAAAAACCCCACGTCAGCGATGTCTGGGCCCGCCAGAGGAACGCACTGAAAAAACCCACGTCAGCGATGTCTGGGCCCGCCAGAGGAACGCACTGAAAAAAACCACGTCAGCGATGTCTGGGCCCGCCAGAGGAACGCACTGAAAAAAACCCACGTCAGCGATGTCTGGGCCCGCCAGAGGAACGCACTGAAGATGGAGCTGTCTTGAGCGGACGCTTCGAAAAAACCCGTCAGCGATGTCTGACACTCGACAGTTTTCATTTCTTTCCTGGTGGAAGCGGCAGCAGCGAATGTTGCACAGAAATACTGCTGGGTGCTAAGGAGTCAACATAATTATTATTTGTTGCTTTTCCTTCGGCATGTCTTAAACTATATGTAGTTGGGAAGACAGACAGGGATAGAAACGGAAAATAACATTTATTATATACGAGTGAGGGTCATTTATGTACATTATGGCTGATTTTGATGTACTGTCTTAAAACCTGTCTTAAATAGTCTGGACAACACACAGATATAAAATGTATTTGGCCGCAAGTCCGCGATATTCAATGCCTAAACCGTTGCAGTCCGTGTGAACTCGATTTTGTTGCCGTCGATTCATTTTTATGTTTTGCATTCTTAAACGTTTACAATTCATATTGGAAGAGGAAAGCAGAGGTACTGAGCCACCACATGACGGCAAGGGAACGACTGTGGATCGGTCCTCGGTTAGTGCATCATGATCTTTTTGCACAAAGTGGCAGTATCCATGAAATGACTTGAGTCTCGCGTATCGAAACACTAACTGTAAAATATTCGTGACACCGCAGTAGTATTATTAGTAAGAGTTCTGGCCATAGCCGATTGAAACGATGTCGGGTCAGTTCAAAACTTGTCAACGCCAGTTGAGTGTTTGCACACGCACACTCAGTCTGCCCCCGACAGAAAGTTTGTTTTCGAAGCAACAGAACGAACAAATGAATGAATGTAACAATAAGATCAGATTACTACGGGTGAAAATACGAATTCTGACATTCTTGGATTTGGGGGTCTGTGACAACCAGACACGTCATAGCATCATAAAATTGGATTGAGAATAAACGCAAGACCCTAATTTGGCATTCGGAAGCAAAGAATTAGTGAAAAGTGTGATACAGAACTTTTGACAGAAAAAGAAATGACATATTTGTTTCATTTCTAAGATTTTCCGCCTACTCTGTTCCGTATAATCCAATTATCTGTAGACAAACTGAACACTACACAGTGATGAAATTATTTCAGAATGTACATTATTCTATTTTATGCTAAGAAAACGTTAGATTTGTGAGGTTTTGTAACAATAAAATCATGTTACTACGGGTGAAAACACGAATTCTGACATTCTTGAATTTGGGGGATAGGGTAGGTAAATATAGTTCTGTGACAAGCAGACACGTTGTCTAGTCAATCTATTGTTTCGATTAAGAAAGCAAGCAACATGGCCAAATCTGGTGGCATTTGCTTCCCAAAAGTATGCTTCGATTTGAAGCTGTCAAGATTTCTCCTCATAATATTCAGACCATTTTGGCCTGCGGTAAGCAGATTGTCTTTTGTTTCTATGTCTCTCGCGCTGGACGTAACAAAAATAGCCACAATACGTCATAATTATTCTTTAGCTTCTGGTATTTTACGTAACATTCTGAAAGCATGTTAACCTAGATGTGCATTTGGTAGATTATCCAGAACAAAACAGCAGATTTACCAGTGCCTGAACAGTGTCGATTCTGTCGTGTTTGTGGAGTTCGGCTCTGTTTATGCATTGAGCTGGAATAAAGTTATAGACTGCCGATATCGCATAGGACGAGTGGTTCGTCTTTGTAAGTAATTGACGGTCCTTGATGATTTACCGACTGGCTGTAGCAGACGATTTTTGCTGCACGAGTGCAATGTTTATCTTTTAATCTGCTTTGTAGACAGTATGGTAACACATTCTAGTCACAATTCTTACAAAGTTGGCATGACTAGTCTGCTTGGGGAAGATAGTGAAGGGTTCCGCAGTAAGCCCTAAGTTCTCTCATCGCAAACTGTCCGTCTGACCACCATAAGGTACAATGCTGACAGGTGAAATGCACGATCATTCAAGTGTGATGAATGTAAGTTTTTTCACTGTATCGCATTATCATTTAAGTCTGATGTTAACGTTCAAGTAAATGTTATTTGCTTTATTTGATTGCAGCTGCAGATGCCTTTCGTCGTCAATAGGGGTGCGTCATGAATTATTTTAACGGTTTTGTTCGAAAATCAGCTGTTGCTCAGCTTTAGTTTGTTGAGCAAACAAGAGAGTCTCTTTCGAGTTTTTCGCGTGGAATATTAGCTGAAGCGTCCTGACTGGCTGAAGCTTCTCGGAAACTTCTATTGTTGGCGTGGGGCATTTCTCTTTCTAAAATGTGCGTAAAGAATTTACACACGGTGTTTTATTGATGCTGTCGTTGGTGCCATGAACACCCCGAAAGCAGTTAGCCTAGCTACCTCTGCAGGTATGGCGTCCCAATTGAAGTGAACAGAACGAGCCACTCGCCGTTGATCATCACTAGTATTCTGAGCACATAACACAGAAACAGCGAGTCGGATACTGATCAGCAAGAGGAACAAGTCTCTCCACAAGATCCGTCCTAAAGAATAAGGTATTGTTGACGAGTGTTAGAACACGAGACCCGTTGTCGTGGACTGGGAGAATAACAGAGCACACACAAGAGCAATACCAAGCTCGCTGTAAAACTCTGTCAATTCCTCATGAAGTTTGACAGGATATGTCTCCAGTGAGTTCCTTTCTTTGCTCCATTTTGTTAGGCACACGTCAGAACATCATGCAATGAATGACGTCATTGCTCTACATCGGCCGCCTATTTCTGCTTGAAAATATGCACACCAAGAAAACAAAACATCAGCTTTTTGTACATATTTGGTAGATTTTGAACATATTTTGAAAGTTATGCCTCATCTGTCATCAGAAAAGATACAACGGTCGTACTATTTCGCGACCTCGTTTTCTCCAAGTAGGATTAGGAATTTCGTATCCTATTTTATACATAATACTTTGTGGGCATACCCAAATGTAACACAGCTCATAAAACTTATGTTGCTGACTTTTTCATTTTATACCTCATTTGGCCGTAGATTATTGACTAGTCCAACGTCACAGCATCACAAAATTGGGTTCAGAATAAACCCAAGACCCTACTGTGGCATTTGGAGGCAAAGAATTAGTGAAAAGTGTGATACAGAACTTCTGACAGAAAAAGAAAAGATTTTTTCTTCTTTTCTAAGATTTTCCACATCACAAGTACACTATGCTTCGTTAACCAATGCCAATGCCTCACCAGTGACTCACCATATTTCGATTCTGTTTGTTCTAGACAGTGAAAAAGGTCACACACTCATTATTGATTTTAATCATTATGATCAACAACAAAATTTATTTCTCAGTGATTTAATTTAGTGCAAAAGGAC
This sequence comes from Alviniconcha strummeri, assembly GCA_963584105.1. NCBI lineage: Eukaryota > Metazoa > Mollusca > Gastropoda > Provannidae > Alviniconcha > Alviniconcha strummeri. Next base: position 41,591 of record OY757550.1, read on the forward strand.
ACACATTCATTATTGATTTTAATCATTATGATCAACAACAAAAAATATTTCTCAGTGATTTAATTCAGGTGGTTTTCCACCGAGCTTTGGCGTCTTCAGTCACTGTGAAAGACGGTACCCTTACATCAAGGGCTGTAACTAGTGCATTCCAAAAGTTTTCTTGGGAACAACTTGTAGCGTATTTGGCACACTCTAAAAAACACTATTAGACTAGTTTAGCTGAGCACTGGGGGTAGTGCACGGTAGGTCAAGTTACCTCTCGGACTATTAGTGTTCTTTGACCACCGCCGCATCAGTTCAGTTCGCCATCTTTCCAAAAACTCTTGTATATGCTTTTGTCCTCTCTAAGTCAGACTACTGCAGTTCACTTATTTCAAGCTACATACACACCTTTCAGGGCACCTTCATGAGAGGCTACAGAAGGTTCAAAACATTCAAAACCTTCATTCAGGTTTGAACCTTGACTGTAATTAAGGCTCTAAACGAGCTCATGCTTTACCCCTCGTCAGAACTCTTCATTTACCGTCTATTCAAGCATACAGTGAGTAGGCCAATACGTTGTCAGTTGTTTGTCACTCCGTTTTCTGATAAAGCCCCCATTTATTTGTCTTTCTGGAATTCTCTGCCTCATGAGATTTGACGCCTTCAGCGCATTTAAAACCGCTCTGAAGACTCATCTGTTTAAAACTTGCAAATTATAAGAAGTGATGTGTATGTGCGCGCGCGCGTGTAAGTGTGCGTGCGTGTGTGTGTGTGTGTGTGTGTGTGTGTGTGTGTGTGTGTGTGTGTGTGTGTGTGTGTGTGTGTGTGTGTGAGTGTGATTTGAATCGTTTCTAGTCATTGTTATTGTCGTTTTCAGCTTCTGTCGTATCATTGAATTCTGTGCAGAGCGCCAAGTTCTGTTTCTATGTTAAGGGTTCGCGTTTGACAAATATTTCATTATTATTATTATGATAATGATGATTATAAAGGAGAACTGTTGATAGTTCTGAGTTTTCAGAAGAATGAATCTTACTTTCTGCTTCCACAGTACCAGTTTAGTTTGCAGTTTAGTTTGACATGAACATATTTTTAGAGGTGCGGTCATTTTAAAACTTAACTGGTCCTGAGGTCCTTTCTTTTATCCTTTTGGGGGTAATAATGCTTTTTTTTTCTTTTTTTTCTTCATGTGCAAAACAGGCGGATGACCTCCGCTGTCACTGTAATTATTTCAGTTTAATATAAAAGTACGTCACTTGTCCCTGATCAACATTGTTTCGAATTGTGAATGTTTATAGTTTGCGCGGTCTTCAAAACAATAATAACAAACATAGTGCACGCTCGGTTTAAATGTAAAAAAAAAAAAAAGCTTAGTGATCTTTGAAAATTTTATCGATAATGGTAAATTGTTCCATAGGTTTCCCCCTGAATACAGCAAGCTACATTTAAATTAATCTAGGACGGCGTACTATAAGTTTGTGTGAATGTCTGTTCTGATTTGAATGAAAGTTTAATTTTAGATTTGATGGTGCATAACCAGATACTATTTTATACATAATAATGCCTTTATTAAATTCTAATTTTAATTTTAGCCAAAGAACATCTATAGTTTGAAGGGTCTTTGTTATCTCTTGATTTGTAAATGGGTATAACCGTAGCTTGTTTGAATGCTTTTGGAAAATAGTTTTTGTCTATGCAAAGATTGTATATGTAGGTAACAGTCTCAGTTATGATGTGTGCACACATTTTAATAATTTAACCGTCTAGGTCATCCAGACCTCGGGTTCTTGTCTGTTTAGCGAGAGAGACAGACAGACCGACGGACAGAGAGAGAGAGAGAGAGAGAGAGAGAGAGACAGAGACAGAGACAGAGACAGAGACAGAGACAGAGAGACAGACAGACAGACAGACAGACAGACAGACAGAAGTGATATTGATCTATAATTGGTTGGATTTGTTTTATGCATAGCTTTTGGAAGCGGAACCACTTTGGCTTTTTTAAGCTCAGTTGGAAAAACGATTTTCTCGATGCATAAATTAAAAACATATGTAAACGAGTCTGTTATGTATGGCAATGACAAACTTAGTAGTTGGTTGCTTATACCTTCCAGACCAGATGATTTTTTGTTTTCCAGCTTCGATATGTATTGCCTAGTTCCGAAACGGAGAGATATGGGATGACAAATGGGTCTTGCTCGCTAGTTTTTTGTTTGCAGAAATCATGTAGCGGATTTGAGCACTCAGTTACAGTTATTCTTGGTTCTATTAATGATGCTGGCACAGGCAGGAAATTATTATTGAAAATATTTGCAGTTAGATTTTTCGGGACGTCGGCAGAAGTAGAACGATGTCCTGTCGTAAACACATCTAAAGCACGCCACACAGATGCTATATTGTTATCACGCTCAATGAGATTTTGAAAATATTCTCTCTTTTATTTTAATTTTATTTGTTTTGCTTTCTCACAAGATATTTCTGCTTAATTTCTTAATTTCTTGTATTCAGGGAAACATTTTTCTCCCTTTAGTTTGTCTCTCTCTGCCATTGTTTCCTTGATGTCTTTGTTATTATGTTAAGCCATGGTGGTAACTTTGGTTGTTTTACCCACTTGCGCTTTAAATGTGCATGTCTCTTGACATCAGTGAGAGACATTGTACCACGTCGCCAAGGCTTTATCGGGATCAGTACAGTTCAGGACTTCAGTGAACGGGGCCCAGCGCAAGTCATTGAAAAAGGCAGTCTTATTAAAATGTTTGAAAGATCGAAATGATATATATATATGAATGGGTTTTGGGCTCACCTTTTGGAAGCTTAATCGATCTTGAACTGAAGATGGGACAATGGTAACTTATGCTTAGGTCAGGTACACTGAACTCGGTGATTACCTCTGGATTGTTTGTGTGTATACGATCAATAAGAATGGCAGATGTCTGTGTAATTCTAGTAGGTGATTTCACAAGTTGGGTTAAGCCTAGCAGGCTAAAAGTCTCAGGATGAGTGTGGCTTTAATAGATCAATATTAAATTCTCCTAGTACAAGAATATCAGCATGAAGTTTAACGGCATGGATGTTATCTGTCATTTGTACAAAGTTGTCAAGCCATTCATAAGAAACAGAAGGGTTTCTGCACACACACACAAAAACAAAACAAAATATCAGGTGCGTTCGTACTTGGTTTCAGTTCAAGCCAAACGCATTTAACAAGGTCACTTTCAAGGTCTTGACGCCTTTGTGTAATATCAGCAAAAGAGTTGTGTACACATACTGCAATACCAGTCTGTCCAATATCAGTTAAATCTTTTCTCGAAATACAAAAATTTTGAATGTTAATATCCCGGTCAGAAATTCTGGAGTCTAGTCGTGACTCTGTGATAACAAAAGTTTTACAGCAGGCGTTGACTGGCTAAGGAACACACACAGATCATGAACCTTGTTATACAAATGGTACACATTCTGATGACCAACGCGCAACATTGTAATAAACCAGTGGAGATTATGAAGAAAGAGCAAACCGGAAAAAAGGAAAGAAAACAGTAACGCTCTAAGAAAATACGTTTACAAAAGCAAAAGTGAACAGAATCGTAAAATTAACGAAACCAAATCAGGCAATGGGGCAGCAAAGACAAGAAAACAAGCATTTACGTAAAATGAACTACCACGATAATTTGCACAAATAAAAAGGTCCACCTGACTAGATCCGTTATTATCACACAGTAAAAAAGTATTGTAGTAAATGTTGGACATCGCAGTTACATTTATATACCTTATCAAAACGGGAACAGTAACATTTTTATACCTTTTAGAGGGGTACCAATGAGCTTCAAATAAGCCTGGAGGACGCAACGCTACTAAGATCACCATTTACTGAGACTGGGATAGAGGCTGCTGGACATAGCTATGGTGCGGAGGCCATGGGTTGTAGGGGCTGAAGTGCCAGGGGAAGGGATAGGGGAAGGGAGGCATGGGCGGGTGGGCGGTGCCACTGGAATGGAGTCATGCAGTGAACACCGCCATAAAGGCCATGATGGCGCAGCTGCAAGCCTCGGTTCTGCTGGTTCTCCCCGATTCGCATGGACAGGCTACTAGCAGGTTCCGTGGCCATTGGACCTGTGGGCAGCCGTTGGGTGATGGCTCATGTGGCGGCTGGCCTCTTGGCGTGAACCGTACTGAGAACCGCGGGTCACAGCAGCACCATCGTCCGGTATTTGGTGGGCCGCCATCGTGTCGCCAGTGGATAGCAGCGGCGCCAATGGACGACTGCGTGCGGTTTGTATTGACATAGCTCGGGTGACTGGTGGCCATCTTCGTTGTTGACTTTGTGGCTCTCCTTATGGGGATCTTGCGTTCTTCGTGAGGCCGACTCCAGTTTTCGGACACACTTTTCACGTTATCTCCATCATCGTCAGAGACGGCAATGACGGCAACAGCAGGAGAGAGAGAGAGAGAGAGAGAGAGAGAGAGAGAGAGAGAGAGAGAGAGAGAGAAGAGAGAGAGAGAGAGAGAGAGAGAGAGAGAGAGAGAGAGAGAGAGAGAGAGAGAGAGAGAGTATCTAGGTGATTGGGTTCGGAATTTTTGTCAAAGTGTGTTGTTGTGTTTTGCTCGTCTGTCATTTGTAGAAGAGTAAAGAGACCACATGAAATGTCGACAATCAGACCAGTAATTATTGTTTTCCTCTTCGTCTGCGTCCAAATAGCCAGCGTTCGTTTTTGATTGTTGGGCTCAGAGCATCCATTTTGCAACAGCATAACAAACCGACTCTAGATGTCATGTACTTTGCAAATGGTTGCATTGACAATGTGCGCCCACCAGCTTTGTCACGTCCTCATAGGAAGGAAGGAACTTTTTATTTTGTTTTGTTTTTACTCCCAGTCAACCTTGGCGAAACTCCTGGGACAAAAATATTTTGAGTAGCAACTTGGATGCTGACCGAAACCAAATTTCCCTTGATCTGAGAAGTTAAAAAGTGATCATTGACATTTTACTTCATCTCTACTCTTGTGCTAGTGGCGAAGGAGGAAAACACAGTAAAAGGCTAACGAAACATCACTGTTTTCTGCCCTAGACCGAAACTACAGTTTACTCTGTGTGCATGTGTGTGTGTATGTATGCGTGCGTGCGTGCGTGCGTGTGTGTGTGTGTGTGTGTGTGTTATGTAGCCAAGGATTCTCTTGTCATTTTTAGATTTTGTGTGGTTACTGATTCATTCGGAGATTGATTAAGTCACTGATTCTAATTTTTTGCCCTCAAGTTTACGGAGTTAGATGGGGCGATGAAACTGATCGGGGGGTGCGTGATATGTGCTGAGCGAAGCTGACAGTGACAATGTAGAGTGATGTGTGCTAAACAGATGCTTGCCATATTTGGACCTACCGACTAATCGGTGTCGCAGGAGATGAAACTTTCATAAGCTTCTATGGCACGCCATCAAAATAGACAAATATGGTGTAGAACGGTAACATTGGGGCCAGACAAGTAGTCTACAGACCTGGATTTCGGAGCAAGACCGAAACTGCTCTTCGCGATATTTTTCAACCAACCTGGACCCCTGTTAGTCGACTGTCTGTCCAAGAAGACAACAACCGGCCCCTGCCACACAGGAATAGTAATGGCTGTCCAGGAGCGATGACTACTTTTAAAATGTGGGTGCGATTCAATGTGACACTTCAGTGCAACAGCGCAATGTTTTCGTCCGGTAAGTGACCATTCTGAAAAATCTTCCTGCCACATGTTTCTTCTTCGTCTTCGACATAGACACATTTGATGACCACGAACAATCGACGTTCTCTTTGGAGTGTACGTGGAGATGTGAGACCGACGTTTACTGGCGGGTTGAAGTGGAAGTTTGACGTGCAGGAGACTGTCGCTTGTCTCCATGCTGGTGGAGGGGTTCCTGCTCACCCTTGCTCCGCGCATGCTTTTCGGCATGTTCTGCTGCGGCCGCGGCAAGGTGAGTGAGTGAGTGTGTGTGTGTGTGTGTGTGTGTGTGTGTGTGTGTGTGTGTGTGTGTGTGTGTGTGTGGGTGTGTGTGTGTGTGTGTGTGTGGGTGTGTGGGTGTTTCAGAAGTGTATCTAGCGTCATAAAGATATACTTTATTTTTTAAATTATTATTAATACGTTTCCTTTATGATTTGGGGGCTTGTTTGCTTTGTAAACAGCGTGCAGTATTGTATGACCTGTGCAGTCATAAAGTAGTATAGGCCCTAGTTCAAACTTGTATGTCTTCGTTGTAGAACTATTCTTATGAGTCAACACATGAAAACACAATTTAACCAGTCTGTGTATGTGAGCTATCAATTAGATTTGTTCTTTTTCGTCATTTTTGCAAGCTGTTAAGACCCAATTACTATCATTTTATTCAGGACCAGTTTCGTTTGAAAGAAAACTAGGCTGTAAGAATATGACTCTGGAACCCAGCCAATGATCCTTATTTCAAATAAAAATAAAAGGTTGCTTATATAAAAAAATTAAATAAAAAATCTTCCTTGGTTCCGTCAAACATTGATTTAAAAAAAAAAATTCTTCGCTAAACGAACACCAGAAAAGTGTGTCGAACATTGTGTGGGCAATGAAAGAGGCGGTAGGTGGAGGAAGCGGGCTGGGATGGTGATACGTGGGAGGGTCCGGGCGGAGGGAGTGTGAGGGGCTCGGTATACTTGGAACGCAGTGTGTGTGAGAAAGAAGACGGTGTGGAAAAGAACGTTTGTAATGTTATATTCAGTTCACTCAAAGAGGCAACAGGGGTGTATAAGGAGCGAAGCCGTTAGACAACCAGCATAGTTCAGGAGTTGTGTGAGAGTCCAGGTGGCCGTCCTGGGCTGTCCGTCCTAACGAGCCTTCTGGTTTCCGTGGACGTAAAGCTATATTGAACCATGCTTCGGCATTGGTCTCAGCTTGTCCCTAATATGTCAGCTGACATCTGAGGACATTAAGCAACACTACCTACCTAGACAACCAGTGAGCCGGTTTGGCCTAGCGGTAAAGCGTTAGTCTGGTAAGCAGAGGGGCCTCGGTTCGAATCTGCGTCGTGGACATTGTCTTGCGACTTTATCCCTCACAATTAATGAAACATTAAAATGGCTCTCATCGCTGCCCATCTTAATGCAGGAGTAATTCTGGTAGTGGTGAGTTAGTTGGTGCTTTGAGCCCAGTCAACCACAAAGGATTATATCAGGACTATGGTAGTGGTGACAGTGTAGCGATATATCTATCTCTTTTCCCACCTCCATACCCTCTTCCCCACCTTCTCCCCGTCCGTAATAAACGTCAGTTATGGTTTCTGTGACGTTAAGCACCATGTTTATTTACGTTTACTAGACAACCAGTGCGTTTCAAACATTAGAGAGGTACGGAACGTCCCGTCGCTCCACATCTAACTCGATTATCTTCAGACAGAGGGCATAACAAAGTCCAAAATTTAGCACTGAAGTAACCTACTACTGCATCTAATGAGCATGGTATTCCTGAACAGACCACAAGACAATAAAGTTACATGCAATGAAAACAGAAGTAGAACGATGTCCTTTCGTAAACACATCTAGAGCACGCCACACAGATGCTATATTGTTATCACGCTCTAGGAGCATTCTTTTTTGGCTTTTCTCTCAAGATTTTTTACTTTATATCTTAATTTTTTGTATTCAGGGAAACATTTTTCTCTCTTTAGTTTGTCTCTCTCTCTCTGCCATTGTTTCCTTGATGTCTTTGTTAAGCCATGGTGGTAATGTAGGATGTTTTACCCGTTTGCGCTTTAAAGGTGCATGTCTATTGACAACAGCGAGATAGACATTGTACCATGCCGCCAAGGCTTTATTGGGATCAATACAGTTCAGGACCTCAGTGAACAGGGCAGGTCACTGAAAAAGGCAGCCTTATTAAAATGTTTGAAAGATCGAAACGATATATATGAATGGGTTTTGGGCTCACATTTTGGAAGCTTAATCGATCTTGAACAGGAGATGGGACAATGGTCACTTATGCTCAGGTCAGGTACACTGACCTCGGTGATTACATCTGGGTTGTTTGTGTATAAATGGTCATAAGAGTGGCATACGTCTGTGTAATTCTAGTAGGTGATTTCACAAGTTGGGTAAAGCCTAGTAGTGTAATAGTAGAGTCCCAGGAAGAGTGTGGCTTTAGTAAATCAATATTAAAATATCCTAGTACAAGTATATCAGCATGGGGTTTAACAGTATCGATGTTATCTATCACTTGTAAAAGTTGTCAAGCGACTCATAAGAAGCAGACGGGCTTCTGTATAAAAACAAAACAAAAACAAAAACCCACAAATATTAGGAGCGTTCGTACTTGGTTTCAGTTCAAGCCAAATGCATTCAAAAATGTCACTTTCAAGGTCTTAACGCCTGTGTGCAATGTCAGCAATAGAGTTGTGTATGTATACTGCAATACCAGTCTGTCCAACAACAGTTGAATCTTTTCTCGAAATACAATAATGGTAATGTAGTGGTGAGTTAGTTGGTGAGTTAGTCGAATGTTATTATCCCGGTCAGAAATTCTGAGTCTAGTCGTGACACTGTGATATCAAAAATGTTATAGCTAGGCGTTGACTAGCTAAGGAATACATACAGTTCAGGAACCTTGTTATACAAATGGTACACATTCTGATGACCAAAGTGCAACATTGTATTAAACGATGGAAATTATGAAAAAAAGCAAACCGGAAAAAGAAAACAAAACAATAACAATCTAAAAAAAAAAAAAAAAAAAAAAAAAAAAGTACATTGACGCAAAGAGCGCGAAACCAAAATTCAACAGAATCGTAAAATTAACGAAAACAAAGCACGCAAAAGAACAGCGAAGACAAGAGAACAAACGCGTTCGTAAAATGAACCTCCACAATAATTACACAAATAAAAAGGTCCAACTGACTAGATCCGTTATTATTACACAGTAAACTAGTATTGTAATAAATGCTGGACGTCGCAGTTACGCTTGTATATCTTGTTAGAACGGGAACAGTAACACTTTTGTACCTTTTCATAAGGGGAACAACGAGCTTCAGATAAGCGTGGAGGACGCTACGCTACAACGATGATCATTTACTGAGTTGTCAGGGCTGCTGGACATAGCTATGATGCGGAGGTCATGGGTTGTAGGGGTTGAAGTGCCAGGGGAAGGGATAAGGGAAGGGAGGCATGGGCAGGCCGCCGGGGTGGTGCCACTGGAATGGTGGGGGGACCCTGGGCGGCGTCATGCAGTGAGGACCGCCATAAAGGCCATGACGGCGCAGCTGCTACCCCCGATTCTGCTGGTTCTCCCCGGTTCGCATGGACAAGCCGCTAGCATAGTGTCGTGGCCATCGGTCCTGTGGGCAGTCACTGGGTGGTGGCTCATGTGGCGGCGGGCCTCCAGCAAGCGGAGGCCACTGGATATGTGGGGGGCCACTGTATGGTGGCTCGAGGCGTGAACCGTCATGAGAACCGCGGGTCACAGCAGCACCACCGTCCAGCAAAGATGGGCCGCCAGGGTGTCGCCGGTGGATAGCAGTGGTGCCAGTGGACGACTGCGTGCGGTTGGTATCGACATGGCAGTGAGGCTGACGTGACTGGTGGCCATCTTTGTGGTTGACTTTGTGGCTGTCCTTGTGAGGATCTTGCGTTCGTCGTAAAGCCTACTTTTTTTTTTCGGACAGCAGCATCACAAGCATTTTTCACATTATCTCCACCAGGTCTTTGCTGGCGTGTTTGCTTTGTGTGTGGCAATTGCCTCTGGCTACTGGGAAGGAAGGAAATTATTCTTCTCAGAAGGATCGCCAGTCCTCTTTGGTTTAGATGCATTACATAGGAGAAGAGCTGCTTATGTCGGGGTTGCTTCTCGCTGAAAGTGGGCTCCAGCTGATATACAAAGCCAAAGGAAGAGCACATGCTGCTTAGCATTTGGTTGGTGTCTTCTATGGCCTGTATACACCGTTTATGGGGAGAATAGAGGTGAATGGTAGCTTTAGGAAGACCCTCACCAGTTGCTTGACTAGGGTCCGGAAGCTGACAGTGACCAGCTGCTTGTCATAGTTAGTGTCCGAACAGTCGTTGGTGCCAATGTGGACAACACACATGACTAGTGTCCTCTCGGGGTGACTGGTTGGTCAGGCTAGCTGATAAATCACCGGCTGTAGCTCCCCCAACCGTTCTGACATGGATTTTGCCGTTTTGGTCCAGCCTTCGTCTGTCCACGTGGCGCATATTGGAGTCACCAATCAGGAGGACAGCTAGGTATGGTGTGGCCGACAGAGCTATCAGCCGCTGTTCTGTTTGTAGACGCCTGCTTTGATTGTTCCGAGTTGAGGGTGAAAGAGTCAGTGGTTGTGTCAATGGTGGTGGAGAGAAGGGATGTTGTACGTTTATCCGTCGGAGGGGTTTGGGGCATCAGCAGAAGGCCTGTTTGGTTCTGTCCGTCTAGTTTCTGTGCATTAGGGGAACGGCCTGTTATGTTGTGGGCCTGCATTCCGGTATGACTATTCACAATGGGAGGAACTGAACATTTAAAGAGAGGGTCTTCAAGATCCTTGATTTTCCTTGTTTTGCGCTAAAGGGAAGCTTTCGAGTCAAGGTTTTCTTGCCTCACGTCTCTCAAGTCGCTGTTCAGTCCAGTCATGACCGATTTCAGGCTGTTCGACTGTTCAACCTTAAATTGTTCGAAGAGCACGCGGACTCCGGCACTACACAGTGTGCAGGTGAAGGTTTCCGAACAATACTCATCCGCAGAAGGGTCAGACGAATCAGATGTAGTGGCAACAGCTGCAGCAGAGACACCATCGACTGAAGTGTTGGCAGCGTCAGCAACTGAGCGAGAGTCTGTTGTGATGGAAACAGCTGCACTGTCTCTTCTTAATGGAGATGGAGAGTTTGGGTGAGTCGGCAGTGATGGAAGCCGCCGGGTCTGAGAACCCTCGAGACCCAGCAGCCATGGCAGAGATGGTGTTGTCGCTGTCGTCAGTGGGGATGGGCATGCTGGTAGTGATGACAGCTACTGTGGCTGTGGCAGTATCTCCACCGACAGAGATGGCGGCGTTGTCGCTGTCGTCAGTGAGGATGGGCGTGCTGGTGGTGATGACAGCTGCCGGGTCTGAGAACCCTCCAGACCCAGCAGCGATAGCAGTATCACCACCGGCAGAGATGGCGTTGTCGCTGTCGTCAGTGGGGATGGGCGTGCTGGTGGTGATGACAGCTACTGGGGCTGTGGCAGTGTCACAACCGACAGAGATGGCGATGTCGCTGCCGTCAGTGAGGATGGGCGTGCTAGTGGTGATGACAGCTGCCGGGTCTGAGAACCCTCCAGACCCAGCAGCGATAGCAGTATCACCACCGGCAGAGATGGCGTTGTCGCTGTCGTCAGTGGGGATGGGCGTGCTGGTGGTGATGACAGCTACTGGAGCTGTAGAAGTATTACCACCGACAGGGATGGCGGCGTTGTCGCTGTCGTCAGTGAGGGTGGGGGTGTTGGTGGTGATGACAGCTGCCGGGTCTGAGAACCCTCCACACCCAGCAGCAATGGCACTATCACCACCGACAGAAATGGCGGCGTTGTCGCTGTCGTCAATGGGGTTGGGCGTGTCGGTAGTGGTGGCAGCTACCGGGTCTGAGAACCCTCGAGACTCAGCATTGCGAGCATCATCACCACCAAATGGCACGGTGTTGACGCTGTCGTCGGAGACGATGGGTGTTCCGGCGGCGGTGGCATCAGCCGATGGGGCCACCTCACTGCTGACGGACGCGGTGTTGTCGCTGTCGTTGGAGACGATGGGTGTTCCAGCAGCGGTGGCATCAGCCGACGGGGCCACATCATTGCTAACAGACGCGGTGTTGTCGCTGTCATCGGAGACGGTGGGTGTACAGCAGTTCCACTTAAGCACACAACGAGACGGACAGTGACACAGGTGGCACTTGGGACCATGTCGTGAGCAGGAGGAAGTCAGTCATAAATTGACCCGTTCCAGCCTCGTTACTCAACGTGTGTACAAAAGGGCTCCGGCAGGTCACTGTTACTGATTCATAGTTCAGGAGCTGTGTGAGAGTCGAGATGGACGTCCTGGGCTGTCCGTCCTAACGATCCTTCTGGTTTCCGTGGACGTAAAGAATGATTGAACCGTGCTTCGGCATTGGTCACAACTTGTCCCTAATATGTCAACTGACATCTGAGGACATTAAGCATCAATTCATCATCATCACTGTTACTGACTAGCAGAGCATATCTGTGAACAACGTCAAGGGTCTTACTGATGCGGGTAGCGTATCAAAAATCTAAGCTGCTGATCTAGCTGCATCTGGCTGCTCGGTTAGTGAACAGACAAAGACCTAATTGCCACTACTGACGCGCATCACCGGCCAGTTCGGATGCACGCACAAAGACCCGGAAAGGATTTACAAGCTAAGCAGAGTGAAAGCCTGCGCGCCCAAGACTCGGCCATACAAAAGCCGGATCAAAACAGAAATAACATGTCTCACAGTTTACAATCAGCCCTCGGCACTAAACTATTAAAATGAATATTCGACAACTATGAAGTCAACATCTTCAAAGTGTTAGCCGTAATATACCACCGATTTCAAGTAGAAACAAATAAGTTGTGCCGCGCAGAGATATGCACGGCCACACTGACAAAGGACCCATACTTTAGAGGGATAACTTTGCATCGGCAAAGCATCACTCAAACTGAACATCCCAACAATGGCAGCATAACATACTAGCTACATATCAGCTAACCAAGGTTAGCTGCATACATTTTGTAAGCACTGGTCATCTTGGGGCATAAAAGCTTAAAATTTTAACACACAGACAATGTACACTGACGCCATGGCGGCTGCAACCAGGCGGCAATCTGACGCCGAAATTACCCACATGTTCAAGAACCAAAATCAAGGCACGTTGTGAACATGGTAACATACATCATTTACATCAACGAGAAACAACAGAACAACAAGCCACAGAAAAATAACTACTTACAGGCTCTCCCCTGAATCAGATGCATAGGCAGCAGCTCGAACTAACAAACGACCAGCTACTGCAGGGACACTGGCGAAAGAGGACGCGGCTGGCCCAGCGCACAAGTTTTAACACTTTAAACTCCCACCAACTCAAAAAAAGAAAAAGGACAGGAAAGAAAAGGTTAAAGGGTCATAGCCCGAAACACATACAATACACTCGGTTACATTTAAATTCTGTTTAAAATAGGAAAGGTTAGTTATGACATGTATGGTGCACGATAGAAAAAATACCCACATTCCACTCAACCAAGATGGCGGAAGCGTGCACGTCGTTCCCACACTCCGAACATCGCTTTCCGGCACCTTCCTCCAAGGAAGGATGTCGTAAACCAGTGCTTGGAGTTCGCGTCGTTCCTCGGAAACTAGATCTAGATCAAACGTCAATGGCGCATACACATACGGAAAAACACAAATGTGATCAAACTCACTTTTCAGTTGCAAATTTCTGTCTGGATGATTCTGATGATATTTGTGACCCAGAATAGGACTAAAACTGCCCCAGGAATTTCCGACTGCCTCTTTGGATATTGCCCTGAGGTCGTCTGCTTCAGCAGCCGTGTCGGCCTGACTTCTATAATACACGATGCATGCTAAATCTGCTTTCAGCACTCAGCAAAAAAGTTCATCCTCACAATTTATTGTAATACTTTCCATGTATAGTCTTTGAGAATGAAGGCGAGTTCGTTGTTGTGCTAGAATTGTGACAGCATCCGTCATAAAGGGATCAGGTCTGTGCGTGCAAAAGCGATGGTGTAAAGTGTATGGTTAGCAGTTGTGGTCATAATAATGCTGATTTGTGTTATGCCTCTCATGAATAAATTGTTTACAATGATGTCACAGACTTGTTTGAAGTCAGAGAAGTCCAATTTTAAGTCTTTTTTAATTTTATATTGTTTGTCCCTTCAAATCTATGATCAATCTCTCTCTCTCTCTGTCTCTCTCTCTGTCTCTCTGTGAACAGACCGAGGGTGGTGTGCTGGCAGTCTTGTCAAACACAGGCTGGATCAACAATCTCCCAGGTGATGATATTCAATAATAAAAACGAGTTTGGTTCACAAAAACAAGACACCCAGAGAGACAAATTCGTCACCATATAAAATCAAAGAGACACCCGTTCCAGTCTACCTTGGCATGAAACTTCATTGCTGCTGCACTCTACATCTTGCATCACAGCGCATTTGAGAAAAGGAAGGACACAAATTAGACATTTAAAGACTGTTCCAAGAAACATCGGGAGCAGCCAATATTTCCATATTGGAGCTGTGTGCTGGAATTGGAGCTGAGCATTCTTCAGTTCACTCAATCCATCCGAACTGCAAACTTCAGTCAGTTCATACAGACACTGACAAAGCTGTTACCATGTTGTTGTTGTTTTGACCTTGACCACATCAACTACGCCAGATGGTTATCAGTGTACCTTCGTGACATGTGTCAACTCGGAGGCAATGGCTGATTTGTTGTGCAGAAAACGTGTCGTCCTTTCTCAGCCATAGCCCATGACCAAGCACATGAGCAGTGCAACGCGACGGTAAAAGGAAATGGAGGTGCAGTAGAACTTGCCAGCCTGCACCGCAGGAAGCCACCAGGATAAACGGTCAAACCCCTGGGTGTTTCTTCTGAGAAAGATGGAAATCCATTTGAAGACGGTGGAGGATGCCTCTTCGCCTTGGACTCCAAAGTCATTGTAGACGCGGCTGCCATGACTGCAGTTAGCTCAGTCATCAGTAGTGGGATACAGCAATATAACAACTTTGTTGAAGAAAGGCACGAAAAGAGAACAAAAGCAATCAAAAAGCCTCTGCGAAAGAAAAAGCTGCATGTGTTTGTGCAACAACGAAGGCTAAACATTCTTCCCTGGCAATCCTCCGCAATGGCTGCTCGTTGTTTTCGCGGCTTTACATTGCATGCCAGACAAAGAAAGGAGACCTGCCAGAATTTTTCAGGCACGAAAACCAGACACCACCACCGTCATTGAGTAAACTGGGTGATATGCGGACAGGTGAAAAGGCAGACTTGCTTAAGTGTCTTGAACGCTCTCCTCTTGGATCTGGGAATGCTTATGAGGAAGAAGTCCTGGTAGATGAAACAAACAACACTGATTATGAAGAGAAATTTGATCCTGTCAGCATGATATCGCCATTGAAGAGCTTTCTATCAGTGGAACTGAGCTTGAACCTTGTACGCAGGAAGAGGAACAACTGATCAGCAAAGACACTGCTGCATACATTGCTGAAGACCGCTCACCTGAAGCAGATGTGAAGATCCTTGCCGGTGCATTTGTTGTTCAAACACTTTCCAGGACTACAGCAACAGCGTCTTCTTGAGTTACATTTTTGGATAACTTTAGAGTGTTCGACGGTTGGATATTATTTGGGACGTTTATCTCGCAGACAGCTTGAAGGCCGGGACAAGAAGCAAATGGGGCCAAGGTCAGTGTCGTAAGGTGTTACATTTGGCACCATCACCTTCTATCTGGAAGACAAATCAAGAGCTTTGCCTGCCTTTCACGCTGTAACTGGTTGTGACACGGTCTCATTCTTTGGCTGGAAAGGAAAACTGAAGGCCTGAAACACATGGACTGCATCCCTAGTGTGGCTTCGGCTTTTTTAGAACTTGGTACTAAGAAAGCAAATCTGTCACAAGAGGCATTTGAGAAGATTGAGCAATTTGTTGTGTTCATGCATGAAAAGAAGAGTACAGTGACAACAGTGAATGCAGCAAGGCAAAAGCTGTTCTCCCAACGATGCAAAGCCATCAACACATATATCTCCACAGAGCACCAAGGTTGCCATCTCCATCCGCCTGGGGATGGACCAAGGACGAAGGACAACCACGGAAGCCACTATGTACGACACTTCGTTAGGCTGAGGACTCGTACTACAAGCCGATCCACTGTGGCTGCAAACAAGGCCGTAAAACAAGACGCAAGTGTACAGCTGCCAGCGTCCCATGTATGCCTTATGCTACTTTAAAGGAGACTTCAATGCGGACTAGCTTGATGACAGCATTCAAATCTTCCAGCCAACTTTGTGAGATGTTGCAACTTCATTTCTGTTCACGTTCACTGGAACACTGGATTGCGACTTCTGAATTGATAGTTTGCAGATCTTTCGAGGATTCCGTTGAAGTACTTACATCACCATTTTATATCTCCACCACCCGTCCATAAGGTTACAGTGAACACAATCAAAAACATAGTTATAAATCTTCTTCTTCAGTTGACCTACTTTAACGATTTTGACCTAGTTCCGGATTTGTTGTGACCTTTTGTTCAGCATGATCGACAAACTTTGTGTTTTTCTGTAAAGAATATAGCGTTACAATGAACACAATCAAAAGATAATTATAAATCTGTTTTTCTTCAATTGACCTACTTTTCCGATTTTGACCGATTTTGGGATTTGTTGTGACCTTTTGTTCCACACGATCGACAAACTTGTTTGTTTGTTTGTTTTGTTTGCAAAGAATCTAAGTTCAAATGTATGCAGTCAAACTTTCTTCTAGGTAGTTTTGAAAGTGATATGCCAGTGTGCAATAGGTGCTTGCGGCCTAGACAACACAGGCACATCAGGATTAGCAACCACTTTGCATCACAAACGTATCACTTTATTATGAGTTAAAATACTCTTGCTTTCAAATGCTTCTGATGGGAGACATAAATGGCCCACATCAACACCACTGATGGCACTGGCACAACTATAATCCTGCCTTTCGGTCTCTGGCTCAACACTCGCTACAGTGGTATCGTCTGAGGCGAAAAATGGCTGGACAAAATTGTTCCTGGCAAGAAATGTCTCGTCGAAATTCAGGAAAGGAAGAGAAATTTCATGAACATGGATTATGTTCATTTATCGCTGTTTCTTGCCCACGGTCAAGCTCAAAGTCAGAGTCAGTTTATCCATTTCCCAGGAAGAGCATCGTGCCTACATCTCAGCAATAGAAAGAAAACAATTGTGTTTAAAACCTATCTCGTACAGTGGAATGTAGGCCAGTCCTCGTGTCACGATACTTGTTGGGGGAACCGTTAAGGGTGTACCAAAGATAATTACGTTCTGCCCAGTCCAGTGAAAGTTGCTTTCTTGGCTGTGGTGGCGGTTTTGTTTCTCAAACTAAGCCTCTGCAAGGCCCCAGGAAAAAATCGTAATGAATTGGTTCATCCCAAAGGAGGGGAAGCTGGTATACTTTGGCGCCACCACTCTTCAGTGATGTTTAGGTGGACGTTTCTGAAGTTACAAAGTCACTAGCAACATAAACGAACCTTCCGGCAACTGGGTCGTGACGAGGGCAAAAGTTCTATAAACAAATTGCGGGAAAGCCGGTTCCCTAGAGGGGTGTAAGAATGTCCTTAATCCACAATCATAATTTTTATTACAACAAAAGCAATTATTAGTATATTCACGTTAATGAAGCCTGTCAACAGCATAATGAACTTTTCGGGAAAATATTTCCAGCACACACTATGACAGTATAGCTTGGTGATGGATATTAATTTTGTTGAACATTTGCAAGTTATGTTTCGTTTTTTGTTTTTTTCCTCTTCACACATGCAGCGCTTTATTTTTAGTTAGCGCCACTCCAGTCCGCAGGCGTCCTGATCCATTGGATAGGTGGTTGTGTGTTCAAACATAGTGACATATTCTATCTCTCTCGCTCTCTCTCTCACACACTGACACACACACACACACACACACACACACACACACACACACTCATGGAAGAGATAATGAAAGCGTGCCGACATAGGGAAAGAACTAGATTTAGCTGCACCAGAGAATAGCGCATGTTGCGGCATGTTTTGTCACCACGGCATGTTTTGTCACCAAGATGACAAAGCGTGCAGCGATGCCAACGAGCTGGTGACAAATCGTACATTAAACCTTCTTCTTTTTTTGTTTGTTTTTGTTTTGTTTTGTGCATGGATACTGTGTGTGTGTGTGTGTGTGTGTGTGTGTGTGTGTGTGTGTGTGTGTTGTGTGTGTGTGTGAGAGAGAGAGTATATAAAGGAACAGTATAAAAACAATAAAGTGCAACAAAACAGTGTACAATGATTAAGATGTTCAGCATCAGTGGTGTGCCGAACTTCAGAAGTAGTTTACTTTTCTCCGCAGAATGCTCACTGCTCTTTTAAAGACTAGCCCGCGTGGAGGAAGATTTTTTTGCCAAAACTTGTATTTTAGTGTAGTTAGTTAATATCCGTGTTCAATTTGTGCAAAAAATGTTGCGTTTATTTTAAATTAAATAAAAACCGCACCAAGCCACTTGCGCTCACCTGTTCAGAATTATGAAGCCGGAAATACGTCACTTGTGTATCAAGCTGAAATAATTATGGCAGTGCCTTCTGACCACGTGTACGGTGATAAGCATGGACCTACTTGATTAAGAAAAAAAAAAATGAAAACAAAAACAAAACGATCTTCGGTAACACCGCTGCTGCATCGTCGGTAGCGCTTTGTGGCTTATCAAAAGCAGACGCGGGCAGAGGATCGAACACAGAATCAGGAATAGCGAAGCCGGTTGCTCCATTCCATCACTCGCATCGGGCAGCAGTCAACAATCTTCTCCAGATTAATACGCCATTGCAGGTCACGAATGTCATCAGAACCACCCAAACATACGAAGCGCATAAACCCAACAATTTGAACAAAAAGTGAGTTCTGTTCCATATTTTTGTCCTTTATTGTGCATATAGTTTTCAGACATTAGATCTAGAGCTAGTTTCCGTGCACGCTTCCCAAGTGCTGATGTCGGCAAACAAGTCTATCGTGTACTCGCCCATTTCCAGATGCTGCCTTCATTCCTATATATGACCCTGTTTGAGTGATTGGGATGATATTTGTGGCATAAAATGGCGTTTAAAATGTCCCAAGATATTTTTCCCTGAGTGAAAAAAGAAAAAAAGAAAGAAAAAGAAGGCAGAAAACAACAACAAAAATGCTCACCACTCGATACAGTCCAAGCAACTGCCATGTTCGCAGTCCGTCGGCGTCTCTTCCTCATCACTGCTAGGTGCTATCTGTTTTCTGCTGTATATGATTTAAACTGATACGGCTGTAGGCCATATTTTTTACTATCTTCTTCAGAGTCGCTGCTTTTGCAAGATCGTCTTCGCTCGCCGTTCTTAACTGGGCGAATGTTTGTTCGCGGAACATACTTCGGACAGTTCGACGAATATGATTCGTTTCTTAATTGAACTTTTAGTGCGCCGAACATGGTTCGGACAGTTTGATGAACTTTAAACTTCGTTCTCAACTGGCTTGTAATGAGATGCAAGCTTCGGCCCGAACATGCGGCAGACGCGCAGCAGACAGCATGATCGAAAATGTAGGCTAAAGTCAAGTCAATATACTTTAATCATCCCTCACATGGTAATTCAACTAACTACTATCTGGGTCCCCGAGACAAGGCTGCGCCTCCCACAAGTCAATAAATAAACAAATTCCCTCCGAAGCGAGTGAATAACCTAGCGACACCGTCATCCATTTTTATTTTTATTTCTTCTTCATCCACAGGAGAGTTCTGCTCTCAGCCAATCAGAGGCAATGTTCGTCGAATATAGCTTCGTCGTAGTTCGACAAATACTCCCAACTAGGTTCGCGAAGAAAAGTTCGCCCAATTAAGAACCAACTAGGTTCGCCGAATACTTCTAACTAGGTTCGCTAACAAACATTCGCCCAATTAAGAACGGGCTTAACAAGCCAGGAAATCCTAAATCGAACCAGAAATTGCATTTGTCTTGTTTACAGGTGAACATTTCAATATTTCTTGGCCGATATTGAGAAAGCTAGGGCGAGTTCAGAGCTCGGGTTTCAAATTCGTTATTATTAGAGGCTGCTCTTCAATTCTATTTAATAATAAAAATATAAATAAAAAAAAGTCACGCGGGCTAGTCTTTAAGAACTTGATGATATCACTGAATCCATTGAATAATAAACAAATGCTGCTGCTTTGATCTTGTTTGCTTCGCGACTATGTCAATGATGTGTTACAATCAAAATGCCTCACCCCTTTCGAGTTAAACAGGAAACATTTGAAACAAAGATGTCGGCAGCTAACCTTTTGAGAAAAACCAAGCAAAACAACTTTTGTGTGTTTTCACTATCAAATAGCCATCCGGTAACTATGCAGAACCATAGATACTAAGGCGGCGCGGTCCTCGCCAGTGCGAAGCGACTTGCTCTTTCAACAGTTGTGGGGAACACAGTCACAATGTCCAAGGTTGATACCCAACTGTCCAGCATACTAGATGAGAGCCCAGCTCCACCTCCCTGTTCACACAGCTCATGGGCTATTTCCCCGAAAATTTGCATACTGTGTGTCCGTGTTATACTGTTAAAATAAATAAGCGTTCGTTTGAACCTTTTTGTGTTTGGATCTTGTTTTAGAACGCTAGCTGTCATTCTGTTACAGATTTTTGCATTTATTATCTGTTAACACAAATGAAGACAGCACACGAAACAAAACACATGTCCCGTCCCCTGTTCTCTTGTTGTGTACATGTTCCTAGTCATTCTTTCCAGTTTGTCATTGTTACCATCGGTAACTACTTCTAGAGCCATTGTTTCCTTCAACTCATCCTTCTCTTTTCTTTAATCTTGAAGTCAGATTATTGTAATGACGTCAAAATGATTTTGCCATCATAGAATGTTCGAAAAGAAAAACGCTGTTTAGGGTGGCATTGGGGTAATTTGTCCAACCAGGCACGTATGATGTACATGCACGCTTCGAGACACGATTCTATCAGCTTCACTCAAACAACACAAACTGGTTTGGGTTTACAGACACCTTCGACCAATCGCAGACTAATTTACAGCATGACTACCCGTGTGATCTCATGAATATGTAATAGAATTTTCTTTTTGAGATGTCATATAATTCGGGGCAGTTTCGACCAGGGTGGGTGAATTTCGTCCTGCATCTCAGCGGAACTTCGTCCAAACGTAAAGAGTACCGGAACATCGTGTCAGCTTCGAAGTAAACCCCATGCGGTATTCCATGGGGTTTGCGAAATCGCACTCACTGAAGTGCTCGCTACACAAATGGGCGTGATGCGGCGCAGCAAGAAAGTCAGCTCGTTTGAACTGTATAAAGTTAATCCACTTTCGCCTCACTGCGGGTCGATTGCGCGGGAGCTCGTGCATTGTTATACCTGGCGAATTGTTACAGTTCGCGGCAACACAGTAGGCCGGCATAGTTAACTTTTTGTCGACAACACGCATACACAGTTTACTGAAGAATCTAAGATGGCAACCGCACTGACTCCCCAGACTGACGTCATTTCCGGGGTATCCTACAGAAAATATAATCGATTAAAAACCCATTTTTTAATATTTTTTATTAGTCTTTATTTCATTAAATCTGAAACTAGTGACTCATTTGTCAATCATTTCGATGGTCATTTTGCATACTTAAAAACCTTGGACTTTTACTTTAATGTCCTCAGATGTCAGTTGACATATTAGGGACAAGTTGTGACCAATGCCGAAGCACGGTTCAATAAATCTTTATGTCCACGGAAACCAGAAGGCTCGTTAGGACGGACAGCTCAGGACGTCCACATCGACTCTCACACTGCTCCTGAACTATGATATTTCCGAAGGCCTAACTCCTTCATGTTACTGTTAGCGATGTATTAAAAAGCGACGGGTATTAAAAAGGGCAATGTATTAAAAAGGCGAATTTCCCCCAGGTGTTGTGGGCGAACTTCCCCCAAGCATAATTTATACTGAGCGAAATTCGTCCATCTTGAAAATTTAGTTTTTACTTTATGTGAATGTCTTTTTGCTGAAAGTAAGTGGCATATATCGATTCATCAGCTTTTGATAAATGTGTGAAAAATAAATTCAATAGACTTTTCAGGCACTGAACTTCAAAACAAACATCAGCTAACAGTGTGCCCGTCTTGCGTATAACTCGCGCTATCGTTTGTTGTCAAACCAACAGCGCGGCTCCCAGAATAGCACAGTTTTTGCTATAAACTACTTATAAAATCGCTCTCATTGGTTGTTTTGTTTGTGGACTGATCCATTATGCAGCTGATGTCACAGTTTGGAAAAGTTCACTTGTAGGGGTTGATGCGTAGTGTTGAGTACAGTTTAGAGGGTGGTTTGGTGGACGAATTCCCCCAACAGAGTGAGTGGATGAATTTCCCCCTGGCCACCCTATTAGGACACCATCTCATTGTTCGTCTTGGCAATTTCAACCAATATCAATTTATTTCCGTGTATTTTATGCTCTTCCCCATGAAAAGGTCAGGAAAATGAAATTATTTCACATACACTGTCCAGACTTAAAAAATAAGCATTGACAAAAATAATGTGTACGTGACATGTACACAAATAATAATAATAATACATAAATTTTCTATAGAGCTATTCCCCGCTGAGCGAGCTCAACGCGCTTGTTCACATACATGTGCATAATATATACCATTTACATTTACTAACATATCATATACAAGCAATCTCATAATACATACTTAATAAATTACACTAATATAAAACAAGTACTTGTAAAATGGCGCATAAAATAACTGTTATAAAACATAGAGACGTTACAATAATTTAAAACAGGTATATAATTATAAAGCTTATTATTAAACACAAAACTGAGAAGTCACTAATTTAAAACAGGTATATAATTATAAAGCTTATAATTAAACACAAAACTGAGAAGTTCCGGTATCCTATTAGAGATGTTATACTAAAACGCGGGAAAGGTGTTTTAGGGACTCTTTATGTACAAACTGTACATAACTGGGGATATCGCCTTTCCATGTACACAGAATACGTTACAGAAAAGATGTTGCTCCGAGTCAGTTAGTTTGTTCTGTGTTGTGAAAATGAAATCGAGGACGAATCACATGTATTATTCAGATGCAATGCGTATGAGCGCTTTAGAAAAAAAGGTGAACATTACAGCAAGTATCAGTACTACCCAGGACACTTTTAATGCTCTTTCTCGTGTCATAGCTGCAGACAACGAAGCGTATGTTATTCAGCTTTCACATTTTCTATGCAGAGTCTTTGACATGCGGAATCGAGTTGTATCAAGTGAATGAATGAAACTCAATCTGTGTCCCGCAGAAATAAAGGTAATCGAGGTAAAGGAAGAATGGTTGATCTAAACCGAATGTGCTAGGCAAATTTGGATTGAGAATCTCGTCTGACAAAAGATACAGTAGTAGTATGCATAAGATGATGCACGTGTGCAAAAAGGAAGGCAGCCATTTGAAGCTTAATGCATGAAACGGGCGACTGAAATGCACAACTCTGCTTAGCCGACTTTTTATGCTGCAATCTGTAAATAGTTTTGTGTAACATAAGACTACATTTTGCGTGAGTCCAATTCCCCCCTTGAAATGAACATGCACTGTGTCTTGCGTCTCTCTCTCTCTCTCTCTCTCTCTCTCTCTCTCTCTCTCTCTCTCTCTCTCTCTCTCTAATCCCTTGAAATCTGCTTTTGAGTACTGTCTTTCCTTGTGTTCATACCCTTGAAGATGGTACCCAGATTGTGCATCTAATAATTTTCCCGCACAATCAAGTCTTTTTTGTTGTCTTTTTTTTCTTTTTTCTTTTTTCTTTTTTTTCTTTTTTCTTTCTTCACTGCCACGACAGTAAGAAATCCAAGTTGGGGGTCTTCAGGGTGCGTACATATTGTTACACGGTCCGCAACCTCACATTTTGTCGCTTTTTTTCAGTTTTGCGTCTGATGGTTTCTCCAGCGAGCTTTTAGGTCAGTTTTTGATCTACATACCATTCGTTGTGGACGTTGCACATAACGACGTAAACAGTGTCGGGGCTGGTACAGGTGATGTGCTACTTGATGGTCCAGTGTCTACTGTACCACGGAGATACAAGAACAATGAATTTCTTTTCAATGGCAACAAGTGTCGCACTTTTCTTTGAAAGGAAAAAAACCTGGTCTGTTCTTGGGGCCGTGCTGGACGTATTTCTGTGGAACAGCAGGTTTGTACATTTATGCGAGATTTTTTCTTTTCCTGTCAGCCGAGATGATGGTTCTTGGGGGAAAGGATCTCGTTATTAACTAAGTTGGCATGAAGAAGATGGAGATTTTTCTTGATTATAGACGGCACTCTGGGGTCGTAAGTGCTCAACCATGCAATTTTCTTTTCCTTTCTTCCCCGGGCTGGTTTATGGCTAAAGACACTTTGGAGTGAAGTATTGTGCTGCTGCACACAGACAATTTTAACCATACTGATTTATTTCAACCACATAGACATCTTCAAGGCCGTCCATGAGGGTCACATTAATCGATCAAAAGTTGGCAACGCATGAAGCATGAATTAGTGAAATTGTGACAGTATTCGTTATCTATATTTGCATATTTGTCTTCTTTCCGGATTTTTAAATATTTTTTTTAACGCCCAAATAAACAAATATACAAATATATACATGATTTTTTTTGATTTTTTTTTTTGCAATGCTAAGGTTATTCATGAACTTATACACGTAGAACTTTCTTACTTTTGCACCTTTGATGCAGTGGATGCTAATAGCAACATCTGTAGTACGTATTAAGAACGTAAGACAGACTTGGCACTGCTCACAACTAGGGATGGACACCTTTACAGGTCGCTCAGCTAGTTTTTTTAAAAATGTTTTGCTGTTAATCAGCTTAAATTAGCACCCCTACCCCCCGCAAAAAAAAAAACAAAAAAAAAAAACGAAAAAAAACACAAAAAAAAAAAACACACGATCGGAATGTAGCGCCAGCTGCTCTCCTTCATCCCAACGCTGTGACCAGGCGTAACTTTGAGGAAAACATCGCGCCACTCGTCAGAAATGTCATTGTCAACCGGCTTTGGATTACCATTGCGACAGGGGAGAGAACCGCCGCAGTGTTAAGTGCAACCAGCCAGGACAGTTCTCACGTGGAAATCGCCGACGAAACAGCCAGCATGTCTAGTGCGAAGAAAAAGTCAAAGCAAAAGGGAGCGGTGAACACGCAGGCGAGTCCGTCCATTCTATTGGACGTTTCTGTGACTGGACAGGAGTTTGTGCTTGCCGCTGCAGTAGACAAGAAGTAAGGGTTTTCTCGGAAAGCGGCATGGTAAGCGAGCAATGTGACAAAACTCTTTCACCTTCGAATGCCGATCTGTTGTCAGTGTTGCGCAAAATGAACAGTAAGCTTGATATTTTGAATTCTGCGGTGAATGAACTGACCGGCACTGTGTTTGAACTGAAGAATGAGTGCTTGAAAAAAGAGACAGAGCGACTGAGGAAGATAGAGGAGGAGGCCAACAGAAAACTGAAAGAAGTTCAGTATCAAGCAGCGTTAGCTGATCAACGAAAGGATGCTGTTGAACAGTACATAAGACTAACAAACCTACGTTCCTTTAACATGGCGGAGACAGAGAAATGGGAAACGGCAGAAACGAGTGAGGATAAAGTTATAGCCATTATCCGTGACAAACTGGAGTTGAGGCACGTGAAGTCCGAGGACATTAAATTGCTCACAGGGTGGGCAAACGAAATCAGAAAGTCGCGCGAGCCATTATTGTTCGGTTTGTGTCGCGAAAAGTAAAAAAAAATGAAGTGTTCCGCAACCGCAAAAAAAAAAAAAAAAAAACTATTAGAAAAGAAGTGTGGCGTTTTCATTGTTGAAGATCTTACGAAGAAAAACTGTCAGTTGTTGGCGAAAGTGAAAGAACCCGCACGATGATAAAGTCTGGGCCACAAACTGCGAAGTATCCGTGAAAGCAAAGAATTCCAACATTGTACAGATCGTTTCACTTCAGGATCTCGATGCCACCTCTAAACCAGCGCGCGCCCGAGATGAGGTTGCCCAAGCGCATCGAAGAGGTCAAGGTCGCCGAGGCGGAGGTTCTGTCCGTGGTGGCTCCCGCAGGCCCTACCGTCGCCGTGGCCCTGGCTCTTCAAACCGCCCCCCCCCCCCCCCCCCCCACCACAAAATTCTAACGGTGATTAAGTTCTGCGTAGTTTTAAAGTGAAGCTGGAGACACTTTTGAAAAAAAAGTCAGGTCACTCGAATTTACCATAGAACGGTACTGTCAAGGAATAGTCATGTGTATTCCGTTTATCTGTAGGCTATGTTTGTGGGGTTGCCTAGGTGGGTTTGTGTTGGTTGTATGTTGGTTGAAATACGCTCCTTTTTCTTTCCTTCTGGTTTCTCCTTTCCGTGCTCTTTGAGAGTTCTGCATTGCTTTGTCCAGACGCTCGTGTGCTCACTTTGAAGAAAGGTGTCCAGGTCGGTCAGAAGATTCTGGGGTTCTGTGCAAGCAGGAGCAGGGTTTGGTTGCCCTTGATACTTTACTTCGTGGGATGGTTATTCCTGATAGTTATTCATTTTTATGTATTGTTGTAGACTGCCAAGATGACTTATTCTGTTGCGTTCATGTGCCGTACGGTGATATATTACTGAGAAAATTGTATTTTTGTTGTTGTTGTTGCTATGACAACAACTGTATAAAATTGTGTACCTACACGTTAAGGCCTTGGAAATTACAAAAAGAGGAAAGGTGTATTTGACTACCTTAAAACCGAAAATGCTAGCATTTTATTTGATTTTTAACTACAGAAAACTCACCTTAAGACCAAGGCAGAAAATATGTTACGGGCCATGTGTGGTTATGATTATATTCTGAATGGGAATAATACAAATTCAAATGGTGTTCTGTTTCGTTCAAAAATAATTTTGACAAAATTGAAAAAGACATTGACAGCATAGTAAATGATTACATTTTAATCCAAGGCGTCCGGAATGTTGTTCTTAATCCTGCTTTAGACTCCTCACGTTACAGAGAAGTAAACAGACCTAGAGCCAGAAAGAAAGTTTATGATTTAATGTTTAAGTATGACTGGACTGATTCTTGGAGAAAATTATACCCGGAAAAGAAAAAAAGGTACGTGGCGACTCTTTAATGTTGGGTTCACACGATCGCAGAAGTTTGCAACTGTTCCCCAAAATGTATTACTACGCGTCGCCTACCCTTAGGTCAGAAACGACGTTACCGTTAAAAAAACCCACAGCACGTACGTTAAAAACAACCACACAGTCTAATAGATACATGATTTTTTTTTTTTTTATTTTTTTTTTTTATCAATCCCGTACCCTCATTTCATTACATTTTGTTTAGTTTGATAACACCACGACGTGTTGCAAACTTCTGCGTCAGCGTCAAAAAGATTCAGAATCGAGCCAAAAAATTGCATACTTATGCAACTTTTTGAAGCAACTTGTGTCAGAAACTTGCTTATTGTTAAAACTCTAGAGCACGAAAAATTTAAAGAATGGTACCATGTGAAAGAAGAAAGATTGCATATATCTGTTCCTTACATTCTAAAAATTATGTTACGTTTACTTTGATCACACGAAACCGTGTTGTAAACTTCTACGACAAACATCCAAAATCGAAAAGTTGCAAACTACTTTTCGGGTGATGTTGCCGTTTCAGGGCCTACCGCTTACTAACTATGGAGTGGAATGTAAAGAGAATAGTACCATGTAAAAGATGAGAAAATGTCCTATCAGTTACATATCTTTGTGTATTAACTTTGGTTTTATTTTAAACACACTGCCCTGTGATGCATACCGGGGTGACGGCGTCGTAAAATTTCAAACTCGACCCCAAATGTACTTATGCAACTTTTTGAAGCCACTTGCGTCCGAAACTTGCTGATTGTTAAAAATCTAAAGTATGGACAGTTTAAAGAGTGGTACCACGTGAAAGAAGAAAGATTGTTCCATTTGTGTCCGTTACATTTTGAAAATTATGTCACGTTTACTTTGACCATACGAAACCGTGTTGCAAACTTCTGCGACAAACATCCAAAATCGAAAAGTTGCAGACTACTTTTCGGATGGTGTTGTTGTTTTAGGGCCTACCGCTTTAACACTACAGAGTGGAATGTAAAGAGAATACTACCATGTAAAAGATGAGAAAATGTCCTATGAGTTACATATTTTTGTGTGTTAACTTTGCTTTTATTTTAAACACACTGCACTGTGATGCGTACCGGCGTGACGGTGCCGTAAAATTTCAAACTCGACCCCAAAAGTTACATACTTCTGCAACTGTTTGTCGTCACTTGCTCCAGGAACTGGATTACTGCTAAATAACTAGGTCACTGAAAATTAAGCGAATGGTACCACCAGAAACCTGAAAGAATATTCTGTATGTTTTTAATCTGGTTCAGATTATTCTGTCTGTAATCTGACCACACCACACCGTGTTGCAAACTTCTGCGACAGCCAGTTTTGGGAAGTTGCAAAGTTCTCAACAGAGGGTACCGTCATGAATTGTCTAACTGGTGAATATATACAACACCAAAGTAAAAATTAATCATACCATATGAAAGAGAGATTGATTTCCTATCAGTTTTGTATACCGGACTGATTTATTTGCGTGCGGTTTGACCATACCTTTCTGTGTTGCATAGTTGTAAAAGACCTAAACTTTTTCAATCAGTGTCGGAATTTTCTGCCTCGAATTTCGTCGTCGCATACGTCAGGAAACAGACTGGCATTAAATTAGGGGAGCACATAAAAATATAATAATATAAAGATAGAAGATGGAAAGTTAATCTACTCATTGCACATTGCACATTCACGCTGATTTATTTACCGTTCGGTTTCATCCCCCCAGACCGTGTTGCAAAGATCTGCGTGTTGCAAAGATCTGCGACACGTTGCAAAGTTCTGCGATCGTCTGAACCCAATGTTTCAAACTTATGCCACTTGGAACTGGCACACCGAATCTACAACCAGTATTATTCAGTTGATCGCATTTTTGTGATAGTGCAGTTGTCTCTATGCAGACTGTTTGATTAGTTGATACAGTTTATTGCTGGTCACAGCTGCATCAAAAAAATCAAAAATAAAATAAAATCATAAACGTAATGCTCCTACATTGGCAGAATATAATTTATTTCATTGTTAAGTCAGCACATCGAGTCTACTAAAACTTAGTCGAGTCTGTAATCATACAGAAGAAACTGTCTAGATCTAATACACAATTGAACGTAGCAAACATTGTTGACGCAGAGGCTTGCCTGCCTAACTACACATCCGCCGGCTAATGTTCTACATCTACATACTTATAATTAATGTGTTTTATTCTACCACCATTGCTATGTATGAGCACCTATCTTATCCGCAGATATAAATGATAACTGATCTACCTTTCTCGTCGATGAAAAAAATTGAAATAAATTATTATTCTTTTGCAAATGATCGGATAGGAAACCACAAAGCTATTGGACTACCTACCTACTAACCCCCTTGATTGGCAGTGGCGCACCTGCTCACATGACCATATCGCACCTGCTCAGAAACCAAATCGTTCGACGCGTCTGTCTGTATGGTCTCCAGACCAATAAAGTTGCCCGTTCGTTAAATACAGCTGTACACCACATACATACCCATTCAGGCTATTGTCTCCTAAACCACAGACCTACCCGTCAGTTAGTATGTCAAAAATAAATAACGAGCTAACCGCATAGTCACAAAACTACCTGTTTATCCACATAAGCATTTTCTTGCTATTCCTCGTGGCTCACTGCAAATATGTCGGCACAGTTATGCCTCTCCCTACCCACAAATATTTTAGATGATTAATACACCTGTGGTATCTTCTCAGCTGTCCACATATATATCCACTCTCTAGACTAGCAGGTGAGTGTAGAGGTAGATCTTCGTGGTTAACCGGAAAGAAAGGATCAAGATGAACATGATCGGTGGGTATAAAGACGGGACTGTAAGTGGACAGGTAAGTTTACATTTCAAGTTGGACAAAAATCATGATTTGAATATCGTTGGTGACCGTTTAAAATCTCGTAACTCAGTTTTTCCGGTTTTGAGAAAAAAACAAAAAACTGTTTTAAAAATTCAGTTTTAATTGAATCATATCAAGTTTTTAACACATGCACAATCGTAAGTGCTTACGTTTGTTATGATTTTTTTGGAGGAAAAGAGTAAGTTATGGACGATTTTTCTTTGAACATGAAGATACGTGCTTTTAATCCTTAACACCTGATCCATAATGAAGACTTACGAGGATTTATCGCACAATCAAAACATACCATTTGAACGATCAGCTGTAG
Organism: Alviniconcha strummeri; assembly: GCA_963584105.1. Classification (NCBI taxonomy): domain Eukaryota; kingdom Metazoa; phylum Mollusca; class Gastropoda; family Provannidae; genus Alviniconcha; species Alviniconcha strummeri. Next base: position 71,646 of record OY757550.1, read on the forward strand.
TCAAAATAACTAGATTCTTTGATAACAGCTCAGTTGCAAGCATGAACGTCTGTTGTATGATTTCACATCAAAACAATATTAATTAGGCTTTTTTTCTTTTTCTTTCTTTTTTGTGCTACAAAAGGCAGACACGTGGTTTTTGTACTAAGCAATTGGTCCAAACTGAGGATTTACGACGACTTTTAGAGAGAAAATAAAATAAAATATATTAATGGAAATTAACAGTCAAAGGAAAGCAAAGACATTCCATAGAACACTTAGTTCAAAAATAAAAGTGACACTCTACAACTACTGGTCGCTTTCTAGCAATACAAAAATAAAAATAAATAAAAATGTAAGCAAAATTAAACAAATTTGAAACAGTATGCCCTGTCCGGTTTATGATTGTAGTGTCCAAACACAATAAATTATGTTCGTTTCAAAGCAAAGAAGCTGATTATCTTTATGTAGACTTTCGTCTGGAACTGTAACGTCGAGGCCTCTTGATGTCAGAAATACTGCTAAAGGTGGGAGTTCAAAACGATGCCTTTAACCGAGGTATCAGACTGACTTGACCTGCTACAATAAACTCAGAGAGGCACATTTAGTCATGTGATAACACCAAGTTCTAATCCTTAGACTACTAAGCATGTTCCTTTGATGTCCAGGGGTGCCTGCCTTGGAATCAGAACTGACGAGGTTCCTGTGTTCAGTATCTAGTCTGCATGAGGCAGTGCATCATAAAAGTGATGGTAGTCTTTGGGCAGTACTTTCTTCAGCTGCTGAAGATGTTTCCACTTGGTGCTCGTGATGCGCATCAGTGCCTTGTACATCTTGGTGATCGTGTTGTCATCAGCTTTGTCCTTTCTCCGTCCGCGTGGTAGGGGTCGCCACTGGTCAGTGTAGTTGATCTTGTAGTTCACAGAACCATCCGGGAGGTATTGCAGACACCGTAGGCCCACAACTTGAGGATCTCCAGCAATGCTGCCTGGGCGAATGCTGCTTAAATAATCCAGCTTGGAGAAGTCTCTGAAGAAAGTGTGGTCTACTTGTTTGACTTCATAAGGATGGTCTCTTCTTGCGGCAGTTATGACATCAATGTACTCGGCTGGCCAAAATATATGTCGCCCCCTGAGTTTGCCTTCAATGGCAGTATGTACAGAGTCAACCTCCATCCAGGTGTGCCCTTTTTCAAGAAATTTCTGACAGATGGTCTTCCTGCGGCTCATAGCAAAGTGAATGAGGGCATTGGTCAGGGTAACATTACGATTCTGATAGCAGCACCCGTCGCTGTACAGAATCACTGTGCTGACAGAATCATTCAACACTGACTCTAGATGATCCAAAATGCATGATGCAAAGTTGCTGCTCTTCAACTCACCGTTCACCTCATGCCAGAAGTAACACATGACATCACGGTTAGACAGGTTGTAGATTGTAAAGTCATGACAGCAATGCTTGGTTTTGTAGTAATTTGCATTTGCAAATACACGTGAAGACAACAGGACCTCCTGAAGGTCCATGGTGAGAACCATGATGTTATCGTTTCCTTCGGCCTCCCTTTTATCATTCTTCTTTTCCTGTCTTGACTCTTCTTTTCTCTTTTCATTCTCCCTGAAGTAGTCCTGTTCGGAGACAGTGCCATATTTATGTCCAAGACACACATTGCACTGATCCTTTTTTGGTTTGTATATATATATGGCAATGTTTTGCATCTTCATTTCCTTGAGTAAAACTTGTCTGGACACTCGGAGTTTTCCTTTGGAATCGCAGTACTCTTGAAATACTTAGTTCAGATGTGTGCGTGAAGTAATCACAGTTTCAGGGTACAGTTTCTGCGAACCCTTTCGGGAATAGTGTGAGGGCAGCTTGGCCAATGATTCTAGAAACTCTCTTGCTGTCATGACCTTCTCTCTCTTGTCAGCGCCTGTATTCCTGTGTTGTTTTCTTGATGAAGGGCTTGTGTGCATGCCATGAACCCTCACAGATTTCAACACCCAATCCCGCACACACCATTCTCCTATGCCCAGTGTGTTCATGAACATGGTCTTGCAAACCTGAAGTTTGTCTCCTCTGACTCGAAGGTGGTAAATAAAGGTTCCTGTTCGCTTAGCCTTAGCTGTCCTTTTGGAGTATTTGGGTGGCACATGATCAACTAATGATGACACATACATCTTTCGTTGTCCCCAATCCATGGTTGACCAGAATTCTTTGAAAATGTCTGCTCTGTCCTCCTCTTTACGTTCCTGGCATCGCCGGTATGATGACTTAGTGCAGAAAGGTGAGCGGCATGCTGGTCCTTGTTTCCGGCAATCTTTCTCTGTTGGTTGTCTTTTTCCTGTTGGATCCCTCTTGGTTCCGGTATATGCTTTCTCCTCCATCCTTAGCTTTTGTTTTTGGCGGCTTTCCAAGTGTCCTTCACAGCGGTCCCCTGTCTCGCACGCTTTCGGCTGGGTTGAAAGACGTTTTCTGGAGCAGATGAAGTACTCTGCGTCTCATGGATCTCGTCAGAGGCCGTTGAAGTACCTGGTCTCTCAGAGCTCTCTTCCTGGTCAGTTGGAGTACCTATTCTATCTGTTTCGTTCTCCAAAAAACATTTTCTGGAGCAAATGCTTGACCTCAATGAATCATCTGAATCTGATTCGTCAGTTGATGGACAATATGATGCATCATTGTCTTTGCATTCTGTGGGTGTAGCAGAGAGGGAGAGTGGATCGGAAACTGATGTATTTTGTGACAGCGCTGGCCATGGTGGGTCATCATTGTTATTTCCAGTGTCAGCTCCTGATGTGTCTGACACAAACTCTTCAGTACACACTTCTGATGAAACAAGAATGGAACCATGAGTTCTCTTTGAATGATCCACTTCAACGATGGGCTCGGAGGCTTCTCTCGCTTCCTTTTCCTGAACATCTGAGAGAATATGGATCAACAGTTGCCTGGAAACGTCATCAGGCACAGGTATATCACCAATGTCATCGGTAACCTCGGTTCCCTGTTTGCAAACATCACCCAGGTGAGTTTGGTGATAAATAGGTGCATCATCGTCAGCATGTCGTGATGGCACTGACAGCTCCTCTGGACTGGAGAGTTCCTCATCACATAACAAGTGACTAGTCGGCGAATCACATGGCCCTGAACAGTCAACATGGTCGGACACATGTGCAGACACATTGTTTGGTGGTAGTGGCGGCTCTTCATGACTAGAGCATACCTTTTTACGTGACAACTGTCTGGTTGGAGAGTTACATGGCACACTCTGTACACTACCGTCCTTGTTAGGTAAACAACTGGTAACACTGACTGCCGAGGCCCTGGTGATATCGTGAGTGTTATCAGTTTCTGAACACAATGATACCCGCTTCCGAAGTGCGAGCTGAACCATTAACTGTCCTCTTGACAGGCCTGCACTATACTTTATATTCACATAGAATGTGACAGGAGGCAGTGTCTTTCTTGTTCGAACCTGTCCCTTACTCTACACAGGTGGCACACATAAAGTGTTCACTTGGGTTCACACTGTCCGCCCTTATACATTTGACATGAAACTGGTTGTGGCACTTCACACAGTACACCCAAAGTCTACCATCGGAATCCGTCAGGACAGTAGTCTCTCCAAGCACAAGGCCAGTTTCAAGCGTTTCGCCTGTAGGACTTTCCATCAAGCATTCTGTGCAGACCCAGCGCGGCTCGTCACATGAAGACATCTGACTCTCAGGTGTGAAGTTTCCAGACATCGTCAGCATTCACAGGGGCTGAAGTGAACGGAAATAATAGTGTAATTATACTACATGGACTCCAAAACATGTACACACCTTCATCTACACACACACACACACACACACACACACACACACACACACACACACACACACACACACACACGCACACACGCACACGCGCGCGCGCACACACACACACATACACACAGAGGCACACTCTCACACGCACACACGCGTGCTCTCTCTCTCTCTCTCTCTCGCTCTCTCTCTCTCTCTCACACACACACACACACACACACACACACACACACACACACACACACACACACACACACACACACACACACACGCACATATTAGCTATCTGTTGTACATAATATATACTTGCAGACAGACAGGTGCAAAAGAGGACATACATGTAGAAGCCAGTCACACTCGGTGGTGATTTCAAATAAATCAAATTCTGACTCAATCACTTATTCTGAGTACTTAAGCTGCATATTACACATTCATAATTTCAACATACTAATCTAGTCATCATACAGCTGCGTGCTAATATATCAGCTCTTACCCGAACAGATTCCACACACGTCCTTCGCTCGAGAACCTCGTAAGGCGCGAAAAATGACGTAGTTTCCGGATATTTTGTAGCACAGAAAAGCTCGCAAGTCGTCATAAAAGGTTTTCATCCGCCAAAACGTTTAGCGAAAATACCTCATAACTCGACTTACGTGTCATTTTGGTTCAGCCTCCCGCCACAAACGACTTACGAGGTTTTACTAGATATTTCCAACCCCGATTTCACCCAAAACTATTTTCACTAGTGTTCCGAGGTTTTCACAGAAGGTGTATAAATAAATTAGGTACTCAAAACTGTAAAAATCCGAAAACCGGAAAAAAACTGAGTTACGAGGTTTTAATCGGTCACCGACGATATGTTAGTTTATGAAAGGATAAACCTGTGTACATCGACAAATAGGTGAGTGAACATCAGGTTGTCTTACGTTGTTAGCTGTAAAGTAAGCATGGACATACTAAGGTAAATTACATGTAAAATATTAGGTGAGTGGATAGGTAGATCATTGCGGTTATCTGAAATGAAAGCATCAAAATGAACAGGTAGGTTGATGAACAGGTGCATCTATGAGCCAGGTAGCTGAGTCTTCCTGGTCATTGACCTTGATATAACTGTCCTCACTGACTGGGCGTTAAAAAACAACAAAAAGTACCTTCTTGGTTAGCCGGAAGGGAATAGCACCAAGATGAATAGGTAGATTTATTTTCGGGTGGGTTTGTGGGTACGTAGACCAGTAGATGAGATAAATGTGCATGTTAAGCCGGCAGGAAAATAATGTACCGAACAGGTGGATTAATAAATGCGTAGATCCGTGGATATGTAGAGCAAGAGCTGAGTGGGTAGGTAAATATTAGCGGTTAGTCGAAATTAAAGTATCAAAATGAACGGGTAGGTTGAAGAGCGGATGGCCACGTGAAGGAGTAGTTTAGTCTACAGGTAGGTCTTAGTGGTTAGCCGGAAGGAAGGCATTATCATAAAGAGGCAGATTTATTTCCGGGTGGATCCGTATATATATGTAGAGCAGTAGCCGGGTGGACGGGTAGATCGTGGAGGTAATTCGGAATGGGTGCATAAAAATCAACGGGGGTAGTTTTTGAACGGGTGTATCTATGGACATGTAGACAGTTAAATCGGCAGGTAGGTCTTCGTGCTTATAGCCAGAAGCATCAAAATTGACAGGTACATTCATTTTTGGGTGGGTCTGTCGGTACGCAGACCAGCAGATGAGTTGACAAATAAGTGTGCATGTAAAGCAAGGCGCAAAACACACACACATGGAACGGTTGATGAAAGGGTAAATGTGTGAATACAACAGGTCAGAGGACAGGTAAGTACAAACGGTTTGTCGGAATGAAATAATCAAAATGAACAGGTAGGGTAATGAACGGGTACATCTATGGGCAGGTATAGAAGTAGCTGTGGTGACAGGTTGGTCTTTGTGGTTAGACGAAAGAAAAGCATGAAGATAAACAGGTAAATTTATTTCCGGGTAGATCTCTAAATACGTACCCCAGTAGATGAGTTGAAAGGTCACTGCAGGTTATGCCGAAAAAGAAGAAATAAACTGAACAGGTATACTGATGAACAGGTATAACTGTGGACATGCAGCGCAGTAGAAACGTTAACGGGTAGATCTTAGCAGTTAATCTGAAATAAAGTATGAAAATGAGCAGGCATGGTCACGAACGGGTACATGTATGGGTAGGTACACAAGTAGCTGTGATGACAGGTAGGTCTTTGTGGTTAGACGAAGGAGAAGCATGAAGATAAACAGATAAACAGTCATGCAGCGCAGTAGATACGTTGACGGGTAGATCTTAGCGGTTAATCTAAGTATGAAAATGAACAGGTAGGGTCATGAAAGGGTACATGTATGGGTACGTACACAAGTACCTGTGATGTCAGGTAGGTCTTTGTGGTTAGACGAAGGAGAAGCATGAAGATAAACAGACTGACAGTCATGCAGCGCAGTAGTAACATTGATGGGTTTGATCTTGGCGGTTAATCTAAGTATGAAAATGAACAGGTAGGGTCATGCAAGGGTACATCTGTGGGCAGGTACACAAGTAGTTGTGGTGACAGGTAGGTATTTGTTGTTAGACAAAGGAGAAGTATGAAGATAAATAATTAAATTTATTTCCGAGTAGATCTGTGTGTACGTACCCTAGCAGATGAGCAGAAAAGTAACTGCATGTTATGCCGAAAAAGAAGAAAGAAACTGAACAGGTATACTGATGAACGAATATATCTGTTGACATGTATGCAGGGGAGTGGGGTGGGGAGTTGAGGAAAGCAGGTTGGAAGCCATGGATGAAGTCACAAGTCAGAGGTTGCTATAACATAACTTTTATTTGTACACCAACCAACCAGGAAACGGTGTCTGTGTTGGAAAAGACACAAGCAAACAAAACATTTAGAATATGAAAGAAAACACAAAGACTAAACAACAGCAATTATTTAATAAATACAATAACCATGTAGTTTACCGGTAGGTTACTATAATACATGGTGGTAACTGTGACAAAATGATTAATAATCAAGCACATGACTTGTGTACAGGACTTGCACTTAAAACCCATGTCTCACAGTGTCGCGGTGAGTACACAAGAGACGGCCAGTCAATTAACTAATGAACTCCCAGTATATAATAGTATACAATAAAGTAACAGTGAAAATACGGATTACCAAGCTCATTCTTAACTACACAGGAAGCGTGAGATAATCGTTACAGCAGTTCCATTTAAGAACACAACGAGACGGACAGTGACACGGGTGGCACTTGGGACCATGCCGTAAGCTGGAGGAAGTCAGTCATAAACTGACCGGCTCCAGACTCGTTACTCAAAGCGTTACAGTATGTCACAGTTACTGACTAGCAGAGCGTATCTGTTAACAACGTCAAGCGTCTTACAGACGCGGGTAGCGCATCAAGAATCTAAGCTGTTGATCTAGCTGAGCCTGTCTGCTCGGTTAGTGAACAGAGACAAAGACTTTGCCACCACTGACGCGCATCACCGGCCAGTTCGGATGCACGCACAAAGACCCGGAAAGGGTTACAAGCTAAGCAGAATGAAAGTCTGCGCGCCCAAGACTCGGCCATACAAAAGCCGGATCAAAACAGAAATAACATATCTCACAGTTTACACAATCACCCCTATGCACTAAATCACGTTGCAACAATCTAATACTACATATTGCATGTCATTTACCACATGAACGGCACACAAGTGATGTCTGCCATCTCAAACCATGAATTCAGTAACCATAAATTAAGTGAAGGCCCCGCGGTACGATAAAACGTTTCGCTAGAGAAATTGACACACGAAAATACAGGGCCTTATATGAAGGTTAACACGTATACTCGTAATAAACATAACTCTCACTCACAGACAACACAACGCTCAGTGACCCTGTCCTGTTACTACTCAAATGAACATATATAATGCTATTAAGTAATACCAGATTAGCGGTCAAGCCATCAAACTTCGATCTTGATGAAATAAATATACACAGTATTACAACGCAACATTACGGTCGCCTCATTGCTCTTCGAGGCAGGTTGGTAGCATTGGGGTTTACCCCTTTGTTCACACGGGTGGAGCGCCTGAGTGCAGGTTTGACTCTGACTGTCGGTGCGTCAGCTGTAGGAATGGGTGCAGCGGGAATGGAGGCAGCAGGAATGGGTGCAGCGGGAACGGTACCAATAGGAATGGGGGCAACAGGAATGTGTGCGGGAGGAGGCATGGGTGTCTTGAGGCATGCCAACAGTCACAGGCCGACCCAGCCAGAACTCACCCCGATCAGGGTACTGTGGGTTGGCCTGAGCAGGTGTTTCTCGTGTCGGCGGTTCCTCTGCGGAAGCAGCCAATGGTGGCCTAGCAGGCAAAAGGTCATCTCGACTGAGTGTCCGCTCCTGCCCGCCAGAGAATGGTTTGACTTCATACACACGTATGCCGGGGTAGGGACGTGCGGTCACGACGTGCAGTTCAGGACGCCATCGGTCTTGGGTCTTGCTCATGCCGGGGACACGGTTTCTCAGGTAAACCAGGTCACCAACGTGTAGTGGGTGACCGGCAGCTTTCTGGTCCGTCTGCTTTCGTCTCTCCGCTGCAGCTTCTTGGAGATGTTTTAGTGCCCTGGCGTGTGAAGCCTGCAGGCGCAGCCGATGCTGTCGTACCCAGTCGGCTGGTCCAACCGCGGACGTAGTTGTGCGCCCAAGCAGGTGGTCCACTGGTAGCTGAGGTTCCTGGCCGAACAGAAGGAAGTGGGGCGAAAACCCGGTGGAAGTGTGAGGCGTATTGTTATACGCCTGCACAAGTTCCGGGAAGTACTGTGGCCACTTGGACTTCTGTTCCGGAAGCAGAGTTCGAAGGAGATCATGGAACGAGCGATTGAATCGCTCGCATTGCGCATTGCCACGGGGGTGGTATGGAGTGGTCCGGGTCTTCTTGATGCCATAGAGCTCCCACAGGGATTTCATCAGCTTAGACTCAAAGTCTCTACCCTGGTCACTGTGGATTTTCTGGGGTACCCCGTAGCGCTGGAACCACTCGTGAACCAACACCTTGGCCACTGTCCCTGCCTCCTGGTTGCGGGTCGGTATGGCCTGGGTGAACCTCGAGAAAACATCGGTGAGAACAAGAACATTTTCTCGCCCATCACTAGCAGTCTCAAGCTTCGTGAAGTCGATTGCTAGGATTTCAAGGGGACGGCTGGCAAGCAGATGACAGGCAAGTGGTGTGGAGCGCTGGTGCATGGCCCATCGTGCACCGCCCGCAGCTGCTGATGTCGTCTCTGGCTTCTCTGTACATGGCGGGCCGGTAGACACGAGGCCTCAGCAACTCCATGGTTCGCTCATAACCTTGGTGGCCCATATCATCATGGAGCGACACCAGGACACCAGTCCGAAGTGAGCTGGGAAGAACCAGCTGCTCGAGAGCACCCCGCCGCTGGTCAGCCTGCCTACGATGGAGTACCCCTTTTTCTAGGAACAGTCGAGGGTACTGCTGCACCAGTGCTCGCACGGAGCGTTCCTTGGTGTCGAGGGCTTGGCTGGCCAGGCTGCGAGCACCGGGCCAAGGACTGGATCCTGTTGCTGTAGCTGCTGCAAGACAGCCAGAGACAGTCTGGGGAGCACCTCATTTGCAGCCTCGGGAACAGCCGTTTGATCAGGTTCCTCCTCCTTGTCCAGGGGCAGCGCAGGAGCCATGGTGTCGCCAAGGACACCAGCAATGGGGGTGGGGTCGACAGCCAGCTGCTCACACTGGAGATCATTGACAGTGGCTACCTCTGGTGGCACCACTGTCAGGAGGGGTTCAGGAAAGGGTTCGAGGGGCATGCGGGAAAGGGCATCCGCAGGGTTGATCTTTCCAGGTCTGTACTGGATGTCAAAATCGAACTGTGCGAGCTGTGAGGCCCATCTTTGCTCTAACGCGCCTAATTTCGCGGAGCGAAAGTAGGTCAGCGGATTGTTGTCGGTGATGACCTTGAACTTCCCTCCCAACAGGTAATGCTGGAATTTGTCCGTTATTGCCCATTTCATGGCAAGAAACTCCAGCTTCACACTGCTGTAGAGTGAACTGTTTTTCTCACTGGGTCGGAGGCTCCGGCTGGCAAAAGCAAGCACTCTTGACTTCATCCTGCTCCTGGGACAGGATGGCGCTGAGCCCGTCATGGCTGGCATCCGTCTCCAAAATGAAGGGCTTGGTGTAGTCAGCGTAGCCAAGTACAGGAGCTGTTGTCATAGCCCCCTTCAAGGATTCGAAGGCCTCTTGGTGCTTGGGACCCCAAAGCCTGGACACGTCAGCTGCCTTCTACTTGGAGTGCTTGGCTCCTTCGCTCACCAGGTCTTGGAGCGGCCCGGCAGTCCTGGCAAAACTGCTGATGAACCGCCGGTAATAACTGGCAAAGCCAAGAAAGCCGCGCAGCTCTGTTGTCGGTGCTGGTGTTGGCCAGTTCTGCACACACTCCACCTTGCCAGACTCGCAGCTCACTCCATCAGCCGAGATCGTGTGGTCAAGATAGGTGACTTCACGCCTCAGGAACTGGCACTTGCTGGCTTTCAGTTTCAGACCTGTCTCTGCCACCCGCTGCAGGAGTCGTTCCGGGTGCTCCATGTGTTCGTCGAACGTCTTGAAGTAAACAAGGAGGTCGTCGAGGTAGACGAGCAGAAACTGAGAGGCAAAGTCTGACATGGTTGCCTGCATCAGACGCTGGAAAGTGGCAGGGGCTGACGCCAGGCCCATCGGCATCCTTGTGTATTCACACAAGCCGAAAGGTGTCGTGAACGCTGTCTTGTGCTGGTCCCAGGGATCCATGGAGATCTGGTGGTACCCACTGGTGAGGTCCAAGGTCGAGAAGTACTGGGCCCCCACCAGTGCATCCAGGGACTCCTGGGGAGTTGGTAGGCATCACCAACGGTCTTCAAGTTCAGTCGTCTGTAGTCAATACAAATCCGAAGACTGCCATCCTTCTTCCTCACCAGGACCACCGGAGCTGCGTAGGCACTGTGGCTGTCCACAATGACTTTCTGGGCCAGGAGTCCCTTGATGTGTTCCTTCACCTCCTGGAGCTGGTTTGGGGGTATGCTCCGGTAGGGCTGCGCGTCTGGGGCATCATCGCTGGTGGGGATGCGGTGTTGCACTGCCTCAGTATACCCAAGATCGAGGTCATCCTGGGTAAAACCATGGGCATACTGGCTCAGCAAGGCATGCAGCCATTCGTCGTCAGTGCCGTCAAATGCAGGGCAGGGAACAGCATCCGAGGGTGCAGACTCTGCGATGGAGGGTTCCATGGAGACGGTCATCTCGTTGCAGGTCGTCGTAATCTGCACACCCTCGTTGCTTTCAATGCCGTCCACTGCATGTAACACTGCCACAGGCGTGCGTCTGGCAAGGATGTAGTCCTCTGCCGACAGGTTAGCGAGGCGCACACACCTCTGTGTCGCATCGGCACTCACAAGGGTGGGAATGAGGAGTAGCCCTCGGGGGAGGGTTGGGCCAAGGGTGAGTCCAACAGGGGTCTTGGTGGCCGCTACACTCCTGTGATGCGGAGGGTGCCGAGGGTGGGATGAGAGTCTGGCCTGCTACTCGAGCCACACCCCTGACAGAGGCGTGTTCAAGGCGAATCTCACGGACGGCTGGCTGCAAGACAGGGGGGGACAAAGTTATTCAACAAGCTACTCAACCTACCTAATACATTCATCCCCACCAGTGCGGGCACATCACTCTTCTTCTTCCTGGTGCAGGAGTCACTAGAATCCAACTAAACTGGTACACCCTCACACTTCTGTCCTAAAAGTTCTAAATCTACTATAACTACCCCACTGTACGGAATCTCCAGCCCGTTTGCTGCCTTCAAGGTCACTTGAGTCATGGGAAGGAGGTCAGAGTTCTGCAGGTTTTCCGCCACCCACCTCACAGTCACAGCCGTAACTTCACTCCCTGTATCAATCAGTCCCCTCACTTTCCTACCGTTCATCACTATGTCTACTGTGGGGCATCGTCCGATCATGCCCACAGGATTCATGTCCCCCATTGTCTGGCTTTTGACAACGGGGACCTCTAGTTTCCCTGGTGGGATGGAAAGCGTGGTCTAGCGCTGTGCCGCGGAGCGTAGAACCGTGGCTGAGGACGGCTGGGGTTTAAGGACGCTCGAGGGCCCTGCTGCCATTGGACGTACTGGCGTCTCTCAGCGCAGTCCTGGCCAGGCTGCTCGCACCAGTAGCATACTTTAGGCCGTGGTGCCCGGGTTGACTGGTGTCGCAGCTCATCCTGCAGCTTTGCTGTCTTCGCCGTCAGAGCCGCTACTTGGGCCCGCAGCTCCTCCACTTCCTTGCTGTGCTGGGATTGAACCACCAGGACCTGCTCTGCTCGCACCTCCACATCAGCATCCTCGCGCATCCGGCGCTGAGTCTCAGCCCGTGCCTGATGGAAGGTGACGTCATCATGCTCCCTGGCGTAGCGACGAATGTCGCGACGGAGGGATGGGGGGGTGCAGCCCGTCGATAAAACGGTCGCAGAGCATAGCGGGGTTGACGGCGTCTGCCTGCGCTGCGTTCAGCTTGGTGGTCAGCATCAGCAGGTGCTGCGCGTACCCCACTACACTCTCCCCCATTCCCTGCCGCCGGCCGTGGAACGAGGTGAGCAGAGCAGAGGGGCCCCGCCCCGGTGGTCGCCGAAGGTTGCTACGAGGACCGCCAAAACTTGGGCCGCTGTGTTTTCCTCCCCTGCTGCGCGGGTGAGCACCTCCCTCCGGGCAGACACATCCAATGCCTGGATCAGCCACTCCACTGCTGTCCCATCCTCCATCCTGAAGCATGGTAGCTTTGGTGGCTGGATGGCTCGCCACGGTGGTTGCTCTGCCATGCTGTTGGTGGTCGGGTCCGCTTGAACGGCCTCCAGACAGCTCCTCTACACTGTCTACTGGTTGGTTGTAACTCTTCTACTTCCAGTCCTGCTCGCAAGCGCCAGGTTTGTAGGGGAGTGGGGTGGGGAGTTGAGGGAAGCAGGTTGGAAGCATGGATGAAGTCACAAGTCAGAGGTTGCTATAACATAACTTTTATTTGTACACCAACCAACCAGGAAACAGTGTCTGTGCTGGAAAAGACACAAGCAAACAAAACATTTAGAATATGAAAGCAAACGTAAAGACTAAACAACAGCAATTATTTAATAAATACAGTAACCATGTAGTTTACCTGTAGGTTACTATAATACATGATAGTAACTGTGACAAAATGATTAATAATCAAGCACATGACTTGTGTGCATGACTTGCACTTAAAACCCATGTCTCACAGTGTCGCGGTGAGTGCACAAGAGACGGCCAGTCAAGTAACTGATGAACTCCCAGTATATAATAGTATACAATAAAGTAACAGTGAAAATACGGATTACCAAGCTCATTCTTAACTACACAGGAAGAGTGAGATAATCGTTACAGCAGTTCCACTTAAGCACACAACGAGACGGACAGTGACACGGGTGGCACTTGGACCATGCCGTAAGCGGGAGGAAGTCAGTCATAAATTGACCGGCTCCAGACTCGTTACTCAAAGCGTTACAGCATGTCACTGTTACTGACTAGCAGAGCATATCTGTGAACAACGTCAAGCGTCTTACTGACGCGGGTAGCGCATCAAGAATCTAAGCTGTTGATCTGGCTGAGCCTGTCTACTCGGTTAGTGAATAGAGACAAAGACCTAAATGCCACCACTGACCAGTGCGGGTACACGCACAAAGACCCGGAAAGAGTTTACAAGCTAAGCAGAGTGAAAGTCTGCGCGCCCAAGACTCGGCCATACAAAAGCCGGATCAAAACAGAAATAACATGTCTCACAGTTTACACAATACCCCTATGCACTAAACCACATTCAACTAGTAAAATGAACATTCCACAACTATGAAGTCAACATCTTCAAAGTGTTAGCCATCATGATATACCACCGATTTCATGTAGAAATATAGATCGGTAGGAAACTAAACAAATAAGTTATGCCGCACAAAGATCTGTACGGCCGCACTGACAAAGGACCCGTACTTTAAGAGGGATAACTTTGCATCGGCAGAGCATCACTCAAACTGAACATCCAACAATGTCAACATATAACATATTCGCTACATATCAGCTAATCAGGGTTAGCTGCATGCATGTTGGAAGCAATGGTCATCTTGTGGCATAAAAGCTTAACATGGCGGCTGCAACCAGGCGGCAGTCTGACGCCGAAATTAACCATATGTTCAAGATCCAAAATCAAGGCACGTTGTGAACATGATAACATTATAAACATACATCATTTACATCAGTGAGAAACAACAGAACAACAAGCCATAGAAAAATAACTACTTACAGGCTCTCCCCTGAGATGAACACTGGCCGCATCAGCAAACAAACAACCTGCCCCTTGCGGGGTCAATGGGGGAAAAGGGACGCTGCCGGTGGTGGTGAAGTGTTGCTTAATGTCCTCAGATGTCAGTTGACATATTAGGGACAAGTTGTGACCAATTCCGAAGCACGGTTCAATAAATCATTACGTCCACGGAAACCAGAAGGCTCGTTAGGACGGACAGCCCAGGACGTCCACCTCGACTATCACACAGCTCCTGAACTATGACGCTGCCGGCCTTTGCTTTCATGTTGTTTAACGTCCACGGAGGCGAGATGGCCTATTAGGGACGGGGACAGAGTGGGAAGGGGACGAAAGAGTGAAAGGCTCGACCGCGGAAACCGCCCGAAAAAGACCGGAGAGACCGTGGACCGCCGCCAGAACAATGGAAGTGTTAAGGCGGTGTCCCCTCGCCATTGCCCAGAGACTTGTGCACTGCGCAATTGCTCTTTCAACTGCTGTGCTGGACAGAGTCACTATGACAATGTCCGTTGCACCGCTGTTGACGAACAACTTGGACAACTCGAAGCAAAAGACGTCCAACTTGCTCAGCCCAGCGCCACCTCCCTACTCATGATCTCTTCTGGGCATAGTTGAGGGTCCAGCTCCACCTCCCTCCTCTAAGATCTCTAGATCTTTTGATCTCGCCTGGAACCCTGCGCTGCCGGCCCAACGCACAGGTTTTAACACCTTAGATAACTGGGGCCATAAAACTCCCACCCAATCAAAAAGGAGAAAAGACAGGAAAGAAAAGATTAAAGGGTCATGGCCCGGAACATGTATACAATACACTCGGTTACATGTAGAACAGTAGAAACGTTGACGGGTAGATCTTAGCGGTTAATCGGACAGAATAAAAGTATAAAAACGAACAGGTAGGGTCATGAACGGGTACCTTTAAGGGTAGGTACACACACAAATAGTTGTGGTGACAGGTTTGTTCTTAGGCAAAGGAGAAGCATGAGGATAAACAGGTAGATTTATTTTCGCGTGGATCTGTGTGTACATATCCCCGCAGATGAGTGGAAAGGTAACTGTGAATGTTATGCCGAAAAGGAAGACATAAACTGAACAGGTATACTGATGAACAGGTGCATCTGCGTACATGTAGAGCAGTAGAAACGTTGACAGGTACATTTCAGCGGTTAATCGGATAGATCACTGGTGATCATAGATTGTAGGACAGGTGCATCTGTGTACATGCAGAGCAGTAGAAACGTTGATGGGTAGATCTCAGCTGTTAATCGGAATCAAATTATGAACATGAACAGGTAGGGTCATGAACGGGTACAAGTATGGACATGTACACAAGTAGTTGTGGTGACAGGTAGGTCTTTCTGGTTAGACGAAAGAGAAGCATGAAGGTAAAGAGGTAAATTTATTTTCGGGTGGATCTGTGGGTAGGTACCCTACTAGATGAGTTGAATTGTCATTGTGCAGGTCAAGCCGAAAAAGGAGAAATTGAACGGGTATAGTGATGAGCAGGTACATCTGTGGACTTGTAGAACAGTAGAAATATTGACGGGTAGAGTTTAGCGGTTAATCGGAATAAAAGTATAAAGATAAACAGGTAGAGTTATGAAGGGGTACATGTATGGGCATGTACACAAGTATTGTGGTAACAGGTAGGTCTTTGTGGTTAGACGAAAGAGAAGCATGAAGGTAAAGAGGTAAATTTATTTTAGGGTGGATCTCTGGGTAGGTACCTCAGTAGATGAGTTGAAAGGTCATTGTGCAGGTTATGCCGAAAAAGACTAAACAAACCAAACAGGTATAATGATGAACAGGTACATTTTTGGACATGTAGAACCAGTAGAACCGTGGACGGGTAGATCTTAACGGTTAATCTGAATAAAAATATAAAAATGAACAGGTAGGGTCATGAACGGTTGTGGTGACAGGTAGGTTAATGTGAATGAAAGTATGAAAATGAACAGGTAGGATCCTGAGCGGGTATCTCTATGCAAGTAGTTGTGGTGACAGGTAGGTCCTTGTGGTTAGACGAAAGAGAAGCATGAAGGTAAACAGGTAAATTTATTTTCGGGTGGATCTGTGGGTAGGTACCCCAGTAGATGAGTTGAAAGGTCATTGTGCTGGTTATGCCGAAAAAGAACAAATAAACTGAACAGGTATATTGATAAACCTATAGTACATCTGTGGATATGTAGAAATATTGACGGGTAGAGCGTAGCGGTTAATCGGAATAAAAGTATAAAAATGAACAGGTAGAGTTATGAACGGGTACATGTACAAGTAGTTGTGGTGACAGGTAGGTCTTTGTGGTTAGACGAAAGAGAAGCATGAAGGTAAAGAGGTACATTTAGTTTCGGGTGTGTCTGTGGGTAGGTACCCCAGTAGATGAGTTGAAAGGCCATTGTGCAGGTTATTCCGAAAAAGAAGAATTAAACTGAACAGGTATAGTGATGATCAGGTACATCTGTAGACATTTAGAACACTAGAACCGTGGACGGGTAGATCTTAACGGTTAATCTGAATGAAAGTATGAAAATGAACAGGTAGGGTACATCTATGGGCAGGTACACAAGTAGTTGTGGTGACAGATAGGTCTTTGTGGTTAGATGAAAGAGAAGCATGAAGGTAAAGAGGTTAATTTATTTTTGGGTGGATCTGTATGTAAGTACCCCACTAGATGAGATGGAAGTTTTTGTGTGTGTATGTTATGCCAAAAAAGAAGAAATAAACTGAACAAGTTTATTTTCTAATGTATCTGTGGACATGTAGAAACGTTGACAGGTAGATATTAACGGTTAATCTGAATGAATGTATAAAAATGAAAAGTTAAGGTCAGGAACGGGTTCATCTATGGGCACGTACGCAAGTAGTTGTGGTGACAGGTAGGTCTTTGTGGTTAGACGAAACAGAAGCATGAAGTAATCAGGTAGATTTATTTTCGGGTACGTGTGTGTACATGTGGCCCAGTAGATGAGTTCAAAGGTAACTGTACATGAAGTTATGCCGGAAAGGAAGAATTAAACCGAGCAGGCATACTGATGACCGGCTATATCTGTGGACATGTAGAGCAATAGGAACGTTTATGGGTAGATCTTAGCGGCTAATAGGAATAGAAGTATGAAAATGAACAGGCAGGGTCATGAACGGGTGCATCTACGGGCAGTAAAGGAATAGTAGAGTCAAGAAGCAGATCTTCGTGGTAGCTAGGGTACCCTAATAGGAAAGCATTAATGTAAACAGATTTATTTTCGGGTACGTATGTGGATGTGTACAGCATCAAAATAAACGGGTAGGTATGTTAAACGGGCACATCTGTGGACATGTAGACTCTTAACTGAGGGAACAAGTAGATCTTCGATCATGGCTAGCAAGAAGCGAATCATCAAGAGAAACAGGTAGATTTATTTACGCGTATGCCTGTGGGTACGAAGACCATTAGATGAGTTGACAGGTAACTGCATGTTAAGCAGGAAGGGACAATGTCAATGAACATGTAGGCTGACGCCAATTCGGATAGCATTTATTTGGTTGCATCATTTTGTAATTTCTGTTAATAATTCTTCATTTATATGAGCTAAAATTTCTTTTCCGTGCATTGCACAAGTCTCTTATTTCAGTGTATTCAGCTGCAAAATTTACACACACGAAAGAGGGGAGCATTATGCCGTGGGGGGGGGGGGGGGGGGGGGGGTTGCCGCACCAGGCGACATGTAGGCCTTGTTTGCCTTGGATCTTCCGTGTTAATCAATTATTCATTAATCTTGGCATACCATCCGATCACGCGTCTTTTCTCCACAAACAGTGCAATAAATTTGACGCTACTTCTGACGTAAGTTATTCCTATGATGCCCTTTCTAATTTAAAAAAAAAAATTTTTTAAAACTTCACTGCTATCTACTGTACACATTTCTTGATTTGTGTACCATCTAGTTTCGTGAGCAAAATTTACACACACCAAAGAAGAGAACATATTCCTGGGGTAAGATTCCGTAAATATTTACTTGTAAATCTCTTGTCGGTCTGTTTCAGCTATTTCGCCTTTATTTTCAGTCCTTTGGCCATTTCGATAACTTTATCTAATATTTTATCATGGACTGTGTGCTTACTGGGGTTGTCTGATCGGTTTGAATCTAAAAAGGACCAACCCAAAACAGGCTATCGAGTGAAAGAAATGCATACAAAGCAGTAAAAAGCACCATCTTGCGCATACAAAACATAATTCCGCGAAAATATTAATTTTACTCTGTTAAGCTACCGTTCGAACAAAAATGCTTGGGGGCACATTTCTACTCTTGATTCAACTCATCTTTTTGTCATCCGTTTGTTCTTTCAAAAAGTTGCAAAGATATGCCACTTTTGGAAAGTTGCAAACTTCTGCGATCGTGTGAACCCACTATCAATCGTTTGTTCGATTAGTTTCTTCTTTCCCAAGAGTTAAATGTTCAAGTAAAAAAAATGTCAATATTTCACCTGAATACTATTGTGATCACGCACTAGGGCCACTTGAATTGAAAGTAGATGACATTAAGAGAGCAAAACCAATGTGGAAGTTTAATAATTCGTTACTACTGCATAAAGAATATTTGAAATTAGTAAAGGACACGATTTTAAAAGTGAAACAACTGTACTCCTTACCACAAGAAAGGGAAATGTCTTCCACTAGACACACCCATCTTGAAGGCTATCAGATTTACGATCAGTTGTTTTTTGAAATGATACTACTAGAGATAAGAGGAAAAACTATTTCATATGAAACATACAAAAAGAAGCAAGCAAGACAAAAGGAGAATGAGCTCAGGTCAGAAATAGAGAAACTGGAAAACCACCATACAATAAATAAAAACGACCTTGTATTCTTGGAATCAAAGAAGGAGGAGCTAAGACTCCCGAGACAGCAAAAAATTGCAGTATGATTGTAAGATCATAAATGAAATGGATACAGGGGGGTGAAACGCCCTTAAAATATTTTTGCCACTTGGAAAAAACAACAACTTTGTGCAGATACATTTATATTACCGTTTAGTGACAAAGAAGATGGCAAAGTGCTCTTTGACCAGGATGAAATTGTGAAGGAGACAACAGTTATTTAAGAAAAATTGTATGAATCATGGGAAATGAAATTGTAGATGTCGACTTGAATACAACAGTTGAAGCACCAACTCTGTCCTCGGAGGAAAAAGAGAGTTTAGAAGGACCTATTTCTGAAGAAAAGGCTTTGGCTAAGTTGAAGCGCATAAATAATCAGAAAAGCCCTGGCTCTGATGGCTTCACAACAGAGTTCTATACTTTTTTCTGGAAGGATCAGATCTATTAACTATGCTCTTAGATCAGGGGATATGTCAATCACACAAAAAGAAGGAATAATAACATGTCTTCCAAAGGAAGGTAAACCTAAGCAGTTTCTCATAAACTGGAGACCCATAACACTGTTAAATACATCCTGCAAAATAGCATCGTCGTGTACTGCAGCTCGAATTAAAACAGTACTCACAAAGATAATCCACAACGACCAAAGGGTTTCATGAAGGGCAGATATGTTGGGGAGAATTTAAGACGTATGAAGTTCTTGTCTATACACACTTCTACAAAAAGCCTGGTCTTCTCCTGGCAGTTGACTCTGAAAAAGCATTTCATAGTGTTTGTTGCCTGGTCCTTCATTAAGAAGTCTCTAGATAGGTTTAATTTTGGTCCTAACATAAAGCGATGGGTTTAGACATCTTATACCAATATTAGAGCCAGTGTAGCTGTATACAATGTAGCTGGGGCCAATATACAAATTAGCTTCAGACTGATTTTTTTATTATTATTTTTTTTAACCACATTTGGAGTTTAAGTGGAATCCTGCCACATTTAAAGTCTTTGGCGTTCATTTCTCTAAAAATACAGAAATCATCCCATCTATTAATTATGATGGTAAACTACTTAAGATTCTTAAACTATTAAATGCTTGGTCAAAGCGATACCTTACACTCTCAGGGAAAATTTCAGTCATCAAATTGCTGGTTGTCTCAAAGATAACATGTTTAACGATGAGCATTCCTGATCCAACGGAGCTGGAAAGAGTGCTTTTTTTTTGCTTTTTTTTTTGTTTTTTGAATGGCAAGAAAAGATAAGATAAAACGAAAGACTCTTTGTCAAGCTTTTGAGCAAGGTGGTCTAAAAATGGTAAATATACACGAGTCAGCCATGAAAATAATTTGGTTGCGACGAATTTTCCAGCCTAACATCTGTCTAATAAAGAATGTTTTGTTTGCTAATTGTCCAACTTTTGTGAATATCCGAGGATTCTGAGGGGAATACGCCAATATTGTTCATCTGCAAATTCAGAACCCTTTTGGGGCTCAAGTTAGATTATAAAAGATTTTGTGCAAAATGTCAACCAAAAGATTTTACAGAATGTTTATCAGAGCATATACACTATAATTCTCATATTGTGAGAGACAGAAAAACAACAATAACAAAAAACAAAAAACGTTTAGTGATAGACGCTTGTCTGAAAATTGTTACAATGGTAAAACATTTAATTGATGAAGAGGGAAATATCTTGTCTTTTGCTGATTTTCAGGAAGGGTTTCCAAGCATGAGATTGGATTTTCTCACTTATCACAGATTTGTTTCGCCAGTAATGACCTGCCGGGGGGGGTGGGGGGGGGGGGTGGGGGGGAATTGGGAGTGAGAACACTACTGTCCTTGATTCAGACTCAAAACTATGGTCAGTTAATTTGAAACGGGGTTCAAGAGGAGTGTACTCAATTCTAGTAATGGCCAGTTTTCTGGCCGATGGTCATTAACGGAAGAAGAAGATGAAATGAATAGAGTCAAACGCCAAAAAGTGTGTGCAAATGGAACCAGCTTTTTGCTGAGTTGAACTTGGGAAAAATATTCTGTAAACCGATTCTGACAACAAAAGATACGCAACTCAGATGGTTTCAATTCAGGATTTTGCACAGACTTTTACCAACTGGGCGTTATTTGTACTTGAAACATTTAACAGAAACTCCAGTGTGTGATTTTTGCAGCCATGAAGAAGAAACATTACTTCACTTATTTTGGTAATGTCCAGCTGTCCAGTCTTTCTGGTCTGATGTCAGTCCACTGATCGGTAGGGACATACAAATGGAAGTGAATATGCCTCTGATTCTGTTTGGTCTTGACCAAAATGTACAGACTGACAGAGTTTTTAACTAATTATTTTGATGGCAAAATTCCATATTTTGAAAACAAAATTGTAAAATGGAAAACCAAATATTAACATTTTTATCCACTCATTAAATCAAAGGGCAGTCATAGAGAAATACTGCACCGCTGCTTCAGACCAAGAGGAAAGGCATGAGACACAACCGTTATCACTTGCTGATCTAGAGTAAAGTCTCTCTCTCTCTCTCTCTCTCTCTCTCTCTCTCTCTCTCTCTCTCTCTCTCTCTCTCTCTCTCTCCCCACCAACCACTAAAGTGTGTGTGTGTGTGTGTGTGTGTGTGTGTGTGTGTGTGTGTGTGTTTCTTTCTTTTTCTTCCTTGTTCGAAGGGCAGTTTAAGGTATAGTTCCAATTAATCTAGTAAATGTATAAACGTTTATAGTGTTTAAGGTATAGTTCCAGTTAATCCGGTAATTGTATGAACGTGTATAGTTTCAATAGTGTATGTGTTGCGTATTGTTATTGTATCATGATATGTATATGTATGTTTTTTGTTCTCTCTCTCTCTCTCTTCCTTGTCCGAAGGGCAGTTTAAGTCTGAATGATTCATTAATTGTTCTGTTCATTTGGCCATGCACATACCGAGAGACACATATGTACACAGACAGATGGACACACACAAGCAAATGCGCGCGCGCACACACACACACAGGCAGGCGCGCGCGCGCGCGCACACACACACACGCACGCACGCACGCACGCACGCACGCACATACAGTTAACCTCCTTGGCACTGACCCCATATGGCTATAATTAGCCTTGTAATTGGTCACGCTGCATGTTCTGACGGCATCACCAAAACTGCGGTTCAAAACTTTATTGTTGTTATCAACATCAATTGTGATCTTTCACACCAGCGTTATTCTCCACTAAGGCCTGGCTGATCCATTTAGATACTCGGATGCCCGCAATAAGGTCACACAAAACTTTTTTTTTTTTTAATTCGGACAGAAATCTAACTAAAATTGTCTTGAAAATTAAAGCATGAACTTTGCGCAGTTGCAATGCTCCTCTGAGAAGATTTTTAAAAATAGGCCTAAAAGATACCCCTAATATCTAAACACCTCTGTCTGTTGTCTGCAACGGCTGCTATTATAATTAGGTCACTATAGATGGGCATGACTGTGTCCACATAACTGATTAATCCGTTCATTTGCACTATGTTTCGTGAGGGAAACAACCCTTTCAAAGCTTCAAATTGACAGACAATGTAAACTGTCAATTAGTTGTGCAACAATTAGTTGTTGAAAACAATTATTTCATTAGCGGAGCTGCCCCTTTCTAGTCAAGAAACGCTGCCTAGTCGCATACGCACAGGGCTGTGCACAGCAAGCTGCCTTGAAACATTTGCATCTTTTCTGCACACTTGTTTGCAAGTACAGCGAATCCGTTCATACCAAGATTCCTGAACTTGGGATAGGTAGTCCATAAAGATCACCACGCCTTTTTCTATTTTGGTTTCCACACAACAAATGCTCCACGGCAGAAGAAGCTGAGCGAGCTGAAAGTCTGACGTCTTATAGTTCACATGGTTCAAAGGAAAACGCCAGGGCATACGTTTAGTCGGACATTTCATGGACAGTAGTCACCACAACGAACTCAACGCACAAGCCGAAGGACACAGAGCTGGAAATCAAGAACAAGAGGCCACTATTTAAACTGAGGTTGTTCAGTCTCCATACAACAAGCTTACTTTATAGATTGTCCCTAATATGCTTTTAGCATCTGAGGACTTTAAGCAAAAACAGAACGAACGTCTCCATTCTGTGTTTGCCACTGTTCGGAGCTGACAGCATGATCAGAATACAAGAACCACTTTTTTGCCACGATGTGTTGAGACAAAGTCAGACCCAGCTGCTAAGATTTTCTCACGCACATAAACTTCTGTTCGCCCCACATCTTTCAGGCGGGAAGAATACAGCTAGCCAAAGTATCGCAGATTCTATCTGACCTCTGAAATCTTCAAAATGTAAGCAACTAAAGACAATAGCACCTATGTGTCTGATTTCACCCTGTCATTTGTCAAGCACAGGTTTAGGTAGGCGCCTGAAGAATGCAGAAAGACACTTTTGTGTACTTTGCTTCGCCTGCGACGATGTCAGCAGGTGAAAGCTTCCTAAGCAGATGTTGAAGCTGCTGTGCGTGTCTGAGTACTTTCACACCCAACGGCAAGGTAGACACTGCTTCAAAGGTGCAAAAGTAAGAAAGTTCTACGTGTTCAAAGTTCACGAATAACCTTAGCATTGTCAAAATATATGAAATTTACTTTTTTTGTTTTGTTTGTTTGCTTATGCATATTTGTTTATTTGGGCGTTCAGGTTTTTTTTTTTGTTTTGTTTTTTAATCGAACACCGGAAAGAAGAAAAATATGCAACTATGGATGACGAATACAGTCACAATTTCACTGATTAATGCATTGCCAATTTTTGATCGATTAATGTGACACTCATGGACGGCCTTGAAGATGTCTGTGTGGCTGAAATAAAATTGTTAAAATGGTTAAAATTGTCTGTTCGCACAGTACTTCACTCCAAAATGCAGTTTGAAATACCTTAGTTCTCTAACTAGTAGGATTGTACCGGCGTACAAATTAAAGCAAAGCACCTGTCCTGGCATATCATTGTCGGACAGCTTTGTGACATCCGTCTGCACGTGACTCTGTCCTAGGCTACAAAATCACAGGCTATTTTAATTCAAGTTTTCATCCATTTGTCTTTTATTTATCGGGAAACAGCAAGATTTATGCCACAGTTACCAATAGTTTGTATCTCAGGTCATTTGTTTTGGTCTGCGTTATCACTAGTCCATTGACTTCTAGCTCAGCGGGCGTCACCCAGTCTAGACATAGGCCTACTGCACCTTTTGATCCCACTGCCAGTTTGTAAATATTAGATCTTTGATGAGTCTGGGGTGATTTTTAGAGAAAATGTAAGCTACTGTTATCATCTTTTTAGTATAATATACTTCGCTTTGTCTTTCATACTTCAAACTAATATTATTAGTTTGAAGTATAAAAGACAAAGCGAATTATTTCACTGAAACAGTTCTTTTTACAGATGGTTCACTGCATGGGGAAATAAAGTCTGGTGAGCGGTTCGAGTCATTAATTTCTGTCTCTGTCTCTGTCTCTGTCTCTGTCTCTCTCTCTCTCTGTCTCTCTCTGTGCTGTTGAAGCAGACCTACAATGTCAATTTTTTCAACAACGAAACTTTATATTATCATGTCCTATGTACTATGACCTAAGAGATAAATATATACCCCGCAAATGTCAGAGTGTCCACAGTTAAAAACAACAACTGGCAATGGTGTTTGTTTCTGAAAAACAAGTATCTCCAACTCCGGCTCGCTACTTTTCTACAAAATACTTTTTTTTCTGTACGCAATACCGTTGTTTGGTCTGGACAGATCTCTCTCTCTCTCTCTCTCTCTCTCTCTCTCTCTCTCTCTCTCTCTCTATATATATATATATATATATGTGAGTAAGTGCTCTTTGTATACGTTTTTACAATAATCCCGCCCCGCTTAACGGATCAACGCAATTTCATTACTGTACTGATAGTAACCCGGAAACCGGAGCAGACGACGCTTTTGTTTTGAAGCGCGGCGTGTGGCATAACGCTACATGGCCTTCACACAGCCGACCGGCGATAGCCGCCAGTGCGCGCCATTTTCAAATCTGTTTTCTCCCTTAATATTTTGACCGCTTGTTTGTTTACCTACTGTTTGTTCACCTAGTCCTTTTTATGCACTAAGCCATGTGTAATATATCCTGGCATCTTAGAATGTTTATTTAACGTTTATTTAGACGCAGGATCGAGCTTAATCAGTAGCCGATGCCTCTCTAGGTCCATTCTTTTTGCCGCCGTCTGCATGGCGCGCTTTGTTTAGTACTAGCGAATAGTAGTGAATCGTTGTTTTGATTCGATTAAAGTAATTCTGTGTCGATCAATACTTTGCCGTATAGTATTTTGCTTAGCTGACTTGATGTTTAGTGTTTATTTTGGGTTCAAATTAACTTATTAAAGTTGTATTCATAGACTACTTAACATCACTATCAGCGCTGCTGCGACTAAGATAACGCGCACCAGGCGAAAGTTCGCACCGATTGTTTTAGTGTTAGTCTTTGAGTGTGTCCAGCTTCTTTTACTGAGCGTTGTATTATAATTGTCATGTACCATTTTAACCGTTGGAGCGTGCTCTTTATTCCGATGTAAGTTTTATTGACATTTATATTTTGTACATTGTGTTAGTGGTGATTTAGTTGTACGAATCTTTTTATAGACAGGCGCAAGCCACGCTTCCCACTCTTCTTGTAAATAAAATAAGTCATGTGTGTACATTTTGTTTATACGGTTTAAAAGATTGTAACTGTAGCTTTCATTTAATGTTTTTCATGTTTTAATTGGTTTAGTTATTGTAAAGGAAACTGTATTTGTGCGGGCCAAGGAAACACAATTGTCAGCCATTTTGTGG
This sequence comes from Alviniconcha strummeri, assembly GCA_963584105.1. Taxonomy (NCBI): domain Eukaryota; kingdom Metazoa; phylum Mollusca; class Gastropoda; family Provannidae; genus Alviniconcha; species Alviniconcha strummeri. Next base: position 97,451 of record OY757550.1, read on the forward strand.
TCCAGAGGGCGGTTTTCATTGTAGCGATAGTGTGTGTTCCTTGCGGCCCGCGCCGTTCTCTTATCTATGCGTGCGCGTGAGCAAATAAAAAGTTCAGGAGCTGTGTGATAGTCGAGGTGGACGTCCTGGGCTGTCCGTCCTAACGAGCCTTCTGGTTTCCGTGGACGTAAAGATTTATTGAACCGTGCTTCGGCATTGGTCACAACTTGTCCCTAATATGTCAACTGACATCTGAGGACATTAAGCAACACATCACCACCACCAGCAAATAAAACCTGATTGCTGCCATACGCCTGCTGTGGTCTCCATTTTACTGACTCCGCTGCCTGTGTCCTGCCCTTCTACCACTCCACTCCATTACATATATATATATATTTAGAGAGAGAGAGACTTCAGACTTCAGATGGTTTATTGTATTTTGGCCATAGGCCCATATACAAACCGCAAATACAAAACTAAATTATACACACATAGACAAATAAGACATACATACAGCAAAACACACAAACAAGACAGATACCAACCAACCAACCAACAAACAAAAACATTAAACAAAAGAAAAGCGGACCATAACAGTCACACCGGGATAATGAGACATTATGGTGGAGGATGACGACAAAGTAATGTGTGTCGGCTAATAAAGTGGAGTCATTTCTAGTCAATATCATCCCAGGTGCTTACACATCTACATATAGTTTTCTTCTGTTGATAGCATGGAAAATGAACTTTGACAGCAGTCGTCAACCTTTAGTGTTTTTCCTCCTCAATATGTTCTGTAACGACTGAATACCTTTTTGTTCAAGGAATCTGTTTCTTAGATCCGTGTACAGAGGACAAACCAAAAGGAAGTGATCTTCATTTTCAACCTGGTTTTGGCAAAATACACAGTTTTTGTTTGTAGGGCAGTCACTGTATCTGTATATATTGCTATTTATTGGAAGTACACCAAGTCGGAGCTGCGTCAGTGCTACTCTGAAACAATATATATCTATAACTGATAAATATTTTTCTGCTCCAAACATAACTTTGAAGGATCGATACATTTCATATCTTTCTTTGTCTCTGATGTCAGAAGTCCACTCCTGGGTGAACATGTCTAACAATCTTTGCTTGAAGACATACAAAACTGATTTGACGTCTCCAACGCCTTGCTGTAACCATACAAAGTAAAAGCCAGTTTTACACAGGAGTTCTCGTACCTCCGTTGCCCAACGCTGTTTCCCGTTTTCATCGAGATTAACAAGCATCCTGTAGGCCTGATTAGGTAATCTGTTCTGTTCCATATACAGTAAACGAAACCAGTATTTAATACAACGAACACGTGAGGAAATAAAAAGAGGATATCTACCTAACTCTCCATATACCATTTTGTTTTGGGGTACGGCTTGGCACACCCAAATATCTTTTACATGCCATGAGATGTACTCTTTCGATGCTGTCTAGTATGTGTATCCCCCATATTTCTGATGAATACAACAAAACTGACTGAATCTTTGAATCAAATATTTTAAAGAAAGTCTCTTTTGTCATTCCTCTGCATTTTTGGAAAGACGTACATAGACTGAAGACGGATTTTTTACCTTTTGCAACCAAATGATCTGTACCTTGTTTTACACTTAAAGTTGTCGTGAATGCGAAACCAAGACAATGATATTTGTTTACGACTTCCATTTCAGTGCCATCATAATACCATTTTTCATGTTTTGACAAGTTAGCCACCTTTTCGGAACACCATAACTTTGGTTTTATCTCTGTTTACTTCCATGTGCAGTCGATCACAGCATGCTTTCAGAGAATTCAGTTGGTTTTGTAAACCACAAGGAGTGGTTGCCAACAGAGCTACATCATCTGCAAAAAGGAGTATGAACAATTCAACGAGTCCCGACAAGAGTTGTATACCACGTCTACCTGTCTCCGTAATATAATTGGCAAGCTGATTAATGAACAGGGAGAAAATTATAGGACACACCCCTTCGGACACCAACGGGACAATCGAAAAAATCAGAGTATTCACCGTTTGCCCTGACACAAGACAAAAAAGAATCATACATAGATTTTATAGAGGCAAAGAATTTCCCTTGGACTCCCTCTTTTTGCATAGCTTGTAGCAGTTTATCGTGGTGCACAGAGTCGAAAGCCTTTCTGAAGTCCACAAAAGCAACATATAACTTCTGACCTTTCTTGTTCAAACACTTTTGAGCAATTGCATATAGATTGAAAATCTGATCTGTAGTCGAGTAGTTCCTGCGGAACCCAGCTTGCATTTCTACAATTTTGTCATTTTCTTCCAACCAATATACAGTCTAGTATTCAGAATTGATGTATAACACTTACTAACGATGCTAAGGAGTGAAACTCCTCTATAATTATCTGCTAAGTGTATGTCTCCCTTTTTGTATATAGGAACGATGATAGCTTTGGCCCAGTCACTTGCCTTTGTCAAAAATTGTATTATATAGGTTAGACATGAACAATATTACATCTTTTCCACCCGTTTTTAACATCTCTGCATGTATGTGATCAAGACCACAAGCTTTTCCGGACTTGAGGTTTGTAACAGCTTTCTGAACCTCATCTACACTTATCTCTTGGTTCAGAGAGTTGTTTGTCTCTTCTGATACATCCTGTTCTTGTACATTCGACTCGTCAATTGTTTCGTTAGCTGTGTGACCAAGTATATTTTTAAAATGATCATACCAAACATTTCTATCAATTTTATCACTTGCATTACTTTTTTTCTCTCCCCCAAGACTCTTCAGTTCTTTCCAGAATACTGATGCAATTTTCAGGTTTGTGGCTAGAAGTTCTGCTTTATTTCTTTTGAACTCTTTTTTCTTTATTCTAGTCAGGCGCCTGTAGCTTTTGTTCGAATCTGCATAATCTTTCCGGTCTTCTGGTTTTCTTGTTTTCCGAAATTTTCGCAGTTTTTCCTTACTTTCTCTTTTCGCTTCTCTGCATTCAGTGTCAAACCATGCAGCACCTTTGGTATGTTTGTTCATGTGGCATTTCCTAACCATACACTGAATAGCTGAAATTAAACATTCAACAAAATCACTGACAGCACCATCTACATCATACTCTAATTTCGCTTTGGCTGCTTCGAGTGTTTTTTGTACTTTGTCACTGTTCAGCTGTTTTTTGAATATTGGTTCTTTGTCTTCTGCCAAATTATTTTCTAAGTGAGTCCAGCCTGCCTTTTCTCTTGAATGGTGTTACTCTGATCAACCGCAACTACAGCGTTCTGTGACACATTAATGGCTATGACAACGGGGAGGTGATCAGATTCGATCATGTTTTCAACTTCTAAGGAAGTAATGCATACAGAGGATAACATATCGCAAGACAAAAGGAAATAGTCTACAACACTTGACCCGGAGTTTGAGACGAAAGTACAGCTGTCATCAAACCTACGCTCCGACAGACCGTTCAGAATGAGACACTCACACATATTACACAACTCTGTTAACTGTTGGCCGAAAACGTTCGTATAATTACCCTGAGATTTCCTGGGGAAACAGTCGCACACTTTATCTAATACGTCTTCACAATCATCTTGAACTTGATTATAGTTCTCTGATGCAGTCCGAGCATTTAGGTCACCACACAGGAGCAGAGTGAAATCGTCGGTTACATCATGCAGATCCATAACACACTTTTCTATGAGCTCCATACCATAACCGTGCTGCGTTACTTTCCAGTAGTTCGAGTCGTATGGCGCCAGATATGCAGCGATAAACATTACATCCTTATCTGTTCCAAGTAAAACCTTCATTCGTAATACTACCACATTGTCCACATCCACGTGCATTCGCTCCACGAACGGTAAAAACTGTTTCTAAACAAGTACCAACACGCCCCCTGACAGCCTTCCGTGGCTTGAAAGCTTTTTTGCTTAGGCAACAAAAATCCCCAAATCACTGAACAAGTCGGAATCAAAATCAGACGCAATATATGTTTCCGTTAAGCCCGTTCTTAATTGGGCGAATGTTTCTTCGCGGACCTAGTTGGAAGTATTCGGCGAAGCTAGTTGGTTCTTAATTGGGCCAACTTTTCTTCGCGAACCTAGTTGGAAGTATTCGTCCAAGCTATATTCGGGGTCCAAAAAGCTTCGCTCAACATGTTCTGGGAACATTCGCCCTATTGGACGATCATTGCCTCTGATTGGCTGAGAGCAGAGCTCTCCTGTAAATGGAGAAAAAACAAAAATAAAAATGGATGACGGTGTCGCTAGGTTCTTCACTCGCTTCTAAGGGAATTTGTTTATTTGTTGACTTGTGTTGACTTGTGGAAGGCGCAGCCTTGTCTCGGAGAACCCAGAATGAGATAGTAGTTAGTTGAATTACCCTGTGAGGGATGATTAAAGTATACTGACTTGACTGACTTGACTTTAGCCTACATTTTCGATCATGCTGTCTGCTGCGCGTCTGCCGCAAGTACGGGCCGAAGCTTGCATCTCATTACAAGCCAGTTGAGAATGAAGTAAAGTCTGGACTGTCCGAACCATATTCGGCGAACGAAATGTTCAATTAAGAAACGAATCATAGTTCGTCGAAGTGTCCGAAGTATGTTCGGGCGAACAAACATTCGTCCAGTTAAGAACGGGCTTAAAGCATACAAAATCAAAGGATGTGATGTAATTTACAAACGCGGCTTTGTCTAATTTGGACAGCAGTCCAGAAACGTTGTACGTCAAATATCGAAGAGTCATTTTACCGTCAATGAAAGGGAAGGATGAAAGTACAGACCTTGCACTCTGGACATTGTCAAGTGTGTTCGGTATATCCATATGCGTGCTGTCTTTTATGTATATATTCCTTGGGGCCCGGCCAGTTTCCTATCTTTTTGTGGAGCTGCATCTTTTCGCCTGTGACAGTGGTACTCCCATATCAGTTTCTTGGTTTGTGACACTGCTTGATTTGCCGCACACTTGCACTCTTTTGAAAGTGTCCGAGATACTGGCTTGACTGAGAGCACGTGGCTTGCGTGCCCGATCTGAGCGTAGAGTCCGTGACCCGTGACAAGACTGCTCAGGCTGCGTTGACGTAGCCGGGTTTTCGGCACGTGCACGTTTCGTTGGGGATTCCCTCTGGTGTTTGTGTTGCTGGCAGCGTTGTCTCCTTTGTCGTATGGTTGTTTCCCCGTCTCGGTCCGCATGGCTTGCTTCACCCACCGCCATTCCGTCGTTGTCACTGGCAGCACCAGTGGTGTCTGTAGGTTGTGGCTGATCGGATGCCGCTGAAAGGGTTTCACCGCCGAGGGTGTGGTCCGTTGTGGATCGCGGGTGTGGGCTGCTGAGGCTGTCGCTCTTTGTATGTGTTTTCTCCTCCGTTGTTTGGAGGAGGGGCGTGGGGTTGTCATCTTCATAGTCGCGTTCCACTCTGGTGCTGTCGTTGTGCGGTCTAGAGGTGTTGGAGTCGTCTACATCGTTCTTCGGCATCCCTGTCACTGCGTCTTCTTCACTGCCGTCCCGAGCAGCTGTGATGCTGCTGGATGCAGTGTCGGGGGTCGCGTTGATGCTTAGCGCGTCGCCTGGAACTGCGTCGCTAGAGGTGAGAGGGTGATCCGCGTTGCTGTCGGCGTTGTTCTGCATCCCACCGGCATCAAATGCAGACTGGTTTGACGCTGCGTTGTTCTCGATTAAGGAGTCGACATCTGGTTGTCCTTCAGTTTCTTCCTCTGCACTTTCCTCAGCTGTGCTTCTCCCCACTGCTTTTTCTATCTGGCCTGTGGTCACCGGGGATGTACGTGACTCGACGACTTCACTGTACGGCCTGCTGCCAGGTACAATGTTGCGGGGGTTGGTGATGTGGTGTGCGTCTCTGCCGGGGTTGCTCTGGTCTCCTTCCCTACTGCGTACGTGACCGCCTGTTGGTCTCCTGTGCACACCCCATGCTTGGCAGCTGACTGTGGCAGACTGGCTTTTCCTGTGAGTGTGGCGACTCTCGGCGCCACTGTACAGCAGTTCAGTCTGCTGTACGTCGAACGGTCTGCCCCAGCTGTCGTAGCTCCACTCATTGTAGCCTTCCCCCAGGTTGACGTGGTCGGTCTGTGGGATGCCGTAGTCCATCTTACGGTTCCTGTCTGGCCGATGATCATGATGCGGGTCTGGGTGTGGGTCCTGTCGTCGGCGGCTCGAGTTTTCCACTTCCTGGCTGTTCCATTGATCGTCCCACCCGTCCCGCTGCTGGTGGTGGCGGCCATGGTCGTAGTGCCTGGGCTGGTTGGACGGCCCGTTCCGGTCGCTCGCATTCCGGTCCCTTTGCTGACCACGGTACTTGTAGTAAGAATCGTCTTCTCTTCTTCTCGTCTGATTTCTGTCGTCTTTCCATTTTCTGTGTAAGCGCTGGTTGCAGACTTCTGACGTTTCTCGATCTGGGCGATGTGGAAGCGGCCAGTCCTCATGATCTCGGAAGTCGTGGTCGTCGTGGTAGCCACGATGTTCCTGCTGACTGCGCTGGGAAGGGTACGGTTGTCTGTCGCCTGAAGGGTGCGGGCGTCTGTCTTCAACCCGCAGTTTTCCATTCTTGAAATAGGTGAGTTTGCCTTGCTGGTGGTAGTACTGGATCTCGTTCCTTTGTCGAGTGGTCAGATCAGACGTGACTCGGATCCCTTCTTGTCTGAGTAGATCCCTGTGGGCTCCGTCGGTCAGGATTTCCATTCGGTCGCTCCACCTGTGGAATTCCACGATCAGGGGCCGTGGCTGGTCGCTGCGTTGTCTGCTGGCACCGAGCCGGTGGGCTTTCTATATATCGGAGTGTTCCCAGGTTCGAGAGGAACTGCACTCATTCAGTGCATCAACGATCACGTCGACGTTGGCTCTTTTTGGTTCCCTTACTCCAAGAAATTTCAGACTGCACCTCCTGGAATCCACGTCTAATGAGTTCAGTTCTTGTTCCAGTTGTTCCAATCGTTGCACAATTTTGTCATTGTCTTCTTGCAATAGTTGTATATCTTCTCTGTCCTTGCCGACATATTGCTTCAGTTTGTTCACGTCCGCTGTGAGTTGACCTAGAGTTCGTTCCAAACTTCCGAACTTCTCATCCATCTTGCTGTTGATGTGTGCAGTGTGCATCTGTATGCCCTGCATAATCTTTGAGAACCGCCAGTCCACATTCTGCATTAGAGTCACAAAGTTTTCGTCGGGGCCAGGGTTCTCTCAACGTCCATGCACTTTGTCAGCAAGACGACAAACAAACAGTACAGTACTGACAGTGTCACACAGGTAAACGAGCTTGTGAGTTCACGTCTTGCCGCACACTTCTGTGTGTGTCGTCTGCTTCGTTTTGAAAGTTTCCGCTTTCTGCGAGAAATCTGCATCAATATGGGTCCAAAAAGACTGATTCTTGCACAGTGTTCTTCAGCGGTGACTGGCATTCTGATGTGGACGTGATTAACTTCGTCGGGCGGAGTTAATTAACGAAAAATCGCTAATTTCCTGCAGCGGTTCAAAACGTGCGACTTCTCGCCACGGTGATGAGAGAGAGAGGGAGAGAGAGTATAACAAAGTCCAAGCATATTTTGTATTGGAAACGCTTTACTTCGAATTTTCTCCCTTGAGGGGTGTGTCAAGGCCTGCCCGTTCGGCTTGACTGATCCCTACAAAACCAGGAGTCACAAAAAATAAAAAAACAAAACAAAAAATCAGGCGCCAACCTAGACCTGTGCTTGACAAATGCGAGGGTGAAAACAGACACGCAAATGCTATTGTCTTTGCTGAACATTTTGAAGATTTCAGAGGTCAGAAAGAATGTGTCAGTCTTCAAGCATGCCATTCTTTGGCCAGCTGTATTCTTCCCACCTGAAGGATGCGGGGCGAATAGATGTTTATGTGCACACATCAAGGCTGCTTGAGAAAATCGTAGCAGCTGGGTCTGACCTTGTCTCAACACATCGTGGCAAAGAAATGGTTCTTGAGTTTAACAAAGATACTGGAGAGGCCTTGAATATTGCATGCAACACAGAATCTGATATGCTTCAACTGTTCTGATGTCGAAAGTGTTCCAAGGGAATTTAAATATTTGTTTTTTAAATTCAGGATGGATCAGTTCCACCAATTTTAAAAACATTAATAAGTTTCATACTGAGTGGACCGTATGTGACAAAGCAATCAGAAGCCAATTGTCATAAAATAAGGCTGCGCTGTTAATTTCGCAATCGATTATCTTCCATAGTACGAAGTCACCAAAAGAATCGTCACTTCAGAGACACAAAAGAGACAAGAAACTTCAGAGACACAAAAGAAACAAGAAACTTCCCTTTTCATTTTTGTGGGCTTAAAAAACCCACGTGAAACCAGAAAGAGATGACTTGTACAGTGATGCCATCCTCAGTTTTGGGATATTCGTCCGAGCATTTCTTACTCAGGTGCTTAACCTGAAGCAGCACACAAATTATGTGAACAGTTTGACCAGAGCATTGATGTGCCAACAAACATGCTAAAACGATTTCAGAATAGTGTGGTTTACAACATAGACAAAGCTCCCTTCCTCCAGAACAGCAAATGACTCTTTTCATAGCACAAGTGTGGCAGACGGAAAATAAGGGTGAAATGCAGATGCTGTCAGAATCAGTAATTACGAGCACAAAGAAATATGGCGTATCATAACTGCCTGCTGATTACACACCCGTTCTTCCAATGCCCTGCCCGCCATCAGACCCGTTTATGCCTCTGTTTCAAGGACACTGCAAACCCGTCATCTCGAGGAGATGGAAAGTTATGACGGGAAAAGGAGGCCTAGAGGATTATATACACTCTACTGGAAACTCAATCCATCACAAGTAGAGAGTATATCTCAAGAAAAAAAAGCCAGTCTCAACCATTGGTTTGATGCCACTCTTGCTTCAAAATGCCCATGTAACTGCCTTACTTAACCGTGTCATGAATTTGATCAAGGAAGCTTTGGAACATCTGAATCCAAATTAGACTCCTGTGCTGACGATAGACCAGCCGCTCTCCTCAACAGCAATAGAGATACAGTGGCTGTGGCCTGGCTCGTTTAGTAACAACAAATATGTGATCATGATTGGGGAGTGGGGGGGTCTTCATGCTGAGATGGCCGGGGGAGTGGTTGAATGGTTCTGGGTGGCCAAGTGCAACCACAACTGCTGGAACAGTGTTGCCGAATCTTTTGTGAAAACATCTTATCTTGCGAGGACAAGACATGCCCACCAGGTTACAGCTGCAGTGCTGCATATTGTGCAGCGGAATGCCTTCCTTTCTTATGTGGAGTTTGAACCTGATCATGCTGTCAGCTCCGAACAGTGACGATTGAACAACCGCAGTTTAAATACTAGGCTTGATTTTCAGCTCTGTGTTCTTCGGCTTGTTCGTTGAGTTCGTTGTGGTAACTACCATCCGTGAAATGCCCGACTGAACGTATGCCCTGGCATTTTGAACTATGTGAACCATTAGATGTCAAACTTTGAACTCGCTCAGCTTCTTCTGCCGTGAAGCGCTTGTTGTGTGGAAAACAAAATAAAGGAAAAAGCGTGGCGACCTTTGTGGACTACCTACCCCAGGCTCGGGAATCTGAACGGATTCGCTGTACTTGCAAACAAGTGTGCAGAGGACGATGCAAATGCTTCAAGGCAGCTAGCTCTGCACAGCCCTGTGCGTATGCCGTGAGTTTTAGATAGAATCTTAGCACTGAGCGAAGGAACTCACTGAAGAGAATTGTGAATTTTAGGTCCAAAATAATCTGTGATCAAATTAGAGCTTTACCTCTGTTGTGTGACCAACAGTTTACACACAAAAAAGTAGAATCTACTTTAAAGAACCCTGAACATGCCCCGACTTCGAACGCTTGATCCATGGGCACCGGTTCAAATCACTGGCACACAAAACCAGCAGAAGAGTATACTATTATTTCCACTGCAGTTCGACTCCTCAACACGGCATGATCAGCCCTCTGAACCAGTCTTAGCCATTGTGTATGGTTTTACAAGGGTAGCTTTCTGATTAAGTGTAGGTGGTGTGTATGGATCCCGCGATACATGAGTGTGTCTGGTTGATGATAGTAGTGTTGTGTGTATGTAGGTTGGGTGAGGAGTATATGCGTGGGTGTGGGGTTGTATGATCTGGGGGAAGCGGACAAGAGGGATGTGTTTGCTGGTTTGATATTTTGTATTATGGATTGTTTTTAACCAGTATGTCTGTTTATTATTATCATCAATTTAACTGCTTTTGACATTGCTCTGATGTTTCTTTTACATGTAGTTTTGAAATGAATGAGCCTTTAGTAGGCCTAATTAGTTAATCTGCCCTTTGAGGGATGTCCGAAGTATACTGACTTGCCTTGACCTGGCATGACAGCCTGATATCCCTCGACAGTGAATGCCGCCTGTCCACCATCCCTTTGCGCAGAAGATCTCATCCAAACTATCAGGTATTATATCCAGTTTCGAACTCCAAACCTGATTACAGGAAACATTCTTGCTTTTCAAAGACGATTGCTTATTGAAAAAAACCTTCCCAGGGAAGTGGCATTTTTTGCGACACTGAAATCCTTCCAGTCTCTGCTGCCATAACCGACCCCCCCCCCCCCCCCGCCCCCCTTCATCCCTCCCGCACCACTCACCCGTAAAAGGTAAAAGTGTGTTTAGCCTGATGTGAGGGAGTTCTGTCCTGTTAGGTTACCGCTGTTCCACTAGTGGAACCTGGAGATGATGTTTGACAATTTTTTCAGTCACTGCATGACAGCTGCAGCATAATCAATGCCTGTATGTTTCGACGCGTCTTGCATCTTTTGTTCAATAATAAATAAGCATGAATGGGTCATTGATCCAGAAAATAATAATGCTAGCATGCCCCAATCTACATGAAGCCACACACTGCAAATAGATTTACATTATATTAGGTAGCGGCAGCCAAAATTTAAATTTTACAACAGCAATTTAATTTATGCATTTTCAGACAGGCCATATTGATACAAGAAAATGAAAAAAAAAGAGTAACTGTTTATCTTAATTAGTTCCAAAGATATAGCCATTCGAAAATACAGTTTTGCGCGACAATAAACAGTTTATTACATTTTCTCAAATTTACCCCCCCCCCCATAGTGGTTCTCATGAACATGGGAGAATCCAAATACTTACACTTTTCAAAAGTATACCTTGGTTGAACTTTGTCACAGCTAAATCATATGGTCAGCAAAGAAAGATAGAACATAGGCAGAGGGCTGAAGTTGCTCCAAAAAGCAATTCCGAGCTTGCCAATTTGCATGAAAGAGCACTTTTGACACCACACAGTGGGTAACATATGGCAATGACAGCTTTCCCAATGGATTTCCAAGCAGGGTTTATCACAGTCTTTGCACTTATTTTTTTCTAAGCAGCTCTGACTCTTACTTTTAAAGTTACAGGGTCTTAAAGTTGGCAAAATCTTCAATTTGCACAGCGGAAAAACACAAATATGTGGGTTGCCACACTTAAACTGGTAATAACTTGAAAACCACTACAGATACAGCAATGAAACTTGGCATGTACATTAAACTAAGTGTGAAGTACACTTGCAGCAACATTTGCAGTTATTTTGAGAGTGATAGATCTTAAAGCCTGCAAAAACGTAACTTTTCACAGTGGAAAAAAAGGACAAATCTAATGGTTTTCATACTTTAACTCATAACTTGAAAACTACTACAGATACAGCCATGAAACTTTGCATGTACATTAAACTAAGTGTGAAGTACATTTGCAGCAGCATTTGCACTTATTTTGAGTGTTAGAGTCTTAAAGTCTGCAAAATCTTCACTTTTCACAGCAGAAAAAGGACGTGTATGCTAAAGAAAACATGGTACAGCAGTATCGCCTTTATCATCCATGAACATACAGGCCTACAAGGCTGTGATTTGGAGTCAGTTGACACGGTCTACAGGTGATTTCACTGTAAATAGCATCTGAGTGCTTGATATCTGCCAAATAAATTCCTGCGAGATTCAACAAAGAACGAACATCCCTGGAGACAATGATGAAGGTGCAAGTTGCAGATTCTTGGCAAACACAACTGCGGAGGAGATTTGAGTGTAATCTTCAGAGCATGGCCACCTGTACACAACAACTCCATCTTTACTGCCGCCTTCTCCAAGAAATTGACTATTGCCTCTTCCTCACTGATGATCCTGGTGACTTTGCTGAAAAAGAAATCTTCTACATTGTAGACTGCGACAATGTCACCCTCCTGTTGAAATCTGAAGCTGGTTTCAAACTCAGGTTCATCAGGTTCTGATTCATCATTTGGTTCAGTCGACATCTGCTGGGTCAGATTCCTCTTCCACTTGTTGACATCACTGCTGGCAGCCGCCATGGCCGTGAAGAGGTGGAAGTTCTGGAAGTGGCTCGCCTCCAAACAGCTCCTTCAGTCTGTTGACTATAAATACCGCAGACGAGAAAGCAGCACTGTCTTGACCAGATCTGGTTTGAGAAGTTGCTGGAAGAATGCAGTCTCATCCAAAGTCTTGGATCCCTCATCTTTCGGGAGAAGCAGCTGCATTAACAGTTGGTTGTCCACTTCAACCAGAGGAAGGTCTTGCCGGCATCCTCTCCCAGTTGCCAGGAAAACAGCCTTCAGTTTGGAAAACTGGTCATCATCTGCAGGAAAACAACAACACAGTTTTGTTGTTTCTGTTGATCTTCATTGAGAGAATGATCTACGGCCTACAGCATAATTAATAATAATCATTATCACTCAGGCCTTAACTCTTATCTGTTATGATTTTATCATCACTTATCACAATATCAGACTGGCTACCGTTAGCAAAGCAGAAATCCACTTATAATTTTGAACTAGAAATGCTGGTCAACATACTATCAAAGTTTGAGAATTTAATTACGATCGTTGAAAAACGAAAAAGACTTTTAACAGAGTTCAAGTGCAGAAGTTATTATGAAGTCGACTGTTTTCTCAGCATCTTAGTTACCTCCCCTGATGAAGAATTTTGATCACGAAAACAGCCATCGCCACGAATTTACGTCAAAGGTTCGTCCCCCCCAAATAATACTGTTCCAGAAGACATCAGAGAATGTATTTCAATGACTATTTTTGTGAAACTTTGGCGTATTTTGGCAATATTTAGGAGAACAAGCGAGTGATCGACAACTTCCGGTTAGTCGTATTTGTAAACAAAGACAGAACTATGAGTCGGTCGAGAAAATCGTAAGATTTTAGGCAATCCTGCAAGAATGAATCAAAATATCATATAAAAATGCTAAATTATGAGATAAACTATCACCAAATTCAGTAAACTGGAGCCAGGTGAAGAGAATACTCACGAATCCTGTGCCAAAACTCGGCAATCGAGTCACAAAAACTCCACGCGGTCGGTGCCATCTTGGATGAACTCAATTTGAAAAAAGCGCCTTTATTGCGGTCTTTTATTGGCTTGTGAAAGACCCACAGGTCATCAATCCATTAGCCCCATACCTCAATCGAAAGGGTACGGATTCAGCTTTATTTTGTGGGGGGATATTTTAGACATTTGAGGGCGTTTTGTGGTTTAAAATTGCGAGTTTCCGACTAAAATGCGTTCTAGCGACCAGAGATGTTTGTAAACGACCACGGCGTTTACACCACTGGAATCGGCATTCAATTTCCGATCCAGTGATACCACATGTTGCTGTGTACAACGCGTATCGCTTTGTCGCCGAGCGGATAAACACATCGACTGTTTTCGTTCAAGTCTCGGACCGCGTGATCGGCACCGGACAAACGGCAAATACCTCCTGCAGGAAATCAACTGGCGATTTTTCAAGGTACATTGCATGCAAACATAAAAACAACCATAAGAATGCGAAGAAAACGTTCCTTTTATTCATATAATTTCCAAGAGGATACATTCAGAGACTGTGGAGAAATTAGTGACTGAAATACAGTAAAATTGAGCAAAGTTCGTTCCCGCATAGGCGATGAGAGGCTGCCGCTACCTAATTATATTATGAGTCTGTGACATGAAGCCAGTATGAAAGCTTGTAAAAAGAGTTAACGAGACTCGAGGCATAGTTATATATCTCGTAATGGGTCTGTATCAACGACTGAATGTTAACTCTCTGTGGCATCCGTCGGCTACGAGTGGCCATTGATCTGCGCCTTGAAAAGTCACGATCAGTTGTCACTGGATCAGCGCCTCTTGTGGCTGAGCAGAGCGGAGCGGGAGTGACAGTCCCTGCCACAGTGGCTGCACTTGAAAGTGGGTGACGTCTGCAGGTGGAGCTTGTTGGCTCTTCTTGCATCTCACTCTTAATTCATCTAACGCAAGCTGTAGCTTCTCTTCCACTCTGCGCAGTTTGCGATTTAGTTCCTGTCTCCAGCGGGAATGATCCTGGGCAAGGTCTTTCCATCAGTCAACATCCATGTCAAGAACCTTCATGTCTCTTTTACAGACATCTTTGAATCGGAGCTCTCTTGCCTGGTGTGGCAGCACGTCTGAGGGCCTCATTGTTAGTTATGCGGTCGACCATTCGATGCCCAGAATCCGTCTCAGGTTGCACCATGTGGAAAATGTTGACCCTTCTTTCCTGCCTCGAGTACAGAGTCTACGACTCGCTGCCATATAAGAGGACGCTGAGGATACAGGCTCTGTAGACAGTCATCTTAGTGTTCAGGGTCAGTTTGTTGTTGTCCCACACCCCGCTTTGAGAGCCTGGCAAGCCGTGATGTAGCTCGGCCAATCCGTCTGCTGATTTCGGAGTCCATGGAGAGGTTTTTGGTCACTGTTGAGCCGAGATATGTATGAAGTGTTCTCCAATACTGGTGCTCGGGGGGTAGGGGGTGGGGGGTGCTTGTATTACAGGTTGCATAACTATCAAGACTAAGGCTTAATGATTTTTATTTTTTGTTGCTATGCATTTACAAATAATCAATCCATTAATCTGTGTATTTTCACCTTACAGAATCAATTCTGTGTTCATTAATATAAAAAAAAAAAAAAAAAAAAAAAAAAGTGAAATAAACATCAGAATGGTGGCTGGAAACTGCCCACGAAACACTACTGACACTGCTGAAATCTTGACCACATCGAGAAGTGTTTACATGTCTTTAAAAAAAAATAAAAAAAATCATGCTTGAAAAGTCTAAATGAAATATCAAATCCAGTTTAGTGCAGAAGTACCCCATACTCAAGGAAAGACGTTCAATATTTCGCATTTGGGATGCGTCAAGTGGTGTCCCGTTCGGGCAAAAAAATGATCGAACCCACTCGGTACTGGTATGAACGAAAGTTGCATGTTTTGCACCATTCACCAGAACATTAGAGTCAAATGAAGCATATCAGTGTTCACTGACAAAGAAAAAGTCATTTCCTTAAGAGTTCTACATTCTTAAACTTTCGGTGTCCCAAATGAAACGTCCGAAATGTGATTTTTACTCGGTTCAAGTTTTGCTCCTCATCTCAGATCACAAACGTGGAAACAATGTATGGGGATTTCCTTTGGTATGTTCTCATAAATCACAGGAAATTCCTTCCCGGAAGTTCACAGAACACAAATACAAATGAGGTGTCCCGTGTTTCCCTTTGTCTGTTCGTCACAAATGCTTTCAGCGATTTCACCCGTGGTTTCGACAATCTTTGGTTTATAATTACCTTTTTCATCATTTTGAAGATTCTGATGATATATAACAGGATCCAAACACATAAAAGATTCAAAAGAACGTTTATTTATTATGACATAGACACAAAATCTGCAAATCCCCCTTGTCAAGCGACAAAACAACATTTAACAGTTAAACGGTTAAAAACGATGAAAAATGAGATGACTTATCTTCTGTTTGGTTAAGATCTTGTTTTAGGGCGCTAGCAGTCATTCGTGTTTCAGATTGTTGATATATAACAGGGTTTTCTGTTTTGTAATGTAAGAGCTATTACTATTGCTGTAGTGTAGTAACCCAAGTTTTCCCTTGTAAAACAAACAAACACACTGCAATGTTTGCAATGTAGGAGATATTACTATTGCTGTACGAACTGGAATTTTCCTTTGTAAAAGATTTTAATTTTGTAATGTAAGAGGCATTACTATTTAGTAACTAGCATTTCATTTCATTTACAAATAAAAGATTTTGTGACCTGAGTATTGGTTTTATCTAGGCTCACAAAATGATGTGACCTGTCCACAGTTTTGTGTATGTGTGTACACATCACTGTTGATATTGACTAGTTTTAATATTTGTATCCGTATTTGTTCTTATCCAATGTCCCTAACATGATCAAGAGATCAAAGTTCTGCGAAAAAAGGCTTTTTAATATTATGTTTATGTCTTTTTTGTATTTAATTCATTGTTTTAAATATATATATTTGTATGCAACAGCGCTATGTGTATGTCTATAGAATTTAGGGGTAAGCAGGCCTGCCTCTGTTCCACTGAGCTACCCCGGCCCCCTAACTGACATTATTTTTGATTATGCTAGTAGGATACCTTTACTTCAGAATAAAATAAAATAAATCCCCAGTATTTTAATATGGCGATGAAATGTTTTTATGTATAACGTTTCGGTTTTTGTGGTGTCTTCCGTATCAACATGACCATAAACATCACCATTACGTATTAAAATGTACAAAATATGTTTCAAATAAATTTATCTATGCACACGACTGTGCTATTTTCTTCTGTTTCTGTTTGATTGCGATTGACAGCAAAGCTAAACAGGAATAACAGCGAGAAAGTATTAGGTGTCACGTGTAACAGAAATGTTTTCACCATATCTCTTGTATATTTTAGAAAAGTCCATTCTTGCGACTGCTACGTAAGGCCAGTACATTTATTTCAAGGCAAAACAATTGTTTGTCTTATTGTTTTCATATAGTTACAAAATGTTTCATTTATGACATTTCTGATGCTACGGTGTCCCAGGTGTGGAACGCCACCGCAAAGGGTTAAATTCACAACATTTATTTCACATGCAATTGCAACATTTATTTCTGCAAGAAATAAGAGCTTGCAATGTTGACTGTGTTAGCTGTCGCTTGTGTTCTAGCAGTACGGTACACTTTTCTTCAGTTACAGTGTTGAGGTCAGTGGCATTCGCCTCGAACCATCCTGAGTCTTCCCCTGCTTCTTGCTGAAGACAAAGAATACTAACACCGAGCCACATAAGCTTAGAGAGTAAGATGTATACAAAAACTTCACTATCGAAACAACCAACAAACCCACGAAATACAAAATACAACAAACAGAAGCAAACAAAAAGTAACCATCTAACAAACAAACAAAAAGGCCACACACTTATTTCGCCAAATATGCCTTTCAACTTGTAAGAATTGTATTTAATAAAGGGTTGCTAAAATATGGGTTAGCTAAATCACAGTTTAGGTAAAATCCACTGAATCAGCTCAGAGATACACGAGGACTCGGGTAAGTTCTTGGACTCGCAGAGTCACCAATTTATGATGATGATAATAATAAATTGGTACCCAGAGCGCTTAACCCGTACTGGACATAAGCGCTTACAAATTCTCCAAACATACATATATTGACAACAAAGATTCAGTGCACACACACACAAACACACACACACGCACGCACGCACGCACGCACTCACGCACGCAGTGCTTGCTTTGAAGATGTTGGGAATTTTCAGTGTCATGAGAGTTCTTTTCAGCAACGGCCTTACAACCGCGGATTTGACACAGCACGAAAACCAAATGTCAAAAGACAGTCATCATTGATAATGAAGTAATTAGCAGAGGAGAAGATTATACTATATCATTGAGTTCAGCCAGTAACCGCAACGAAGGCGAATCTAATTAAGTAATTCGCATGTTTTGATTAAGGTCCTGCTCAGCACTTTGCGCACTATCAGTTCTGTCCAAGATTGTTGTGAGTATTCGCTTACAAGAAAGTTTGCTTGATTTTTGCCTTATCATTAGTATTTCCAGTTTTCCGATTTTAATGAAGAAATCGACACAGCTGTTAGAATTGTTTAAAACCAATCTATTTCATTGATGCAGCATAATTATGTAGTTTTAAACTGCCTACCGTCTAACCAGCCATGCCACTCCTTCTGCTTGCATACTATCTGTTAGTCTCTATCCACCCATTCCCCACCTAATGCCTGCTTCGCTTAAACTCATTTGATAGTTCCCTCGTCCTTCTTTCCGAGCTAGATCTTTTGGGGGGACCTGAAAAATAGGCCCATTGGAATATAAAACGGATTTTCTTGCATCAGTTTTCTTTATAAAGCTTTTGTTTAATTTTTAATTTTTAAATGAAGCAGAAAATAACTCTGGCCGGGCAGTCAGTTTCTTTTTCTTTATGTCTGAGTTAAAGCGTGCTCCTTGCATCCGCCGCTTCTGCTGCCGCGTTTCCTTTTAAACGAACTAGACTGTAGAACGCGTTTTTGGTGTGTGTGTGTGTGTGTGTGTGTGCGTGCGTGCGTGCGTGCGTGCGTGCGTGCGTGCGTGCGTGCGTGCGTGCGTGCGTGTGTGTGTGTTCTCGAAAAGGATATGTTTCTAGTGCTCGACAGTTCTCAAAATAATATGACCTCAACATACTCATTAGGTACTGATGCACCACAATGCCATTAGTGTACAACTGGTCTAGGGAACTCGGTGGCACGGCCGCTTCCCTCAGTGACAATTATTACAACTTTGCGCATGCGTTAATGGGGTGATGTCATTTTGCACGTGTGTGAGGCAGGCAGAGCTGGGAAGAGAGTTCTTACTGAGCGTGGTTTACAGTTCTGCTTTCTGCTTGTTCGGCTGTGCAGCTCAGTTTCTAGTCTAGTTCACTCTCAGTGCTTCCAATGTTTCTGGCTCGTATTGATTTGTTCCTGAGCTTGCAAATTTAATACCAGTGCTGGTGAACACTGCTCGATCTATCGCTGAACTAGCGCTCCAGTCCTCACTTCAAACAGACTGTTCCAGTTGCTGTCGTGTTGGGAAAAGGCTGGGTGGTGTGGTTGTGGTTCTGGGTTCAACGTGCAGTGTGGTACGACCATTCGTACAGAAAGACGATAGTGATTTTCTGCCTGTTTTGTGACTGTCACTGTCACCCAGTCACGCTGGTTTCCAGTCAAATGAAGCTTCGCTGATGCTCCCTCTTGTACAGACAAGACATACTTCACTTTCCTCTCTTATCGACCTGTGCATCCCCTTGGGGTTTCTTTCTCTTCTAAGGTCGGCCCTCCGAGACATGAGCCGCCAATGCCCGACTAGCCGGGTTGGCCAAAACCCGTGGTCGTCCTCGGCCGGCAGGCGCTGGCTGCTGACGTTGTCATGGCGTCAGCCAGAAAGCGGTGCTGGTGAACATATCAACAGTGCAGTGTTAACGGCTATACTCTGAACAGAAAACGTCGCATTTGATGAAGTGTGTAGAAGGACAAGACTGAGTGCTAGCGGAAAAGAGCGTGGAGCTGTACCTTGCTGTTTCTCTTTGCGCCAGCCAGCTCCCGACAAAGCTCCGACCTCGCTCGCCTCTCCTGTGCTTGGCGCTGTCTCCGTGTCGCCGTTGATTCATGGCATTCCATCGCTCTCTGCCTCCCACCCTCCCTCCGTCTCTCCATCAGTCGATGGCGCAGCACCATGGATCTGTTTTATAGACCGTGAGCGTTCTTTCTTCATTGTCGGTGTGTGTGGTGGCAACTCGTGTAGAAAGGGTGGCCGCCGTGACTAGGCCGACTAAATTACTCGCTGCCTCGTTCACTGAGTGGTTGGCGACGAAGCGACAGTCTGGTAGGTTTTCTATTTTCCATAAATTCCGTCTGCTAACAGGTCTTTGTAAGTCTACGCTAGAGGAAGCAAACCGCCAGGGTCTCGTGGAGAACAAGTACAGAAGGAGAGGAGCAGCAGAGGAAAAACGTGTGCCATCTCGTTCTGGATGTGTGCCGTTAATACTGACATTACCTTTACTTGCAATGGACAGCTTCGGCATCCTTCGTCAGTAAAGTGTCGCCATTGATTTTAACTCGTTCTCAAATGGCCACAGGTAAGCACAGCCATTCAATTTCAGATGGCAGATAAAAACCACACACACACACACACACGCCGCTTACTCATCTATCGATCCGTCATTCTCTCTGTTTCAATGTAGTTGAAGTCCGATTCCAGTTCCGTCTGTGTGTGTGTGTGTGTGTGTGTGTGTGTGTGTGTGTGTGTGTGTGTGTGTGTGCAATATTGTGTATTGTTATTCAGTTCCTTATTTTGATAGAATTAACACACAAGGGAGTTAATTAGCTCGAAATACTTATTTTGATAGGTCTGCTTTTGCATTATGCTTGTGTAATATGTTGTAGCGTTTTCTGTTTTTCTTTGATTTTGTATTTACTATTGTTATTTTTACAGTAAAATGCCTTGAGCCGGAGGCATAGCGCTGTGTAATTTTACAAAACCATTATTAACTCTCTCTGTCTTTGCATGTGTGTGTGTGTGTGTGTGTGTGTGTGTGTGTGTGTGTGTGTGTGTGTGTGTGTGTGTGTGTGTGTGTGACAGTGTGTGTGTGAGTGCGCGCGCGTGCGCTGTAAACTATACGAACTGCTTGCGTTTCCATTGCAATGCGAGTAGTCCTGTTTTCATGGGGTAACTGTTGGACCAGGTTCCCTTTTATGTTTACAGTCGTCTCCACGGCGTTTTAGCTGCTGTGACGGCTAATCACGCTTGAGCCGTCTATATTTACCCCATTCTTATGACCACGCTTCAAACACAACAAGTAAACACGATGAGATAGAGTAGTTCTGCTCCTTTTTGCGCAAACAAGTCAGTTCTTTAGCGTAACCTTGAGCATGGTCGAATGTTGTACCACATCATGTGGGGTTTTTACGTACCAGTGCCATTGCGGTACGGAACTATTTTATCTTATATTCGTTACAAAATAATACAATGCAGCACTAGTAGTTTCGGCCAGTTAGACTCCCGCCCAGTCTCTTGTCTGTGGAATTTGATGTCCGAGTTTAAATGCACTCAACAGCAATGCAGTAGAGTTTTGTATGTGCATTAAATCACACACACACACACACACACACACACACACACACACACACACACACACACACACACACACAATCATGGCATACTGGTTTGTTTTTGAAACTACACAATATGCAAATGACGATGGTTTCTTGAACCGACATGATGATTCACAGCATTCACCCTTGTTTGTTGATCAGTATCCCGATTCCAGCCACATAAAGTATACGTGCCCTCCAAACTGGCTCTGTTCCTTTTCAGCAATAATTCTACAGCAGTAATTCTTCATATAAAACAGTTATAGGTCTGGACTACATATCCAACTGATGAGCCGTAGTTGGCAGCATTTGTAAACTTACTAAATGTCAGCAAGATACGCGAATATTTCCTCTCGGTTTCAAGTGTATTCGGTTTTCAAATAAATGTTAAAAAAAGAAGAGAGAGAGAGAGAGAGAGAGAGAGAGAGAGAGAGAGAGAGAGAGAGAGAGAGAGAGAGAGAAGAAAAAGAAAAAAAAGAAGAAAAAAAAAGAAGAAGAAGAAGAAGAAGAAAAAAGAAAGAAGAAGAAAGAAACGATCAGCATCAGAAGGTTGTGAGTTCAAATTCCATCAGTGTCATGTGGGATTGTTCAGCTCTGGCCAGCTCCTACTAAGAGACCCTATGGGAAGGCTGGGACCACACAGCCATATATTCCATATATTATTTTATTGTTTGAACAGTTTAGTATGTCACAGCTTTTCGTTTCTCTTTGTCTTAAATGTGTCCTTGTTATTGGACACTGCGGACGCAGAAATATTAAGGTCCCCTCTGTTAAAAACCCAGAGCTGATGAATGTTTTCCCTAAAAGCACGGAGCAGGTCAGAATATAGCCAAGTATGCTTAGTCAGTGCCAGAATTTCTTCTTTGTCCTAATTTCCGCTTCTTTTTTTTCCTTCAAAATCCTCTCCATACTTTTCAATTGCGTTAGTCTTGGCTGAAGCGAATTCCCGCGTTAGCCTGCGAAATAAAATAGGTCACACTGCTCATGGTCAATTGGTTTAAGCATGTTTTCATGTTGAGTGCCTGCAGGTATAAATAGGCACCAAAACATGTGTTACTGTGCCTCAAAAAGGTGATTCATACTTGCATACTTTGTACGGAATTCATTACAGGGAATCTGTCTGGAAGTATCTTTTGCAGTTGTAGTGATATGTGCTAATTATTGACTGTTCTGGCTGGAATGTTTGCCATTGATTGTGTTCTGTGTAGAACAGTGAGCCAGCTTTTTGCTTGTGTTTTGGTTCCTTGCATTTCCAACTGGTGTGAAGAAACTGTTACTGTGATTTGTCCTGAGGTGACCATGTACAATGGTCCAGTCCTGACATGGTGGATGAAATATATGAGTATATACCAAATCTGCATGGGAAGCACACACTTTATGAATGACTGCAGAATTTTGAAACAAAAGAACTCATCAGAAGGGAGTGATGTAAGCTCCTCAAAAAAGCAAGAACAGCACATCTGTCAGCAACTGTTGCCCAGTGACAGATGTCTTTTTGTGTGTGAAAAGACTCGAATCACAAGTAAACAACATGTTGAAAACATTAGTCAAATATACGACAAAAACAGCTGAGGATTTTGTCAAAGAAGCAACCAAAGGAAAGCAAGATCAGCATATCCTTTTGAAGGTGCAAGATACTGACTTGGCTGCTCGAGAAGCACATTACCATGCCACCTGTCGGAGAGATTACACTCGAGAGGATGACAGACACCAGAAAACATCAAACACACTAAAACCATTGAAGAGCAAGCTTCCAACAACACCATGTATTTTCAGTACATCATTCAGTATGTTATGGGCAGAATTGTTTAGAAATAAAGAGGAAAAATTATGAAATTGGAACATTTCACGCATCTTCTCTGTAGAGGTAAATAAGTGATAGATGTCAACAAAATGTGTCAACAGACCTCATCCTTGTTGAACAGTCACAATGCCACCATGCAGAGATGCATTAATAATGCACACCAAAAGGGCCAGCTTTCAAGCACTCTTGATATTCTGCAGTTAAGGCAGCTAGTACCATTCCTCGAGCAGATGGCCATGGCTTGCATACTTTGAATGGGAAAGTGGGAGGTATACTGGACAGACTGTTTCTTCATGCCACAAGACCTGGCTGAAATCCAGGTGGAGCAGCCACAAAAGGAAGATGACTATCAAGAATAACCAGAGCTTGAGAATCTTGATGGCTTCAGGTTTGAGGCTGACATATATATGTCTAAGCTGGACATTCAGTGTCACTCAAAGTAAGGGACATTCAGGTTTGGCAACCTTCTATGGCATCGGCTTTGGTACCTGTAAGAAATAAGGAGAGTAATACATTTTTTTATTTTTTTTATCAAAGTCAGATAACAATTTCAGAAAGTCAGTAATGATTTGTCAAATCATTGGCAGTGTGGACAATCACTTTTGTGAATATCTTTGACATTTCCTAGCTGTTCGTCTGAATTCTTGGCATAATAGCAAACAGCATGCTGACTGCAAGCTGATACATGAGACTGTCCAGCAGTTGCATGCTGAATTAAGCCAAACCAGAGATGCCATCCGGTGGCATCAGTTTAATGGCTCCTAAACCTAAACTGTTTTACTAAGACACAAGGCAAAACTGGTAAGTTTTACATACATCAGGCATGTTTCTTGCCTGTCTTCCATGGGGTGTAGAGTACTGTGAAACTGGTTTCAGGTTAAATGGAGGTAGACCAGTGAATAAGCCAGCACCTGCAGCTGTTTCGTGGAAATAGTTTATTGAGGTTTGAACATATGAGCATTTTTGTCAAAGGGTTACTTAACTTTTGAACTT
>OY757550.1:121371-142603 GCA_963584105.1 Alviniconcha strummeri
CAGTATATTCTATTCTTTGACGTCATCCATTAATGCAGGTGTTAATCAGACATTCTCTGTGACTTTCTTAGTCACCATGATACATTTGGTGATAAATGAAGCACTTTTGTTCAGTATTTTTACACAAGCCTTGTACAAAATTATACGTGACATTTTTTCTTTTCCAATACTTCATTAAGCCACGCGCGTAATTCAGGCCACCATACGTGGGTAAGACAACAGCAGCCGCAAGAGCAGTGCTACCTATTGATACCAGCATGTGCAGTATTTTTCTGTGTCCAAAGAATGGTATAGCTGCCTGTTGTTTGGGATTTGTAGGTGACACGCCCATTTTAATACATGCGATTAAGCTGCTATGTACCATCTTAGATAATCCCTAAAAGCAGAGTAGTTCACCTGGCAATCAAGCAGATATTGAAAAGACATACTGAGCAATCCAAAAAACATTGTCTCCAAAAATCCCCATGGCTACCTGTGATATTTAACTTGGCAGAAATTCAAGTCCCCGCTGCTGAACACGCAGAGCCATCAAAGGTTCTATCTTTTGACCTCTCTCCATCTTTTCCCGCGGTGATACCTCACCTGTGCCCACGCAGAAATTATGCCGGGTCTTCTATCCTGAGAACTTTCCAGTTCAGTGGTGCTCATAACCAAAGGCACGCTCTCGAAATTCCCTATCATTATAATTATGATGATGATGATGATGATGATGATGATTATCATTCAAGGGACGTAATGGCTACAATAATGTGTATGAGTGATCCGCGCTGACTTTGGCGGCCGTTAGACAAACTTTAAAAGTCCAAGGTTTTTAAGTATGCAAAATGACCATCGAAATGATTGACAAATGAGTCACTAGTTTCAGATTTAATGAAATAAAAAATAAAAATAAATGTTTAATTGGGTTTTTAATCGATTTTATTTTCTGTAGGCTTCCCCGGAAGTGACGTCAGTCTGGGGAGTCAGTGCGGTTGCCATCTTAGATTCTTCAGTAAACTGTGTATGCGTGTGGTCGACAAAAAAGTTAACTATGCCGGCCTACTGTGTTGCCGCGAACTGTAACAATTCGCAGACGACCCCAGGTATAACAATGCACGAGCTCCCGCGCAATCGACCCGCAGTGAGGCGAAAGTGGATTAAGTTTATACAATTCAAACGAGCTGACTTTCTTGCTGCGCCGCATCACGCCCATTTGTGTAGCGAGCACTTCAGTGAGTGCGATTTCGCAAACCCCATGGAATACCGCATGTCGAAGCTGACACGATGTTCCGGTACTCTTTCAAAATCCTGCCTGACAGGCTCAAACTGATACGGCTGTATCCTTGTGGGTCTCTCGGGCAAAGTATCAGTGTCGTCTTCGGAGCTCGAGTTGGCCATTTTGCAGCGACTCCCCAGAGTGACGTAGTAGGCATATGGTCACGTGATTTGGGCGTCATGGCGACGCTTTCGGTACGACAGAAAATGCCTTTTTTTTCTCGTGCATTTATAACCCTCAGATCACAGTTTCACCTACATCATCGTTCTCAGCGAGCTTTAACGGAAATCGTGTCAAAAATCACCCAAACCTTGGACTTGTCCTTTAAGGTCTTTTGTCTTTGCTGTTGTCTCAGATCACTCTTTTTGGCCTTGCCTGTTACTCCAAACAGATTTTAGGGGTTAACAGGTCTGTGTACATCTGGCTAGGAGTGGAGCTCCTATTAAAGGAACCAGCTTCTCAGTTCCATCAAACAAACAAAAACTTCTGTAACATTACCTTTGTTCTTCTTTTTAACAAAACGACCAATCATAGTGAGCTAAAAATAGTTTGCAGTTTGCCCAATAGACCCCCCCCCTCTCTTTTCTTGAATGCTGCAATACGTCATTAACTGTTCCCTCCATCGAGATAAACACTACACAATAATACTTTTAAAAAAACAATTAAAACCCCCCCCAGACATATACCAAAATAATGTATAATGAATTATTTGTTTCTTTAACTGACATGTATGCAAAACTGACAATTTGGCGTTCTAGCTGTGATGTTGAAGACACACTGATGACAACAAATTGAAAAGGAAGTGGCATGTGAAAAAAAGCATGAGTGATGCTGACAACTTATAAAATCAATAGTTAATAAACATTACTTATAATCATTTTTTTTTTTTTTTTTTAAATTAAAGTGGACCATGTTCTTTCCACTTGTTCCAATCTTTTTTATTTGAATCGGAAAAGACTAGTTCCCATAATTTGGAGTGATACTGTAAAAGGTGCGCAGACTGGCAGTTGCCGTAATTTGGAGTGATACTGTAAAAGGTGCGCACACTGGCAGTTGCCGTAATTTGGAGTAATACTGTTAAAGGTGCGCTGACTGGCAGTTGCCGTAATTTGGAGTGATACTGTCAAAGATGCGCAGACTGGCAGTTGCCTTAATTGGAGTGATACAGCAAAAGGTGCCTACAGTGGAAATGCTGCAGAGGCCTCAGTGCTGAAATGGTCACACTAATGACATTTGTCGATTAGGGCTGATGACATCAGCTGATGTCTTTCATTATGGAACATTGTTAACTTTTTTTCACGTGCCATTGTTCACAATGCCTCAGTGTTCATTACCTAAACACTGCTCAGTATACAGAACACTTAATCGTGCACATTTATGACCGATTCATAATACACTTCACTGTTCAGTTATGACCGATTCACAATACGTACACTTCATTGTTCAGTTATGACTGATTCACGATACACTTCACTGTTCTCAGTTATGACTGATTCATTATACAACTCACTGTTAACACATTACATAGCAATAGCTAATGATCGATTTTTTTTTTTTTTATACTGTTCATATTAAATACTGTATCATGAGAGATACAGTTTACTGTCACGCTTCTCATTGTTTATCAGACACTGATGTCCTGAATAAATTTCATCTGTTTTGAAGTCAAAATGTGAAATCTGCAGAACATACAAAGGAGTATGAATTGGGAAGGCAGTTAGTTAGTAGTTGGATTTTAACGGCCTGTCAACCGCATAGGGTCATCTCAGCTAAGTCAAAATCTGTCCTAAGCAAATGCACATTAGAATTTAACTAAAAAATTTTTAAACAAAATTAAATGTTTAAGTGCTGTATGTATGCACGGTACTTGTTATATATATATATAGTGTTAGTTTTTATGATTGCTCCTTGTTATAGTTTGTATTGTGATACTGTACAGAGCCGTGAGTTTGTAAAAAAAAATCACTGGTTATAGCACTAAGATTTTTTTTTTTTAATTCTCATATGTAAACCCTTTTTCAAGTCTACAAAATCAGTCTATACACAAATATAAAACAAAACATACATACACGCACATCAAACACAAATTGTGAATAGTGCCTCCCTTGTTAAAACAGCATACAAAGCTAGGATATGGTATGGTCAACAATTCCATCCAAAATATTGATACCAGCTGAAAGAAAAACATCTCTAGCTTTCTCTATATAATACTAGTGCCATAAGCATGGCAGCAAGCTGCAAATGACACCTACCATCTCCTAGCTGCTCAACAAGAGCCATAAAAGAAAGCCTCTCCCAAAACATACTGGACAATTTTCTGGAGCAAAACGTCAGGAGAGGGGGTTATTCCCCCCCCCCCCCCCCCCCCCCCCCCCCCCCCGAAAAAACCCAAAAAAAACCCAGGAAAGGAATGGGCAATCAAACAACAGCCCTAAGACTGCAGACAGGAGGATGGCATGAGTGACCAGACATCGCCAGCCTCCTTTTGGGGGCTGGGAAGACAGAACAGTGGTTCAGAAACAAAACTGAAAGAGTGGACATTCTTTAACTCTGGCCTCTCTCGCCAGTGGTTTATATATAGATATATATAGATATGCTAGTTTCAACTCGCAGCACATACATTCAAAAATGATTGTATGACAATGACACCCTCATTCCAATATAACCTCGAGTATCACAGTAGTCTCGAAAAGAAGGACAGTCCATGGTAA
Source organism: Alviniconcha strummeri (assembly GCA_963584105.1). NCBI lineage: Eukaryota > Metazoa > Mollusca > Gastropoda > Provannidae > Alviniconcha > Alviniconcha strummeri. The sequence continues at coordinate 125,338 of OY757550.1, forward strand.
AGGTTTATTTACATGGCGGTAGGATTTCAGAAAAAGTGGTCTTCAAAAAGAGCTGTGAGCAAGGTATTTCACTTGAGATTTTTCAGGGTGCAGGGTCTTTCACTAGAGGTTTCACTATGCGCTGTGTGTTGCCCTGAGCAGGGTCTTTCACTAGAGGTTTCACTGTGCGGCTGGGTCTTGCTCTGAGCAGGATCTTTTATCTGAGGTTTTACTGGGTCTTGCTCTTAGCAGGGTCTTTCACTAGAGTATTTTTTTCTTTTCTTCTCCTTTTCTGGGTCTTGCTCTGAGCAGGGTCTTTCACTAGCGGTTTTTCTAGGTCTTGCTCTGAGCAGGATCTTTCATTAGAGGTTTCATTGGGTCTTGCTCTGAGCAGGCTCTTCACTAGAGGTTTCACTGTGCGGCTGGGTCTTGCTCTGAAGAGGGTCTTTCACTAGAGTTTTTTCTGGGTCTTGCTCTGAGAAGGGTCTTTCACTAGCGGTTTCACTATGCAGCTGCGTCTTGCTCTGAGCAGGTTATTTCACTAGAGGTTTTTCTTGGTCTTGCTCTGTGCAGGGTCTTTCACTAGTTTTTTTCCCCTTCTGGGTCTTGCTCTAAGCAGGGTCTTTCACTAGAGGTTTTTTGGGGGTCTTGCTCTGAGCAGGGTATTTCACTAGGGGTTTCACTGTGTGGCTGGGTCTTGCACAGCTCAACCAAAAGCAGGTAAGTATCTTAGCTCTCCGTCTCCTTTTCCCTGTTTAAAGGTTATTTAAATGTCATAATGTAGCGTGATAAAGGAGATTACCCCCGAAAATTTGCATGCTGTGTTTTGTCCAATAGTGTTCTTTTGAACCTTTTATGTGTTTGGTTCAGAATATAATTATTTTCTGGACAAAGCCCAGATGCACTGATAGACAGACATAGCGACTTCAGTATACACTCCCACAACTCAATTACTGGGGTATAATGATCCATCACTCATGGCATGTTGATCATGTTTGTTGTTTACTATCACTGGCAGAATCTGCCACAAGTGTCATTTTTGTCATGACAAAAGTATGCCCGTCTCAACAAAACTTTTGTCACGATAAACATGTTTGTTGTTTACTATCACTGGCAGAATCTGCCACAAGTATCATTTTTGTCATGACAAAAGTATGCCCGTCTCAACAAAACTTTTGTCACGATAAACATGTTTGCTGCGACAAAAGTTTTTTTCACGACAATTTGTTGTTGTTGTGACAAACATACTTTTTTTCATTGCGACAAATGTTCTGTCATGGCAAGCACACTTTTGTCGTGACAAAAATGATACTGGTCGCAGCTCCTGCTAAGGATAGTTTACAGCCACATGGTGTAGTTCTTCAGTATTTCTACTTTAAGCTCTTCTTATATCATTCAGTGTAATAAGAACATTTTTACATCAGTTATTGTGATGAGAGCCACAGTACATGGGTCTTTTTAGATCCTTCAGTGTGATGAGAACATATAGTACATTTGTCTTTCTACATCCTTCAATCTGATGAGAACCACAGTGTATGTAGATTCGGGTCTTTTTAAGCCATCAATATGAAGCCCAGTACAGATATTACCAGCTCTTTTTATATCCTTCAGTCAATGTGATGTGAACCACAGTGCATGTACTTTCAGCTCTTTTTACATCCTTTAATGTACAGTGAACCACATGCATTTTTACACTCCATCTGTGCACTCCAATCATTTGCAACAGTAAAGTCTACATTACATATTCATGAAAGGGCGCTTTAAAACAAAAATCACACACTGCACATGTGAGGGTGCTTCAGAAAAAAGGGAGAAAAAAACGAGAAAAACAACAACAACTGGGATGAGCAGCATACGGCATACCCTCAATTTCCAATTGTATTGAAGAAAAGCCTGCCTTAATCTTACTGCTGCTGTCATGAAATGCACAGGTATTTGTTGCGTCCCTCGCTGTTCCTGTAATGTCCGCCTTAATCTTACTGCTGCTGTCATGAAATGCACAGGTATTTGTTGCGTCCCTCGCTGTTCCTGTAATGTCCGCCTTAATCTTACTGCTGCTGTCATTAAATGCACAGGCGTTTGTTGCATCCCTTGCTGTTCCTGTACTGTCAGTTAAGCACTAGTAACTCCCAGTACAGACCATGGTGGTGTTCCACATGAAGACCATTCACTCTGATGCCAAAACGCTCTTGTTTCAGGTGTCATTCAATTATTAATATTCACTGAAGGCTTTGAAATTTACTCTGAAACCCAGCATGGTGCTGTTTCAGATGACAATTCCCTATAATGTCAACATGGTGGTTTGAGATGATAGCAATATTCACTCTGAAACCAGCATGGTGCTGTTTCAGATGACAGTTTCCTATGATGTCAACATGGTGGTTTGAGATGATAGCAATATTAACTCTGAAACCCAGCATGGTGCTGTTTCAGATGACAATTCCCTATGATGTCAACATGGTGGTTTGAGATGACAGCAATATTCACTCTGAAACTAACATGGTGCTGTTTCAGCAAATATGTTGTTTTAGATGACAACTGTTCACTGGATGCCAAAATGGTCAGTGTTGCGCAGTCAAGACAGAAAGGGGTTTTCATCCCCCCAGCTGAAAACTTGGATAGTTATACCCCCCCCCCCCCCCCCAACTGAAATTTCAGAGAGTTTTCACACATTTTAAAAGACTGCATGATTAGTCAGTCACACTGACAGAGCATTCTCTGAGCCCACTACTGCAGAAATTCTGGAGAAACAAAAAGACAACTTTTTCTGACCAGTGAGTACAAGTCAGAAAAAGTTGTCTTTTTGTTTCTCCAGAATGTTGATGTTGCTTTTCTGTCACTTCTTTTCTTTATCTTTACTCTGTTATATATATGTATCTGACTCTAGACTGGGAACATGTACATTGACCTGCTAGCACTGGTCATGTCCCTAAATTCCCCACTAATGGCACACAGTCTCACAGCAACGGCCACCTCTCTGAAAGATTCATGTTCAAAAACACCCCTGACAAGAAATCTGAAGGTCAAACTGGGGGTCACAACATTTATGAGGCCATTTGACTCCGAACCATTTTTGTCCTTAAAAAAAAAAGAGCAGAATTACACACTACAAATGTTCACTGACAGGTCTAACTTGATGCTCAGTTTACATAACTGAAACAGCTAGCCTTTCTAGATCTCTTTAATTACTTAGCAGTGACTGATATGGACTAACAGAGGGAATGAAAATGATCCTGCGCCAAGCAGACCAAAATTTAGTCAACCATTTGAAAGATTTGATAATCCTGTACTGTACACTCCCATGGTTGAAGTTAGAGAGAATGTTTTGGGGCGGGGGGGGGGGGGGGGGGGGAGGGTATGCAAAAGGTCAAGGTTCAAGTTAGAGAGAATGAGTGGAGAAGGGGGGGTGAGGGGAAGTATGCAAAAGACCAAGGTTGAAGTTAGAGAGAGCATGAGTGGAGAAGAGGGGATCAGGGGAAGCATACAAAAGGCCAAGATTGAAGTTAGAGAGCATGAGTGGAGAAGGGGGGGATAAGGGGATGTGTGCAAAAGGCCAAGGCTGAAGTTAGAATGAGTGGAGAAGGGGGGTGAGGGGAAGTGTGCAAAAGACCAAAAGGCCAATCAAATTAGTCAAAAGACACTAGTCCCCAAAATAGAAATTGTAATTCAACACACGATTTATGACCCTAAATTATTATGGTCACCTTTAACTGCTGTTTCTGTTGTTGGTGAATAGATTAATCTGAAAGTGGGCATGAAGAATATCACTGAACTGACAAAACACGCATCAAACTAAAATCTGAGGTAGTTCTGCACAGTCATTAGAACAGAAGCCACAACAGAGAACAGCATGGGGTTGATCTGGTGCAGAGAAACTGGATATGTCAGTTCTTGCTTTCTTGGTGAAATCATTCAACTGAGTTTGGTTGATTGTACTATAGTGCACCGAGCTGGACAAACTGTGAATGCAAATGAAAACCAGGCAGTGATGGAAACCCGCCTGGTCTCGGATGTGGGGAATCAGCAAGAGATGTGCAAGCTGCAGGATTACTTAAACAAAAAAACAAAACAAAAATCCATGGAAGAGCTTGTTATTGGAAGCAACCACTTTGTTGTTGTTGATTTTTTATTAACGAAAAAAATGAAGGACTGCTGATGAGAACAAGCAGCAAAGAACAAGGAAAACATACTCGCCCAAAGACTGGTCACAGATATGAAAAACAACAACAAAAGAAAACATGTTCAGACAGATGTGGCTTCATCAGGAAAAAGATATAACACAGACGAAAGATAGGCAAAAATATCAGCTATATATTAATTCTCTTTCATGGAGACATCTCTTGAAATGTTGTAATTTTTTTTGTGTGCATTTTTTTGTATCTTTGAAGTGTCTTCTTTTGATGAGTATGTTTTCTTGTTCCTTACTGATTTTTTTATTAGATTTCGAAGCTGAGCATCTTTTCACACCCATCAGCCAAATCAGTAGAGACACTTTTTCAGCAAGCCTGTAAATCCCATGGGAAAAGAGAGTGACATTTCAACCAATCAGCACTGGAACAGAACTTTCTGAATTGACTTTTGAACCAATGAACATTGCAGGACTCTGAGGAGGCAAGCAGGGTATTAGCTTTTGAGCTCATGGATGAATGATTCAATCACTCTGAAAATGTGCGTGTCAACATGATCACAGACCCACAGTGGTGCATTCTCAGGAACACTGAGCCGGCTTGAAAAGTTTATGTTACGAGATCCTTTTCTGCCATTTTATTATGTATTCATACTACTAACTTGAATTAAGTAGGTATTTGCAGCCTTTAAGCAGAGTTTTGTTATGTGATTTCAAAGGGTACTACATGCTATACCCCCATTTGTGTGTTTCAGCCTTGTCCAACCACTTTGTGCACAGAATGTGTGCATGTGTGTGTGTGCATGCGTGCACAACGCATGCACGTTGCGTGCATGCACACCTGTATACATGTTTTTTGTTGTTGCTGTTGTGTGGGTGGATGGGTGAATGAATGGTGTCTTTGTGTGAGTGTGTGCGTGTGTGTCTGTGTGTGTGTGTGAGGATGGGGGGTGGAGGTGGGGGGGGGGGGGGGGGGGGCAAGGGTGTGATTGGTATATATCCTGCCATTGTAGTTTAGCTACTTTTAGCATTTGATTTTTTTAATATGTGTTTTGAAATGAATTTCTGTGTACTGATATATGATGAAAGAGAGAGAGAGAGAGAGAGAGAGAGAGAGAGATTGATAATTTTAATTGCTATTTTAGGCTAACTTCGGTAACTTGTAATATATTTGTGTGTCTCAAATAACATGTTTTGTTGATTTGTACAGTGAGTGTGAGTGCTAAGAGCTCACAAAATTGTTGTTTAGGTCTTATCTAAAAGAAATTATCTTTGATAAAAATTTTTATCTTCTGTGTGTGCGTGTAGGCGTGCATGATAATTCACTCTAGAGTTAATGTGTATAATTATATGTATGTTTACATGTTGAACGCTAGTGTCTTCACTGTCAAATGATGAAAAGGTAAACAAATTTAAACCATGTTTATGAGGGGGTAAAAATTCTTCTCACCACTGACAATATCACAACTGAATCCAAACAATTAACAACAAGGGGGTGGGCAACAGAGTGAAATTAGTCAAAAACAAAGGAAAAAATATTATCAACTCCAAATTATTTCTCAGCTAATTAAAATGTCATTAAACTACAACATGATGGTTTATGTGGCACCAAAATATGAAGCGATTGTTCCACATATATAACATTTAGCAAAATAGGTTATATCCTGTTTCAAACGCCCAAGTATTGCTTGATGATGTCCTTCCTCCAACTGCTGCCACAAATGGTTACACCATGTCTCCAAAAACTCTGGGCTTTTTCTTTTTCCCTTTTTGTTGTTGCTTGAACTCAAAAGGCAGAAGTCTGTAACCACACAGACAATTTAAATTATATCTGTCTGAGTTTCTCTTTTATCAACCATGCAATTCTTTTTGCTGGCACAAGTAAAATTGAATTCATTTGAACTGAGCAGGAACATTCTTTTTAACCTGAGGTGCATGCTTTGACAGTATGTTGCTTCAACAGTCTCAGTTATCATAATTTTTCGCAATTTTATAGACAGCCCTGACAGCATGAGACAGATGTAGAGTGCCTCTTCAACAGTGTAATCAATTCTGGCCAAATTTGGAGGAAGGGTAAAAGAAAGCAAGTCCAGGAGTGTGATCCTATTCTTGAACAAAAGCATTCATTCACAAATGGTCATAGTTTCTTCCAGAAATGCAAGGAATACACTAGATCACAAATGCTTTAAGTCTTCAAGCAGAAATAATCAAGATTACAAAATCTTCCTGTATCACACACACACACACACACACACAAAACAAAAAAACAACAACTGACACTGCATCATTCTTGAATGTTGTTGGATAACATGTACTGAAGAATACTACAGACAATAACACATACTCAATAATGATCACAATAAATTTGCAGTTTTCACAATAACAACATCTATGGGTACAAAAACTCCAACATACATGATCAAATTTTGACCATCCTTTCTGCAAACTGCAAAACCCCTCTGGAATGAAGCCATGTTAATTTCTCCAACACTCTCATTGTGTTCATTTCTCCAACACTCACATTGTGTTCATTTCTCTAACACTGACCATACCCACATTACAAAAGGGCATAGACTTGCATCACTCTGTGTGTGCCCCTCACATTCACACTGGAATTTAAAGTGATGTGTTGTTTTCCCTGGGGATGTGATAGCACAGAAAAGAAGAAGTGTTCTCCATATCATCACAACATACATCCCTTTCTGTGAAACATAAATTTTCACAGCATTTCACACTTAAGTCATATTTTTTTATATTAAGAGAGAGAGAGTGAGAGGCGGGGGGGGGGGGGGGGGGGGGGGGGAAGAAAAAAAAGAGAGAGCAAGAGAAAAAAAACCAACCAACAAGAAACAAACTATTTTGGGGAGTGGGTGGGTGGGAGAAAGATTACTCCCTCCCACCCCCCAACGATACCAAAACAAGACAAACATGTGTAGTTATTGTGTTTCAACTCCAGCTGGAGTGGGTGGGTGGGTGGAGTGGGGTGGGGGTGGGGGTCTGAAAGACACCCCCCTCCCCCACGATACCAAAACAAGACAACCATGTGTAGTTATTGACTCCAGCTGGAGTTGGGGGGGGGGGGGAGAGAAAGACACTCCCCTCCCCCTCGATATCAAAAACAAGACAATCATGTGTAGTTACTGTGTTTTGACTCCAGCTGGCCAACAGGGTGCTCCATACATAGTTCACTTTTAATGCCCAGTCAAGCGTGGTGGTTATGTCAGGGTGAGTGGTGCTGTGTGACGCCTACTAACTGTCGGTGGCACAGCTCAGATCTGGTTCACTCTGCTGGCTGGGGTGATGTTCATCACCTGACACACCCAGTGCCCAATGTCGATGTCGGAGCACTCAAACTTCTTCACAAATGAGTGGTTCTGGGCAGTAAGAAAAACAAAACAGCTGATATACATTCATGTAAATGAAAGATGGGGGGTGGGGGGAACTCATATCTTCGGTGTAACACAATTTAGAATGGAAAGCAACTTCAGTGTAAAATTCAGTTCAGATAGCATTTGACCTATATACTTGGCAAAGTTGATATAAGCATTGCGCTACATCTCTCAGAAGTGTCCACAATACTGCAGCAGTTCCAACAGTGATCCGAGTGGTACTGGCCCCTTCCCACCATTTGAAGTCCCTTGCAGCACACAAGCTTTTTCTCAAACAAGGCTTGTTGCCGTGCACAACAAAATACCCCCACTAGTGTGCCTTGTCATAGTGCTCTCAGAATGTATACTGACATTGTTTGCACTTGGTCTGGTTATCTGGATGTTACTGTTAGTAATACTACTACTAATAATAATGTGCATTTATCATGTGCTCATCAATGCCCTGAGCGCTCACATGATACATATTAACCTAAATGATATTCTATCCACACATAGAACTCAGTTCCACCCAAATAACCCACACAAAGCACCATACAGAAAGACACACACCCCCACCACCACCCCCACATGAATAAAACCACAATGGATACTAACAGATTAATAGTAACAGTATATTAACACACCTAGTTTGGTTGCAAAATGATCAGTGGTACAGAAAATACAAGACTGATCAGCATTCAAGGAAGTTTTGAACCTTAGTTGTGACCTGGACATCAAACATAGCAATCTTTTCACAAAACACTGACTTATAATGATGTACGAACAAACTAACTTTGGTTCTAAAAGGAACAACAGTTCAGAAGATATAGCAGAAATGGTCATATTTTGATTATATGAGATATTACTATGACCTTAACCATAATGATAGCAAAGCAACCTTTTTGCTCACCATCCCATTTCATGATGCATCACCACACCACGTTTCGCTACAAAAGGTTCAACCCTAAAGCAAAAACTGTCCAGACAGATGACTGAAATTTTGAACCTTGTGACCATAACCACAGCAATCCACTATTTTCATGATGTTCCAGCTTATGATGATCCTCTATCAAACTAAGTTTGGCTACAAAAAGAATAATAAGTTCAGAAGGTATAGAAACATACTGTGATTATATAAGCCCTCACTGTGATTTTGACCTTGAAGACAGCAACCCAGTTTATACTGCATGATACTCCACCTCATGATGATGCACCACCATACACAGATACTGTCCAGACAAAACCTGGACAGGCAGATGTACTGGGGGCATACAGGATGCATCAAAATTCCTTAATTTAGCTTACCATCCTCCTCCTCAGGCACATTTGCAACCCCCCCCTCTTCCCCCCCCCCCCCAAAAAAAAAAGAGGGGGCGGGGCGGGGGGGATCATGAGAAACAGAACTCTCACCATCAAAGACTGAAGATCTGCTCTGTCAGATGGGTTTTTCTTCAAGCTGAAAACAAACAAAAAGCACACCATAAAACAGCATTTTGCTTACAAAAAGTTCTACGTCTCTTTCAGACCAACTCATTCACAAAGCTTTATGGTTTTATTGTTGTTGCCAATTCTGGTCAAGTCTGTTTTTCAGTCCATCTTACAAGGTTAAAAAAAAATTTTGCAGCACCGTACGTTGTTGCTACCCTAATATTTAACAGCTATAGTCAACAAAGACCTGACCAACATCTACAGTGCACAGATTCCTTTATCCTTCTGTAAAACTAGTACTTAATTTCCAACTACAGTGCACAAATTCCTTTATCCTTCTGTAATACTAGTACATCTACCGTACACAAATTCCTTTACCCTTCTGTAATACTAGTTTTGTAATACCATTACCAGTACTTAATTTATATAATAATAATAATGGAAATTTGTAAAGCACCTACCCTGTGGCTCAAAGCATTGAACAAGCATAGTATAACACACACAATGTACACTGAGATGAAAAAAGAGAGAAAAAAGCTAACATATAATGTAGACAAGGGTTAAAGCATAACTATGCAAAAGATGTATACACACACACACACACACACACACACACACACACACACACACACACACTGTACAGACTGATAGGGGTGATGGACAATGTTGCTTAGTTGAAATATTCTGAGAAGAGAAATGTTCAAGACATTTTCTCTTCTCAGAATATTTCAGCTAAGCAACATTGTTTGCTTTTGAGGGAAACAAATTCCCTTATCCTTCTGTAATACTAGTACTTGATTTCCATCTACAGTGCACAAATTCCTTTATCCTTCCGCAATACTACTACTAGTATTTAATTCCCATCTGCAGTGCACAAATTCCTTTATCCTTCTATAAAACTAGTACTTAATTCCCTTCTACAATGCACAAATTCCCTTATCCTTTTGTAAAACTAGTACTTAATTTCCATCTGCAGTGCACACATTTCTTTATCCTTCTGTAATACTAGTACTTAATTTCCATCTACAGTTCACAAATACCTTTATCCTTCTGTAATACTAGTACATCTACAGTACCCAAATTCCTTTATCCTTCTGTAAAAGTAGAAACTTAATTTCCATCTACAGTACCCAAATTCCTTGATCCTTCTGTAAAAGTAGTACTTTATTTCCATCTACAGTTCACAAATCCCTTTATCCATCTGCCATACTGGTACTTAATTTCCATTGACAGTGCACAAATCCCTTTATCCTTCTGTAAAACTAGTACTTAATTTCCATTGACAGTGCACAAATCCCTTTATCCTTCTGTAATACTAGTACTTAATTTACGTCTACAGTGCACAAATTCTGTTATCCTTCTGTAGAACTAGTACTTAACCATTTCACTGCCACGATGTCATTTGAAAATGACACATAAATGTGTGAAATTTGAAACACTTAAGCCCTTTTGTCTTCTTTTTTGCACTGGCATCTGAAAGGATTTTCATCAAAACCCATAGCACTGAAAACAGATGAAATAGGACCAGAAAATACACTGTTTGCAGGCGCGTCCATGCATCATTCAGCCCCAAAATTTTACATGCTCTGCCAGTGAAGAGGTTAATTTCCATCTACAGTGCACAAATTCCTTTATCCTTCTGTAATACTAGTACTTAATTTCCATCTACAGTACGCAAATTCCTTTATCCTTCTGTCCACCTACAGTACACAAATTCCTTTACCTTTATGTAATACTAGTACCCCTGCTACTCCTGCTGGGACTTGAACCTGCAGCCTTTTAATCACAAGTCTGACACTCTACTACTGAGCCATTCCCGCTTCCTCATTGATTATATGAGCCCTATGATCTTGCCCTTGAAAACAAAAACTCAATTTTCCTTCACATGACAGTACCATCACAGCAAGTTTGGTTGCAAAAGATTCAACAGTTATGAAGATGTCATCCTGATTATGAACATTCACTGTGATCTTGACTGTGAACATGTCAATCCAATATTTTCAATGAAGGCTTTGCCTTACGATGATCTACTATCAAACTAAATTTATTTGCTTTAAAAAAAGAAAGAAAAAAAGTTCTGAATCTATAGTAGAAATGTTTTCTCTGTGACCTTGACTGATAGTAACCCATGTTTTTCAAAAACACTCCAGCTTATGATAATGCATCACCATACCATGTTTGGTTACAGAAGGCTCAGCCGTTACTGTCTATACAAACATATGAAATTTTGAACATCTGCTATGACCTTAACATTGAACCCAGCAGTCTGGTATTTCCACAGCACCCTTTGGCTTATGACAGTCTACCATTAAACTAAGTTTGGTTGATCATTAGTTCTTCAGGTGTATTAGAAACATATTTTGATTACAGATAAGCCATCACTGTGACCTTGACCATGAACATACCAACGCATTTTGTTACATGAAACTCCAGGTTGTGATGATGTATTACCATAGCAAGTTTGGTTTTAAAAGGTTCAGCAGTTCCGAAGCAATGGTTCAGATATATACATTAATGATTTTTTGTTGTTGTTGCTGTGACCTTGACTTTGAACACAGCTATCCAATATTTCCACCGGACACTTTGGCTTATGATGATCTACCAGCAACTTGTGTTTGGTTGCCGAAAAAAAAAAATCATCAGTTCAGAAGCTATAGTCAAAACAATCATATTATGAACATATATATATAAGCCCTGTGAGAAACATATTTTGATTAAATACACAGCTGCCAAACAATCACTGCACCTATCATTCATTATCAAATGATCTGTATTTTGACTTCAGCAGTCACATTCACACAAAGAATAAGCATGGATGGGACTGACGACTTATTTGAATCCTGAAAGGTGGGGGTCTGAGTGCCCTCTGCGGTCCCCAGTAGGGTCCTGGGGCAAAGCTGACTAATCTTTAACAAACACAAGACGAAAATCACCCTCAGGATGCACATTAATTGAATATGTGGTATTTTTGTTTAGTTTTAACATAGTCGAAATCTCACTCTTATTCTTGTTGCCTTCACACACACACTCTCATACTGAGTGAGAGAATGTATGGGAAAAACAAAAATTGTCATTATCTAAATTTGATAACAATAAGTCAGGCAAATCCCACTTGCACATCTCATATTCTCAAACCCACAGTAAAGGCAATCAAAATATGTAGGCCTAGCTAGTATTAACGTCAGTGTGCTCCACTTCAATCAGGGTTTTAAAGACTATTAGGGCGGCCTGCAGGGTAATCAAAAAAGCAACATTTCCAGTTCAAATCTCCAAGAATGGCAGTGCAGCAATAAAACTGCACAGCACAGCTTTCAAGCAGGCAATAAACAGAGTTATATTTGTTTCTGAAGGTGGTACCGTAAGTTCTTCAGCTCTTGAAACAGTTGGTCACTTTGTGTATACTTCTTGGATCTCAATAGTAAGAGATATCCTCTAAACTACTCCAATACTGCAGAATCCGGAGGCAAACAATAAGTAAAACTGCAGCAGACGTATCCACTGTCCATGTCCATGGGTAAAATGTGCACTGAGTTCGTCTTTCTCCTCTTTTTACTCCACATCCGTTTCTTTCTTTTCTTCCTAATGTTTTTACATGGCAGCTGCTTTCCACTTCAACTTCCAAAGAATCACATTTTTTAAGTGTGTTCATGGTGAAATTGAACGCTGCCTGCTCGCAATGATTCATGGTTAAAAAAAGACTGACCGCTAAACTGGAACTCATGCTGTGCCAAGGGACAGCACCTGCAGAAGTACTTTTCGCTTGTTTCTACAGAAGTTTCGAGGCGCTTCAAATGAATCATGCTGGGGAAGAAGAAGGGGAAAAAAAGGAAAATTTTGTGTATCCAGAAATCCAGATCCAGCTGGAACAATCACACCCATGAATAAGCCTTTTGTCTTCTTTATAGCCACGATTGTGTCCATGTTTGGACAAATGAAAACCAAGCTGCAAAGAGTACTACTATTACTAACTCTTGTGTAGTGCTATACCTTGTAAATCATGAGCTTGCAGTGCTACTATACCCTTAAAACATGAGCTTGCAGTCGTGTATATTACCAGCAACAACAACAAAATCATGACATTCAGCGCAATCAATCAATATTTTATGTCTGTTCACATCGAGGTGATATTAGACAAAAGCAAAAACATATAATTATTATTTATACCAATTTTCCCACAGGACTATGAACAATCGATTTGACAATGTTAGTAATAATGTCATTATTATACAAAATATCTCTTACATTGTTGTAAGCATGTAAGTCATATCCATTTTTCTGAAATAACTCTGTAGTAATAGGACATTCAAGCAGTATGTGTTTAACAAATATTCAGCGCAAAAAAGAAAACAAAGGGGTTGTTTTGTTTGTTTGTTTTTTGGGGGGAGGACCAGAACTGTAAATGCACACAACTCTAGCATTTCATATCCAACCATCCACAATGTAATCACACACACACTGTGACACAACCACACACACAAATGCCTGTGCACACAGAATAACCCCCCCCCCCCCCCCCCCCCACCACAGAGCAGCTGAAGAAGTGGCAGCAGCCTCTCATCTAAGTCCTATGTTTTGCACCCCCCCCCCCCCCCCCCCCCATGTCATTTCAGAGTATCAGGTGAAGATTGGGTGTTGAGGCTTGATTTAAATGTGACAGATGTTGAAAAATGGGATTTGGATCAGCACAGAGTTCTATACACAAGGTATCTGATACTGGAAAGACTTGCATCATTTCATGTATGGGACAGAGAGCAGTTTGTCAGATGAAGATCGAAGGGATCTGCATGGAGAGTATTAGGTGGTTCAGGCGGGGTTGTTAACTCCCTTGACCTTTGCCTAACATCGCTTAAGTCCCTTGGCTGCTTTTACTTCCAGTGCGTGCTTTCTTCACAATAGAAGGCGGTGACAGTGAATTTGCGAATTTTACACTGCCAACTTTAAAGACATTTTTGGAGGCCCGTAGTCAGAATGTGTCTGGCAACAAGCAATAACTTGTTGCTCGTGCTATAGAATGCCCCAAAACGCATTTTTTCCATGAACTTGCGATCTTCTGATCAGCAAAAAAATGGAGCAAAAACACTTTTTTTCCAACCTCCATCCCCTCTGCCCGGTAATTTTTGCAACTGCAACAGTGGTGGCATTTCACTGCTTCCCAATTCTAGGCTCAACTTCCCTTGTTATACACAGCGTGAAGCAACACCTACTCAGAAATCGGCCTGGAAGTGACGCTGCGACCTCTCGCGACTTCTTGTGCAAAAGATGACAAAGGGCATTCACTTGTGCAAACCAGCTTCAGTGAACCACCCAATAAGGAGACAGCCTGGGAGGTAAGGAGGCAGTGTACCATCAATGAAGCTGAAAGCCAGTGGCAATGGTGCTAATTTGTAGTTGCTGCACTGTTTTAGGGGGAGCCAGTGAAGTGATCTCAGCGAAAGGTGTTACATGCTCATTACACTTTTTTTTTAAAGGGGGGGGGGGGGGGGACTGGCACAAATAAAGCCACTGACTGGGTATGGATCATGTCTTATACATAGAAACAGAAACAGAACTACACTTTTCTTTTTTAATAAAAAAAAAATCTGAATTATATGGTGAAAGTTTGAACAAAAGAAGTACTATTCAATTAAAAAAGAAAAAAGAGAGACGCTCCTTGCACACTGATACAAAACAGAATTAGCTTTCATGACTAAGCCTTTACCATAGCAGTCTTTTAAAGAGCTGTTCGTAGTCTTTAGTAAAAACAACAACAAAACGTTAGTTTTCAGCACCAGGGCCTATATATGTGATGAGAAAATTAAATGCTGATATAGCCCCTAATCCCAGTTTGCTAAAGAGTCCATAAAAAAAAAAAAGGCTCTCCTTCAACAGCATGAGTTACCGAAAGCTATCTGTTTGTGTTTATTTTTAGATCAGGAAACTCTCTTGTTTTACCAGCAATGCAATGTTCCCGACATCAAAAACTCAAAACTTATTTCACATTGCATGACAACAGCCATGTCAGTTGCAAGTCCAACCAAATTTTGTATCAACCGTTGACAGCAATCTTTCAGTTGAACAACTCATCATCAAAACGTGCAAGCCTGCATATATTGAAATCAGATGCACAAGTTCCATTCATCAATATCTCACTGAAGCTGCAACCAAGACATTAGTTAACTCATGCATCCTGTCCAGATTAGACTGCTGCAATTCCCTACCAACAGGCTATCCACAGTCATCAAACCACTCTTACAAGTAGAGAACTCTGCAGCCAAACTTATTCTTAAATCTTGTAGAGCAGACCACACCAAACCTCTTATCAAGCAACTGCTCTGGCTCCTCATAAAACAGAGAATTAAAGACAAAATAGCCTGGCTCTATCAAATCATCTCTGGCACTGCCTATCAGTACTTGGCTGAACTTGTCCAGATCTACGTCCCTTCTAGGTTTCTGCAGCCTTCTTTGGATGATAGAACATTTTGCATCCCCTTCTTCAAAAGAAAACAGCATGGTGGTCATGCCTTTTGCTTCTCTGCTGTCCAAATCTGGAATTCTCTTCCTTTCACTCTCCATCACAGCCCTTCCCTCCCTGCCTTCAGAATCAGCCTTAAAACTTACCTCTTCAAACAGGATTTTGACCAGTAATAGCTTGTCTGCTGCACAAATCTAGAACTCTCTCTCTCCCTCTCTCCTGCTCTTTATCACAGCCCTTACCTTTAAATTAATCTTTACCCCCCCCCCCCCCCCAATGCTCCTCAGCCATGTGTGTGTGTCTGTGTATGTGCATGCTCTTTATTGGCATTGTGTGCATGCAATCCTCTGTGCATGTGTGTGTGTGTGTGTGTGTGTGTGTGTGTGTGTGTGTGTGTGTGTGTGTGTGTGTATGCGTGATCTTGGCTGAGTGTTTTTGCCATGCTTTGTATGAAAATGTAAATTTTCATGTTTTGTACACTTGTATACTACTGATTTATATAATTATGGGTATTTGTGCACTGTATGCTTTTAAGCTGTAAAGCACTGTGAGCTTCCAAAAGTGCTCTATAAGTTCCCTATCATTATTCAGAAGATAAACAGGACTACAGGGGCTATTTGCTCCTCATGCCCAGACCACAATGGCTAAAAAAAACCAGAGGAAAGTGGCCTATAAGTTCCTATTATTATTATTCAAAAGATAAATAGGATTAGAGTGTTATTTGCTCCTTGTGCCCAGAAGACCACAATGGCTAAAAAAAAACTGAGGAAAGTGGCCTACAAGTTCCTATTATTATTATTCAAAAGATAAACAGGATTAAGAGCATTATTTGGTCCTCGTGCCCAGAAGACCACAATGGCTAAAAAAACACAGGGTACTGAGCTGACTGCATTTTGCTGATGACAAGTCTCAGCTAGGCTGGGCAATATCTGTGTCTAAACTAAATTTGTGCAAGTCTGCTTGTTTAGTGAATGTCAGAAAAATAGTGTTCACTCAGACTGTGGGATTTTTTGCCTGATCATAACAGCAAAGGATTCTTGCCATTACCATGACACAGTGAAACTGTAGCAGTTGGCAGCCGTGTGTGTGTGTGTGTGTGTGTGTGTGTGTGTGTGTGTGTGTGTGTGTGTGTGTGTGTGTGTGTGTGTGTGTGTTTGTATGAGCCCTAACAGTGAACTTGATCTTCAAGAAAGCAAATGTGTGTGTGTGTGTGTGTGTGTGTGTGTGTGTGTGTGTGTGTGTGTGTGTGTGTGTGTGTGTGTGTTGTATGAGCCCTCACAGTGAACTTGATCTTTTTTTTGGTTTTGGTTTTTGCTCGGCACTCTGGTTCCAAGCTTGATTACAAAAGGTTAAGAGGTTTAGATCTGGAAGACATTGAATAAACACCAACTTGAACTCTGAACCCTCACTGTGACCTTGACTGTGAACACAGCAATCTGATGTTACAGAATACTTTGGCTCATGGTGATCTATTGTCGGTTACAAAAACAAACATTAGAAAATACAACAGTAAAACACTCATATTCTGATTATACAAGCTCTCATTGTGACCTTGGCCCATAACCTGTCTGATGATAGAAATGCATTAAAAACATATAAAATGGGATGCATAATAAAACTAAAGGAAATGTAACACTAGAGTATTACTGACCATCTGTCAACAAAGTCGATGAACTCATTGGAGAAGCGACCGGAGGGAAGTGTGGGTGGTGGCTGAAATAAAAGCAAGTGCAGAAGATAGCACACAGGGGAGACAGTAATCAATCAACAATTTAAATACATGCCACAATTTTGATATACTTGACTTTTTAATTTTCAAAAGATTACAAAGTGACCCGGATTTCTATAATTAGAAAGACTTAGACACAGACTTTTTCCCTTTGTGCCAAAAATGCATTTACTCCAAGCCATCTT
>OY757550.1:142803-185803 GCA_963584105.1 Alviniconcha strummeri
CTCTACAACCCATTCACTTCCCTGGGCTCTATACCCCATTCACTTCCTGGGCTCTCTATACCCCATTCACTTCCCTGGGTTCTCTATACCCCATTCGCTTCCCTGGGCTCTTTATACCCCACTCAGACACCACTCCACTGGGCTCACTATACCCCACTCAGTCCACTGGGCTCACTATACCCCGCTCAGTTCACTAGGCTCACTATACCCCACTCAGTTCACTGGGCTCACTATACCCACTCAAACAGTTCACTGGGCTTGCTACACCCCACTCAGATAGCTGCTGGATGTCGTGCTTACTGTCACTGCTAACTATTAGGCAAAAGGAAAAGAAACAAGGCTGGGTCAGAGAGCACCAAGAAGGCATCTGGCATGAGCAGGACCCAGGTCTATTGTCTCCACATCTTGGATCCAAGTTCCAAGCATTTTTAAGAAGAAGAAAAGGTTTACTTCCACACAAGCACATTTTCCACTGTTCTATACCACCATGTTGATTATTTTCAGAATCTGCTCAGATACTTGTGACACTGTCAAATAAAAAGTCTGATCAAAAACCCTGTGACGCAAAGTGATGACTGTTGCAGAAGGTAGACATCCAACACAAAAGGCAAAGATGGGTAAACCAGGAATGTGGCAAAGATGAAGTGACAAAGTTTTAAAGGAAAATAATCATAACCATGAAACAACAGCAGATGCTGGAACGAGACCAAAAATGAGAAAAGAGAGAGTGAGTGAGAGAGAAAGTGGAATATAAATACAACTTACAAGCACACACAACTGGTAAAAATAGTAATCAACTTACATACACCAATGATGGACACAAGAGAGGGTTTACAGTCACAGCTGAGTGACTCTTACTTCACTGGGCTCACTATACCCCCCCCCCCCCCCCCCCAACTAGAAAGCTCAGTGATATAACAGCCACAAGGCTCAGTCAAACTGCTTCCCACTGGCACAACACAGATATTTCAAAGAAAACATCACACCAAAAACAAATCAAACAATCCCCCCCCCCCCCCCCCCCCAACATTACAACTGGAACTGGAAAATACAAAGTATACCAATGAAAGCAGACATATCAAAAACAGGGTCATGGTGTTGTTTTTCTTCTTCTGCAGTATGTTGAGGAAGCAGGCAGACAGGTGTCCACAATATTTACAAAGCTCTCGCAAATTTTATAGGAAATAGAAAAGTTAGTTTGATGACCATAACCTCTGAGCTTTCTACCATTGTTCACTGACCACTGTAAACCCTCCTATGTGACCTGTTGTGAATGGATTTACATAATGGGCAACCTCAAAGCAATTTGACCTTTGGACCTGTACATACCTAAATTTGTCACAATGCCTGATTAAAAGCAAAATTCCATGGGCTCATAAAGCAATAAATAAGTAAAATAAAACCCAGTTCCATGGGCACACAAGGCAACAAAAAAGTAAAATAAAACCCAATCTCAAGTCCCAGCACTGCGTTCCTAAATCTCAGCATCAGCCCAGCTGTGGTGAACAAAGTCACAGCAAACATTTGCACTTCAGACAACCATTTCTAAACATTCACAACATTAAAAATAGCCCTCTCTCTTAGGTTTCTTTTACTGAAGATTTCTGTTTACCACACTGTTAGCAGTCTACCTGCCTACCATGTCTAGGATCAGTTCTGTTTCATACTGATCTCTGGGTCTCTCCTGATAAAGGGGTTTACTTCTAAGGAATATTATCTCCCCTTTTGTTTCCTATTTAGGGGGGATTTGCCTCCCACTAGTACTTTAAATTTTTTTTTTTGTTTAGACCAACCTGTCACTTTCCTTTATAGCTCTTTTTATTATTCAGACAAACCTGGCACTTTCCTTTAAAGCACTTTTTATTATTTAGACCAACCTGCTGAAGACTGGCAGCAAAACTATTATTTTCCTCCAGTTCATGGGAACAGAGCAGGTATGTAAGCATAAAGCAAGCAGGTCTGAAGGAGTTATCTAAGCACGACTGACCAAATCACTAACTGCAGCACAGCTGACAGTTCCACTGACTCGTGTTCCACAACACCCCTGGCACACTAACTCGCTAAGGGAAAAGTTGAGGGAGTAAGCAAGTTTTCAAGGGGGAAGGCATCCAATCACTGGTTCCAGTTCCATGCTTGCAGGCACACATTAAGTGATAAACTGATTCCTTGCACCTCATTCATGGCAGAAATATGCTCACTTCACAGCTTGGCTGCAGCCACGACACCCAATCCATTTGCTTCAATCCATTCCATGCCAGGCAAACTGATCCATGCATGAGTGATCTGATACCATTATGAATATTTCTGCACGATTCGTAAGATACCATCATATTACTGTTTACATATCTTCCCTTTGCCTCTCATTTTAAGTTGTGAAATGGCTAAACATTGAACTGTAATGTGTGATAAATGGTTTCTGAACCACCAAAGCATTAGTATTTGATGCAGTTTGTTGTACAAGCCATTCACCCAGAATTTTGTTTTCTAATACTTGATGCTGTGCAAAAATTTATTTTTTATTTTTTAGTAGTTACATACACTAGTGGCAGAGGATGCATTACTCTGTGTGTGTGTGTGTGTGTGTGTGTGTGTGTGTGTGTGTGTGTGTGTGTGTGTGTGTGTGTGTGTGTGTGTGTGTGAGTGAGTGTTCAACTGCATCATGCCAACTCACATTATTCATACGTTTGAGCTTGCTGTGCATGTATAAAGTTTGTCAAACTGCTAGAGACTGCCCATCTAGAAACTTAAATAAATGAAAACAGCACAGCTGCTAATAATATAGTCTCCAAGTCTACAAACACTGAAATGAAAACAGCACAGCTGCTGCTAACAATATAGTCTCCAGGTCTACAAACACTGAAATGAAAACAGCATTTCACATTTACAACCCCTGAGCCTGTAATCATCAAGAATCACACTCACGTGCACACACACATATGCACTCTCTCTCTCTCTCTCTCTCCAACACAAGCACGCAGGCTTACACACACCAAAACAACAAGAAAACCAATAACAACAAAAAACAATACCAACATACACACACACTCACACACACTGGTCATGCAAAAGAAAAAAGAAAAAGAAAACAAAACCCCCACTAACAAACACACTAAAATAACAAAGTGAGGTCACAGTCAAGTGAAACATTGTGGAAATAGCACAAAGAACACAGAAGAAGCAAGAAAACAAAAAACAAAACAAAAACAACAACAACAAAACAACAACTTGGCTGCCAACACGCACAGCAGAGTAATAATGATCCATTTAAAACCACAACGGCTGTCAAAACAAAATGTTGCTGTACAATGCTCAGTGAAGTCATCCAACGACTCCATCCCATTACCTCATTAACAATATACTCGAGAAGCTCA
Source organism: Alviniconcha strummeri (assembly GCA_963584105.1). NCBI lineage: Eukaryota > Metazoa > Mollusca > Gastropoda > Provannidae > Alviniconcha > Alviniconcha strummeri. The sequence goes on from OY757550.1 coordinate 146,175, forward strand.
AAAATAGCCATAGGGAGTGGCCCATCGCCACTGACCACTTCCATGTCGCCCGGACAGGCTGGAAAGTAACTGGTGGTGGTTAAAACGTCAATCCCGCCGGGACAAGCTGGAAACGGAACTTGGACTAAGTCAGCACAAACAGTCACGTCACAACATCAAGGCAATGGAGACAAAAAAAGAATGAAAATGTGGCGTACAAAGGTAATCATATGGGGCCCTGCGTGCGCAGATACAAGGAAAAAGACACTAATATTTTGTTTATTACTCAGACCATTAGAGAACCCAGCTCTATGTGCCATGGTTGATATCACTGAAGAAAATAACTGAAGAAAGTTATTAGTTTTAAGCACATGTCACTGTGTACAATCACTTTTTCAACTGCCTGTGTTGATTAACATCTGGCCACTATTGTAGTAACTCTGGACAAAGGTGTGTAAAAACACCTACTGGTAATAATATAGTATGGTAATGGTATGCCTTCTGATCTTTTAACATCACTTCCAGTATAACTTCCAAAGCAATGTTTTGCCAAAAGCAGACTTTTCCAATTCTCCTTGAAAATCTCTCTCCCCCCCCGCCCCCCCCCCATATGTGTGTGTGTGTGTGTGTAAACAGTGTTTCATCATCAGTGACACTTGACAGATTATTTCATTACTTTTTATATATGAAATAATGACTCAATTTGTGATATTTTAAATAAATAATGCCAAAAAACAAACATACAAACAAAACACACACTTTCTCACACACTTTCCCTGTCAAAGTATCAATTGGTTTAACCAGGCTGTATTTATTATATGAATGAAAGTATAGAAGTGACCTCAAAACACAAATAAGGAATGGCAGATAAAAATAAACAATACACTTTTTATTAAAGGTGAGAGAAAAGATGCGCATGCAGAGTCCCACAAACTAAAAGTGTATGACTTCATGACATAAAAACAAATATACATCTGTGCAATTCAAACAGGAACAAAATCATGTGATCATCTTTCTATCAGTTTCCACAATAAAAATAAACATCGTGAAAATCATACAAAGAAGTCAGTATAATTAATCAACACAGCTGACAAACCAAAATGAAATTCTACCTTCATTATGATCATTATCATTTAGGTAATGCTGTCAAAATGGAAGCAAAAACCAAAAACAACAATGAATGGGGAAAAAAGAAAAGCACACACACACACACATACACACACACACACACACACACACACACACACACACACACACACACACACATTACTCCATCATTTGATTATAATATAAAGATGAATGTTTACAGCCCACTGCTCCACCATCTGATTATAAAGATGAATGTTCACAGCCCATTACTCCACCATCTGATTATAAAGATGAATGTTTACAGCCCACTGCTCCACCATCTGATTATAAACATGAATGTTTACAGCCCACTCCTCAATCTGATTATAAACATGAATGTTCACAGCCCACTGCTCCACCATCTGATTATAAAGATGAATGTTCACAGCCCACTGCTCCACCATCTGATTATAAAGATGAACGAAACCCACTACTCCACCATCTGATGTGCCATCAGCCAACTGCTCCATCATCAGTTTATAAAGATGAATGTTTACAGCCCACTACTATACCATCTAATATTGTGATAATAAAGAAAAATACAGCCCACTACTCCATCATTTGATCATCAAGATGAACACAGTTGACTACTCCAACATTTGATCATATGATAAAGACTAAAGAGGTGTGTTCACAGCCCACGAGCAGCTGGCCCCAGGACAGGTCATCTCACCCTATGCTAGAAAGGGATATCATCCCCAGCACAGATATCTAACCCTGTGCTAGAAAGAGATATCATCCCCAGGACAGATATCTCACCCTGTACTAGAAAGGGATATCATCCCCAGGACAAATATCTTACCCTGTGCTAGAAAGGGATATCATCCCCAGGACAGGTCATATCACCCTGTGCTAGAAAGGGATATCATCCCCAGGACAGGTTACCCAACCCTGTCAGGACAAGTCACTCAAACCTGTCAGTTACCCAAGCATGTCAGGACAGGTAACCACCATGTGCTAGAAAGGGATATCATCTCCAGGACAGGTCACCCAACCCTGTAAGGACAGGTCACTCAAACCTGTCAGTCACCCAAGCATGTCAGGACAGGTAACCACCATGTGCTAGAAAGGGATATCATCTCCAGGACAGGTCACCCAACCCTGTAAGGACAGGTCACTCAAACCTGTCAGTCACCCAAGCATGTCAGGACAGGTAACCACCATGTGCTAGAAAGGGATATCATCTCCAGGACAGGTCACCCAACCCTGTAAGGACAGGTCACTCAAACCTGTCAGTCACCCAAGCATGTCAGGACAGGTAACTCCACCATGTGCTAGAAAGGGATATCATCTCCAGGACAGGTCACCTAACCCTGTAAGGACAGGTCACTCAAACCTGTCAGTCACCCAAGCATGTCAGGACAGGTAACTCCACCATGTGCTAGAAAGGGATATCATCTCCAGGACAGGTCACCCAACCCTGTAAGGACAGGTCACTCAAACCTGTCAGTCACCCAATCATGTCAGGACAGGTAACTCCACCATGTGCTAGAAAGGGATATCATCCCCAGGGCAGATAACCTAACACTGTCACCCCACAGAGTTCCATTAGTGACTATTTTGAGAGGGTCCCAACAACTTCTAGGAGGTCACTGGGAGATTCTAAAGGGTTGAATCCAACACAAAACAGTAGTGTCACAGACTGAAGTCACTAATATATATAGTCCCTTTTATGCTCATTTTTGGTACCAAGTGCAGGCATGCACTGACAACAGTTTTATTCTCATTTCATTTGCTCTGGTCTTTGATGTGCATTTTGCGGTCCACTGCCTGCATATTGAGTAGACTGCCAAGCGCTGTGTGGATCATGTGGCAAGAGGAAAAGCCCCTCTCAGCAGGCACTCAGGGGACAGGTATTGCTAGTGAAATGTGACAGAGAGCTCAGTTCTGCAAACCGGTCATCACATTCCGTTATGCTGCACTTGCACCTGTCTTTCAAGGACTTCTGAGGCTGCCAAGGACTGCTTTGTACTGCCTGAAGGAACGTCTGGCTTCCTCTGCATTTATTTCAATGTATCTTGCCAACAGTCTCTCCAGTGCATCTTCTTCATGCCCTCATGTTTGGTCTTGTTCCTGTGGAAGATGACTAGGATCTAGAATAGTACCAAGATCTCTCAACACTTGCACTCAGTGGGAGGGAAATGCTTGTTGACTTCAGTCTTCAAGTTCATGACAAAAGCTCTTGCTACCACTGTTACTCCAGCAATGGCAGTGGCACTAAACTGAAGAGGGATACCTTGAAATTCTTCACATATTTGATACTTGTGTGTAAAGTCTTGCTTGGCTGCTGTGGGGTGATCACGGAGGTCATCAACTGTGGCTACTGATGCAGTCAGCCTGTTCAAAATTTGGTGAATGTCAAGGTCATCTTTCTGAAAGACTTTGCTGCAAGAGTGCATCTGGTAAGAATAAATAGTTCATCATTGGGGAAACAGAGAACTGCAATGAACATGAAGGTTTTGATGACCCCCCCCCCCCATCACTTGACTCTCACCACCCCACCCCAACCATCACTTGATGACTCTCACCCCCCCCCCCCCCCCACTCCCAATGCAGCTCCATCACTTGACGATTCTCAGCCCCCACCCACCCCTAATGCAGCTCCATCACTTGATGACTCTCACAACACCTCCTGGCTTTGCAGCTCCACCACTTGATGACACCCCCCCTACAGCTCCACCATTTGATGACTCTCTCCCCCCCCCCCCCCCCCACACACAATCTGCAGCTCCAACATTTGATGACTCCCCCCCCCCCCCCCACACACACACATGCAGCTCCACCATTTGATGACTCTCAATCCCCCACCCACGCACCCAAATCTGCAGCTCCACCATTTGAAGATACCCCCCCACACACACACACACCTGCAGCTCCATCATTTGATGCCCCCCCCCCCCCCCCCCCCCAGCTCCATCATTTGATGACTCTTCCCACCAACCCCCACACACACACCTGCAGCTCCATCATTTGACAACTCTCCCCCCCCCCCCCCCCCCCCCACCTGCAGCTCCATCATTTGACCCCCCCCCCACCATTTGATGACTCAACACACCCTGGCTTTGACAGCTCCACTTGATGACTCACCACACCCTGGCTTTGACAGCTCCACTTGATGACTCACCACACCCTGGCTTTGACAGCTCCACTTGATGACTCACCACACCCTGGCTTTGACAGCTCCACTTGATGACAACACACCCTGGCTTTGACAGCTCCACTTAATGACAACACACCCTGGCTTTGACAGCTCCACTTAATGACAACACACCATGGCTTTGACAGCTCCACTTGATGACAACACACCCTGGCTTTGACAGCTCCACTTGATGACTCACCACACCCTGGCTTTGACAGCTCCACTTGATGACTCACCACACCCTGGCTTTGACAGCTCCACTTGCGCTGCTTGCAGTGTCATGCTCTAAGGCAAGGCAGACAGCCCCATGTAGAAACCATGGTCTGTACACTCTCACGCAGATTGAGCCATCTAACACTGCTGGGCTTCTTAAACTGTTTAACCTTGGTATCCATGATCTTTTGTAGCTCCCATTTGGTGTTGTTGTTGTAACTGCAGGCAGAATCCTCAAGAGTGGGTTGTACAGTCTGCAGATAGGCAACTGCTTTGGCAGCCCAAAAGCAAACCAGGGGCAATCAGCGAGCAAGACACCATGTTCCAATGATCTGTGGGTTTACTTCTTGCAACCTCACAACTAGCCCCTGTTTCAGACCCAACCATCACATTCAGTGCCAATACCTCAAACTCTATACAAGGGAAAACTATCCCCAAAACAGGTCACGCATCCTGTGCTAGAACAGAATATCATCTCCAATACAGGTCACGCCACCCTATGCTAGAAAGGGATATCATCTCTGATACAGGTCACACCACCCTATGCTAGAAAGGGATATCATCTCTGATACAGGTCACACCACCCTATGCTAGAAAGGGATATCTCCAATACAGGTCATGCCACCCTATGTTAGAAAGGGATATCATCTCTGATACATGTCACACCACCCTGTGCTAGAAAGGGATATCATTTCTGATACAGGTCACGCCACCCTATGTTAGAAAGGGATATCATCTCCAATACAGGTCACACCACCCTGTGCTAGTAAGGGATATCATCCCCAGGATAGGTCAGCACAAACTATGCTAGAAATGGATGTCATCCCCAGGACAAGTCACCCCAACCTATCGGTTGACCAAAGTGGCCCATGCCAGCCTAAGTACTCCAGTGTTTAGAATTAGAGTCAGGATGCTACGTAAGATTAACTCTTTTGGCCTGTTCTCCAAAGTTGTGTACCAGTAACTACTACTGAAGGCGTCCATTACAAACGAGTATCTTAACCAGTCTACAAATATACTCACTTATACCATGTTGTATGTTGATGTGAGAGACATTAAAGTTATTAAGTGTGTATATTTGGCGGATGTTGCAAACTGATTTGAACATAGTGGCTCATTTGTGACACTTTCATCTTAGTGTGTGGAACAATGTATTGCTGCTTCCTTCTGGAACTTCTGGGTTTTACTGCCACCACTGCCACTGCTACAGCTGTGTGTGTGTGTGTGTGTGTGTGGGGGGGGGGTGCGTGCATATGTGTGTGTGAGGGTGGCGGAGGTATTACACATATGTTGCAATGTTGGGAGAGAAAAAAAAAATTGGACCACAGGTTTTAGGCTAACAGCTACTCTGTTTTAATATATAACACATAATTATAATGACCATGGTCATGTTTTATGCAAAATTTTATAGATCTTTAACTTTCTTTATAATACAACGTATGGTCCATTCACATGTGATGTGAGGGCACATTTGGATGTGGAGGAGTGTGTATGTGTGTGGGGGGGAGGGGGGGGGAGGGTTAAATATTATGCAACTGTGTATATGTACAGTCTTGGAAATGTGAGGTTTATTGTGTGCATTTAATGAGTCTTTTAAATTGGCTTTACTTGACAGTCACTTTATGTCAGATCCCCTGATGTGATTGCTGCTTGTCTGTAAATTGTGTGTGTGCGAGAGAGAGAGAGAGAGAGAGAGAGAGAGAGAGAGAGAGAGAGAGAGAGAGAGAGAGAGAGAGAGAGAGAGAGAGAGGAGAGGGAGAGTTATACTTTAATGTTAGACAATGTACAGGCAGACACATTTTAGTGTATTATTTTAGTATGGACAGTAAACAATCTTATCTATCCTATCTTACATTTGTCCATATGCATTAGAATAGCAAAAGTACCTTTGGACTATGAACAAAGCTAACTTTAAATGTGTAATAGTTTAATACTGATTTTTGTCCATGTTGGAGAGACGATTTGATTTACAAAAAGCAAAATGAGAAAATGTTCAATCAATTCCCACAGCACTTAGCAGCACCATCATCACACTCTACTTCTTACTCAAACATACCAGAAACATGCTTGGTCAGTACAGCACACTAACTAGTTAAAAAAAAAAAAATCTGAAACAAGGCTGACCGCTGTGCTAGTGCACAAGCCACTGCATAAAGCCTGTCTGCAACAAAACCAGAACTCCAAATATAAAGCTACATATTAAATTTCATTTCCAGTTCTATGTGTCATAAATATTGTATTTTCTGGATTACTTAGTGAAACATGACTGGGATTACATTTTCTTCAAATTAGACCACTTGCATTGGCAGCAGGTCAAATATGCATGCATCAGTTGACCATGCGCTCTCCTGGGAATAACTGTAAGTGGAAATGTGGTGGAGCGTACTCTGTGGAATAAACATAAGTTTGTGCATCTGTATGCTGCCTCTTTGTGGTTGATATTGTTGATTTTTTTTTTTTTAAACATGTTACACAATTTGATTCAGTCTGCTTTAGATTTTAGTGATGATATTACACTTCAGGTACACAGCTCTGGAGAACAACCAGTTTACTTCCCCTCCTTCACAGTGGAAAGTTGTGAGGCAATAAGTGGGGCTGTGCACAATCTCCACATATCCAATCCAGCTTTGCTGTCTGCCCTGGGCACAACACCCACAGTGACAGTCTGCCCCTCTCCAGTCTCCCTCTTTCTAAACATCCAAAGTAATGCATCTCTACACTGAACAAAGCATTCATCATCTATACATTTTTGCTCTGTCCCATCATTCAGTAACTGACCCTAACACTCATTTTCTTTTCACAAATGCAGAGGTAAAAAATATGGTCATCGATAAGAGCACTAATAAATGGTTTGCCAATTCATCACTTCTTTAACACAACAGTTCCCTTTGCTGTAGGCAGACACAGACAGAGACAGTACACACAGAGGCAGACATGCACCCACACACACACACACACACACACACACACACACACACACACACACACACACACACACACTCTCTCTCCCCACCCCAGCCTAAGATAAGAACGGTTTCTGCTTCAGCAGAAACAAAGGCTCAGGGTGCCCAAGAAAAATATCAGGTCTAACCATTGACCATTGTGACCTTCACCTTTCAGAGCCTTTCCTGTCCTGGCAGCCTCCATGTGTTCTTCCATGACATTGTCACCAAAGATAGAAGAGAGATCTTTGGGGTCAGGGGGTGGGACTGGGTACCGTCCAATGGCCATTTCCACCAGGGACAGACCCAGACTCCAGATGTCTGACTGGACTGAGTAGTGGGTGCCCTGTAGACGCTCAGGCTGCAAACACACAACAACTACAGATAAAGTACAGCCCTGATGACAGATAACAGCTACAAGGTGCAGCCCAGACAACAGACATTTACAGACAACAGGCAAGTTACAAAGAAAGTACAGGTCAGACAACAGCTACAAGGTACAGTCCTGATGACAGACAACAGCTTTAGACAAAGTACAGTCCACATGACAGACAACAGTTTTAGACAAAGTACAGTCCACATGACAGACAACAGCTACAAAATACAGTCCAGATGACAGACAATGGCAACAAAGTACAGTCCACATGACAGACAACAGCTATAGGCAAAGTACAGTCCACATGACAGACAACAGTTACAGATGACAGACAACAGCTACATTTAAGAATTAGATGCAGTCTACATGCCCACTTTGTTTGTCCACTAGGTCTGGTTATTATTCACAGTACGTAAACACAACCACTCCATTTGCACTAGGTCTGGTTACTAGCAACAGTACATAAAGACACCCAGTTTGGTTGCAGTCTATATCAGTGGTACTGAAAACATAGGACTGACAAACATTCAGACAAGTTTTAAACCATTGAAGTAACCATGACCTTGAATCCAGCCTTTCACAAGACTTTCTGCCATATGATGATGTACCATCACACAAAGTTTGGTTTTAAAACTTAAAAGGATCAGCAGTTCTCAAGACAGAGTAAAGATGATCACATTTTGGCTCAAATCTTTATTTTTAAGACAGCAAAACAATCTCTGAAAAACAATTTTTGGGCATGACACTCTGGCTCATGATGATGCATCACTATACTAAATTTGGCTACAGATGCTTAAATCATTCAGAAGATATTGTCCATACATTCAATAAAGAGCTTGACCTTCAACACAGCAAAGCAATCTTTTCACAAGAGATCCCGGCTCATGATGATTACAAAAAGATCAGCAGTTCTAAAGATGCAGAAACCCCTTCCTTTAAATGACACTCTGATTTATGATACTGTGTCACCATACGAAGGCTGCTTACAAAAGGTCCAGCGGCTCAGATGATACTGACTGGATCGGACACATAAGTGTTAACTGAAATACTCGGCCTTTGCTGCGACTTTGACTTTGACCACAGCACAGCAATCCAATATTTTCACTGGGCACCTCAGCTTATAATGATCTACCATGAAGTTAGGGTTGGTTGCAAAAGAACCAACAGTTTAGAAGCTATAGAACAGTATAAATAGTCATGTTTTGATGACATAAGCCCTTACTGTGACCTTGACAAAAGTGTCCCAATTTTTTTCACCTGACATTTTGGCTCACGATGTATTACCATACCAAGTTTGGTTACAACAGGTTCAGCAGTTCAGATGGTATCTGGACAAATGAACTGAAATTTGAACCTTTGCTGTGAACTTGACCTTGAATAAAGTAATCCAATATTTCCACTGGCAGAACAGACTGACATGGTGATTTACATAATTATACACCCTTGAAGCAAATGCATTATTTAAAGGAAAACACGAATGATCACCATCAGTTATTCAGGCCAATAACACTTTAATCCTCCCTCACAGAACAAATCAACTACTACTAAAGGCTCATTAATTTAAAAAGAAGACCCCCCCCCTCCCCCCAAAAAAAGAAGAAGAAGAAGAAAAAGAACATTAAAGCATTGTCAAAAGCATTCACAACTCTCTTTTTCAAGCAACTGCATCAACTAGCTGAAAATATGAATGATCACTATCAGAGATGAATGCAAATGCATCAACTGAATGGAAACATGAATTATCACCATCAGAGAAGGATGCAAATGCATCAACTGAATGAAAACATGAATTATCACCATTAGAGAAGGATGCAAATGCATCAACTGAATGGAAACATGAATTATCACCATCAGAAAAAGATGCAAATGCATCAACTGAATGAAAACATGAATTATCACCATCAGAGAAGGATGCATCAACTCACCGCCATATATGATCGGGTACCAACAAAGGAATTTGCCATGGAGTCTATCAACTGCCCACTGACTCCAAAGTCACAGATTTTGATTTCACCACGAGAGTTTACCAAAATGTTTGAAGGCTTCACATCTGCAAACAAATAAAGACATATATAATGCAAAGATTTGGTGGGGGGTGTATGGCAGTTACAGGGGACATCAAACAAACAAGTCTGCCTATCTACCTAACCAGGCATCCTGCCTAGCTTTCTGGACCCTCAAAATTTTCATTAGTTTCAGTATTCAGCACTGACAAGATGTGACAAAACAGTGGCTGCCAAGCTGCTGTGCCGATGAAGCAGCACTGAGCTGATCACCATGCAGAAATCGCTGGAGAAAGTTGAGATTTCTCAGCAGCATTCTACTCCTAGCTTGGAGCAGTCTTTGTGTTTACCTGTGCATGATCTTCCAGATTCCAGATCTGATATTCTCGTTACAATAATCACACAACAATGGGGAGTGCCAACACACATTTCCAAATTTGGTAAAACTGCAATGCTGGTCTTGAATCTGTTCAGTTCAAAATGATGTCTATGCCTTCACAAAAGCCCATACGCGCTCCACCCCATCTCTCTGAAGTTTCCCCACTGCTGCCTTTGAAACAGTTCCAATGTTTGTCTGATGGATGATGGCCCACTTGTCCTTTCAAGAAAACTCATCTAGCACTTCCTCTTTCCTTGCCTCTCTCCTCCAGGTGATCGACTGTGCGATGTCCTTGGCTTTGTGCCCACAGAGTCGCAAGTTCCTTAACACTTCAGATTTTCTGAGACACAAACCACTTGTGACGGTTGCCTTGCCTGCTAGCCTCTCTGATCAGTAATTTCCCTTCACTCCAGCATGTCCAGTGCAGTACACCCACAAGAGGTTTTGATGATGGATGTCAAACATTGACACATGCTGGTCTGGGCTTTCCATTCCACTTTTCATTTCTTTATAGTGAGCTCACTGAATCCATACAGGCGGGGAAAGGGAGAAAGAGACACACTCGAAGCTGGAAAAAACTTTCCAGTTGGCTTGAACTCCCTGGAGGACTTGCTCTCAACATGTTGCTTACAGTCCAATCGACTACCATGCCTGCATGATAAAGTCCAATTTGCAAGTTGCAAAGAACAAATTTGCTGCCTTTCCTTGAAGGGACAGATAAGCTTCACGGTAAGCTGGGAGAAACTTCTGCGGTGGAACATTCTTTTGGAGGCTAACACTGGAGTCTTCTTCTGAAAATGTTTGATGCGCTTGCTTCTTCGACTCGGCCATTTTCTCCCACTGAAGCGAGTTTCAGCTGCGTTCAGAACCTATGTTTGCGCCAAAACCACTGCCACTATTGCAAGACTTGACGCGTGTGTATCACAAGCAGGCACATGTACCTTTTGAACCCGGCGGCTGTGTCAAAAATAGGATTGCATCAAAAAAGAAGACTTAATCACACTTGTTGCTATCACATAGCCAAAACAAAGTCATTTGCGTATTTTGTGTAATGCAAGCACAGATGTGTAGTTTGGGCTTCAGCAACCCCATCTTGTCTGCTGGCATTTCTGCCAGCACTTTCCGAAGTTTTCTAGCAAAAGTGTCTCATACGAGTCCTACAGATGCCAGAATCAGTTTGGGTACCTTTCCCACTCCTTGGTTTGCTTGAGCTCTGTCAACTGGCTTAATTGCAGTACTGAGTCCTCTGCTTGACCCATCCAAGATTTGCTCTGCTCAGTCTGCATCTCAGTGTGTCTTTCACGGTTTCATGGAGTGGGTTTGTGGTGATTTTCAACAGCACTGAAGTATGCTTTGACCTGTTCCACCATCTGGTTTGCACTGGTGGGAGGTCTAGCTTGAACTTCTTGGTCTCAGTGGGCATGTCCTTGGTGGTTCCCAGTACAACTCTAATTGCCTATTTTTGCACTCTCTCCAGCTTCAGCAGATTTGTCTGTGCTATGGTTGAGAGGCCCAGTCCATGGTCAATAACTGCACACCACACTTTGATACAGCAGGAAGAGGTGGCATTGTTCAACACCTTTTGCAGCCATATCCTCCAGGACTGACAGGCCTTTTTTGCACTTCAGTGCTGTTTCCATGTTGTTTGTAGGTCAGCATTCTGTTAAAGTGGATCCTAAGGTATCTCAGATGATTTTTTTTCATCCGACTACAACTCCCATCAAATGTGGCTCTTGGCACTGCTTTGCCTGCTGTTCTGTTGTCAAGAGTGCACCACAGTGTTTGTGCCTTGTTTGGATTGATGAGAGATCTGGCGTGTTTGTATGCGTGGGTGCACTTTGCTTTATATTGGGCTATGTGCCCCAATTCGGAGAAGCAGCATGTAAGTGAGTACATTATTATTATTACAATACAGTGTCACTGTATAAAACTGCTATGGTCACTCATTTAGAACTGCATGTGACAAAAGCACAGAGTCTGCTGGAGAGTGAAAAATAACGCTATATAAAGGTGATCAGTGATCAACAGTAACACGCCATCTACATCCTCTGAATTACTCCCATACTGAAGAGCCTGGCTGCAAACAATACACAACACTGCACAAAGACCATCAACTTTCCGCATCCACAACAAAATTGAGCGTTCATGTCCATCCCTCATTTCCACTCCCATCTCTATTTCATTTTTTCGTTTTTGTTTATACAGCAGCTTTTGTCATTTCTTTAATCCCCCCCCCCCCCCCCCCAACCCCCCATCAAATTTTTTAAGAGTTTTCATCATAAACTGAATGCTGTCTGCCCTGACTCATGGTTAAAGAAAAAGGACTGCCAGATTTGTTTGGAGCAAAACCGGATCTCGTGTGTTTCTACAAAAGGTTTCAGATGCTTCAAGTGAACCATGGGAGGAAAAAAGATTGAGCCCCCACCCCACATTTGGTGAATCCGGAAATCTGGCTCCTGTCAGAACAAAGGCACCCATGTATATACCATAATGTACAGAGCTACTTACCTCTGTGAATGATTTGATGTTTTTCACGTAAGTACGACAACCCTTTCAAAACCTGCAAACACAAGGGGAGGAGGCAAGGTTACAATATATCAGCATAAATCCTATCACAGGTTCAGCTTTGAGCAGATCAAATCTCTTTTTTTGGTGCACTGAAAAATTAACATTATTACAGGTCTATCCACTCCCTGCAACTTAACACAGTTTGTATCCAAATGAACACAAAAGGCATGTGCATTTTACATTCACTGATTCAGTGTTAAGATTTGTAATGCACAGGTGCAACTGCCACAAAGTCAAAACCTAAAAGCAGGGGTCCTGGGGCAGTCCAGACCCTGGTGGGGTACATATTGTGGGGTACACAGTATGGGATAAACAGTATGGGGTACACAGTATGGGATAAACAGTGTGGGATAAACAGTGTGGGGTACACAGTGTGGGGTACACAGTATGGGATAAACAGTATGGGGTACACAGCATGGGATAAACAGTATGGGGTACATAGTGTGGGGTACAGAGTATGGGATAAACAGTATGGGGTACATAGTGTGGGGTACACAGTATGGGATAAACAGTATGGGATAAACAGTGTGGGGTACACAGTATGGGATAAACAGTGTGGGGTACACAGTATGGGATAAACTGTATGGGTACATAGTGTGGGGTACACAGTATGGGATAAACAGTGTGGTGTACACAGTGTGGGGTACACAGTATGGGGTACATAGTGTGGGGTACACAGTATGGGATAAACAGTATGGGGTACACAGTATGGGATAAACAGTGTGGGGTACACAGTATGGGATAAACAGTGTGGTGTACACAGTATGGGATAAACTGTATGGGTACATAGTGTGGGGTACACAGTATGGGATAAACAGTATAGGGTACACAGTGTGGGGTACACAGCATGGGGTACACAGTGTGGGGTACACAGTATAGGGTACACAGTGTGGGGTACACAGTATGGGATAAACAGTATGGGGTACATAGTGTGGGGTACACAGTATGGGTACATAGTGGGGGGTACACAGTATGGGATAAACTGTATGGGGTATGCAGTATGAGGTTCAGAAGGGTGTTGCCCCCCTGAAGCTGAGGACAAATGTGCATTACACCAGAAATGTAGAGGCCTCTTCTTGAATCTAAAGTGACAAGAAGTCTGGAAAAAGGAAGACGACTATCATACACTGTTGATGATGTGCACAGAGGCTCCAAGATGGTACATGTAAAAATAAATATTAAAAAATCTGAAGCGTTCGCCATTTTCCTGTTTTCCTTAAGCATTTTCTTTCAAATGGTGCTGTACTTGATCATTTTAGAACATACAAGGCAAAAACAAGATCCTGGCAAATCAAGCTTCCTGTATCACAGACAGTGTTTCCTGTTGGCGTCATCCTTTTCACCCAGTCTGTGGGTATTCATGCACTAGTTGTCAAGGGGCTCAGATCTGCCCTTCGTTATGAAAATCACAGTCTGCAGTTGAAAAGTAATGGCTCTGGAAACAACAGGACCATGGGATGTGCACAAAATGATGTTTAACAGTGTCTGCAAGAAGGAAAAAGAACACCACAAGAACTATTGCAGATCAAAAGGAAGAGCCATGCAATCTTAAAACATTGCTGCCATTGCAGTGAGTGTGTCAAAAATAATTACAACTAAAGTGAATGAGTGAGTGAGTGAGTGAGTGAGAGAGAGAGAGAGAGAGAGAGAGAGAGAGAGAGAGAGAGAGAGAGAGAGAGAGAGAGAGTGTTAAATCCAGCACTTCAGTACACTGCATTCAGAAATATGCCCCTGGATATAAAAACAACAACGTTTCAAGCTAAAAATGAGCAGAAAAGGTAGGAAAAGCAAGACATTTCCCAGACTTTGTGTCTTTAACAGAAATTCCTATTAGCGGGACCTTGTTTCATTTTCATCATCCAGTAGGTGGCCACAATCAGGTTGCTGATTACACTGCCTCTTTGAGGGGTCTGATGCAACAACAACAAAAACCAAAAACACAAGAACACATAAAAAATACTACATTCAACACACACACACACACACACACACACACACACACACACACACACACACACACACACACACAAACAGAGTTAATGCTTGAAAAAATAAACACTGGCAGAAAAGTATATTCCTTTGGGTAGCCTTTGAGATATGGCTGTTCAAGTATGTGACGTGATGTCGAACCTCTGAGATTTAACATTCCTCCAAGTTTGCTGCTACACAGATCACCATGCTGTCATGTTTTCAACAAGACCACAGGTTAATTCACATCTAGATCACTCTCACAAATAACAACAACAACAACAATAGCACTCAGATCCAAAGTCTGCATTCTACAGAGACTCTAACATGACAAAATCAGTTATTTCTGTCTTTTGTGATTACACGTGACACTTTCAAGGTTCTGTCAAACAGCAATCCAAACACATGAAGTATTCAAAATCAGGTTTTATAACTCTACATAGCATGGTAAACAGGCTGATTTTTTTTTCTTTTTTTTTTCTGCAAGGTTCAGTATTCAACTTTAGCAGCAATGTTACATCAAATATGACAATAACCCTTAAAATGGATGATGGAAAAATGGGGCAGAGCACTGCAAAACAGTGTTAATTTTAAAATTGTTATAACTTCAGAACTATCTGACAGATTTCTTTTAAATTTTACACACCGTTTCTTTTGCTAAATGGCAGTTGTTAGATATCTGGGCAGCCCACACCAAAAGATTATATCCTACTTTGTGAATAAAAGGGATGGTTTATTACAATCAACAAGAACTGCTGCTTTACACATTACACAAGTAGCCTGCACCTTTGTAAAAACTTAAGCAGCAGTAATGCAAACTCTTAAACAGACAGTGGTTGTACAGACACACACAAAAGACTGAGGCTGTAAGATCAGGAAACTAGCAAGTGTTTTCTGGTGCAGAAAATTCTGAATATTTCTGCTAGTTATACACAATGTACTTGCGACTCAGCACATCATGTAACAGGACTGACCACACCCTGACCATTGTTGTTACTATGTCAAAGTCACAGTCCAACACAAAGAGGCACGTGACTGCTGCTCTTTCTGGTTTCAGTGGCCACACATAAGTATTATTTGCAACAGCACACTTCTTCCGAAAGTTCACTTCTGCCAGCTCTGGGGTAGAGATGCTGGTAATGCTGCCGGTGTGGAATTCATCGTAGCACACAGCAACATTCTGGCCTGTTTTGGTAAACAAGAAGTCACCAAAAATGTTGTCATAGTCACAGTCAGCATGCTGGGTCGAGTTCTCATTGGCACTTGACTCTTGGTCCATCACAGCTTCATCAACATCCATCTGGTCATGATGGGGGGTGGGGGGGGGGCGGGGCGCTGGACTAGCTCTGCTGGCTGCAGTTCAGCCACTTCAGCTGCTGATATACTGATCAGAGACTAAATACCATTTCATCAGCTCAAGATAGCAATCTAAATCAATTATCAACACAAAACAATTACAACCAATAAACTGAATCTAGTTTCTTGATTCAGTTCACTTTGTTTTAACCTTAAGATGAATTGTGTGGACTTTTATAGTGAAAATCATGAAAATGAACAGTACTTAGTATGCTGTTAAAACTGAATACTTTGAAATTGTTATACAATGACATGAGTGGCCTTGGCTTGTAATACTTGTAGAGTCACACTGCAAGCAATATGGGATGGTGCACAAAATGGATTACTGCAGTTGATATCACATTCTGCTAGCACTACTGTTATTTTTATTTGCTTTGCTTCTTTAAACTAATGCCCAAAAGAAAACTTCAAATTTGCTAACATGCACACACTGAATCTGCAGGAAACTGTGCTGCAACCACGTGGCCTTAGAGATAGTTCAAGTTCTCTGCAAGCCTGATGATGCTGGGAAGGGATGTATAGAGCAGGGGATGACTTCACACCAAGCCTGACTTTGTGTCAGTTCATTTCTACCTGTAGAGCTGCCCTGCATTCCTGCTGTGGCCCAAACCTCTGGAGCAGCTTGTCAACATTATTCAGAGTTTGACAGGGACCTCTGTGCCGCCGCAGACTTCTGATGATGTCATTATTCTGCAAATGAGCTGTTTTATGGTCTTCATGTTGCTCCTCGTTTTGCTCCAAGATGAGTCTCATTTGGGCAACATCATGCTCGTCCTGACGATGTCATCTTTGGAGCTCCTTTTCATGCCTTGCAGACAGTTTGAGTAGTATCATCTGGGCTTCCTCTGTTTCACCACTGAACCATTTGCCCACTGTCTCATTTCTGACCAGCATGGTTATGCTGGCATGGTGGTGATGTGATGCATTCAGTCTTTTGTAGATAGAGAAATGAAAGCCACCAAAACATGCCCCCAGCAGCAGATTCATTGTCTGGGAATGGGCAAGCTTCTGGGCAGTGACTGCATGGTAGCGTCCCTCGGACATAACGTCACTCAGCTGTAGATCCACCACAGTGATCAGCTCCCCACACAGTGACTGGTAGATGTTGATGATCTGCTGCTTTCTTGTTTGGCCAACTTGGACGGCAGCCCTGAAGGATGCACACTTGCATTTGCTGTGCAAACAGTGGTGGCAACTGCACTGAAGATGGTGCTGGCATTCCGACTCCACTGGTCAAGCTGATCTTTCATATGGACCACATGCTCGTAAAAATCAAGGTCACGTGTTCTGGACCCTAGAAGCTGCCAGTACGGCCCGGTCAGTCTGAAGTACAACAAGGCCAAAGCTGGCAGGTATACAGCAACCTGGTCACTGGTGGCATCAGCCAGGACACTCTGTAGCTTGTTGTTTTTGACAGGCATGTAGTCCCGCAGAAAGGTGATGTCATCTTGGTGGTAACTGAGTGCTGCTGCTGCTTGAAATGACAGATGGCTTTTCATTCAAAGCACAGAAAGCAATCCAGGTATCTCAGCATACAGGCTTTTCATTTCCACGAGGTCCCAGTACTTCACAGGCCATGCAAATGTAGCAAACTGGTACCACCTCAGGAGTGGAAAAGCACTGAAACTAGGGTTCAAGATCTGTGCCAATTCTGGACTCATCTTGCTCTTTCTGGGTAGCTGTGAGGGCAGTGTTGCTCTCTCAACTTAGGCCCATGAGAAAATGGGCCTTGCAACCCAGAAGTTCACTCGACTCTTGAGTCCCAAGTGTAGCCTGCAAGTGTAGGTCTTTCTTATACTTCTTCATGACAGCAGCTCTGTGGGTCATGACCCCAGAGAGGTTTGGTAAAGTCTGCCTGAAGCGCTGCTCTTTTTCTTCAGGAGAGAAAACCTCTGAGAGTTCTTGCAGCATGGTGAGAGTGGTTTCGACAAGGGTAGATGAATTTTCTGAAGCAACTGTTGTAAACTCACAGCTGAGAGACCCCTCTGATGTTGTCACTTGGTACCCAACAGATTTCTTTTTGTCACGAGTAGCGCCATATGAATGCATGTCAAAATTATTTGGCACAACAGTCTCAGCAACTTGAATCTTGGCCAAAACATGGCCCTGGTCAGCACAGCGTCTCACGGTCCTTTTTGATGGCAAACTACTCAGAAGGATGACATGAGGACAGTTTTCTGCAGATATCTGTGCAGCAAACAGAATGATGGTCATCTTTTTTACATCATCTGTGAATTCTTCACAACCTTCTTTGTGGGTCTGGACCCCAGGATGGCATTCATTTCTTAGCAGGTCACGCAGTGTCTGCTCATGCTGTGTCGGTCTTGTGTCAAGTTTGGCATGTTGCTTATCAACTTCTTTCCACAGGTTTGAAGCCTTTGTTTGCTCCAACTTTACTTTGTGTCACAAAGTCTGTTCTCTTCTTGCGCAGCATCCATTTTCGTGTGCAGCAAGAACTGCCCGAGTCCTATTCAGTTGATGTTCTTTTCCCTTCAGCCATTTGTACAAGTTTGTAGAATGAATCCCTCTCATGGTCTGCCAAGCTTGGTTTAGCTGTTGCATCCCTCTCATGGTCTGCCAAGCTTGGTTTAGCTGTTGCATCCCTCTCATGGTCTGCCAAGCTTGGTTTAGCTGTTGCATCCCTCTCATGGTCTGCCAAGCTTGGTTTAGCTGTTGCATCCCTCTCATGGTCTGCCAAGCTTGGTTTAGCTGTTGCATCCCTCTCATGGTCTACCAAGCTTGGTTTAGCTGTTGCATCCCTCTCATGGTCTACCAAGCTTGGTTTAGCTGTTGTTCCATCTTTTTCCACTAGAGGAGTCACTGGTACTTTTGGAGCCAAAGCAGACACTGTGAAATAAGGAGAGCTCAAAAGAAAACAATTCATGTTTGTCCACTTTGTCGCTGGATGTTCTTGTTGAGTGACTTGTACACTGTTAGGGTTCAACTTGGAAGTCAGCTGTTGGTCTGACAATGACTTCACATTGGCTCCAAGAAATCCAAGCATTGTTTGACATCTCGACAATAGCAAGCTCTCTTTCTTCAGAAAAAGCATAACATTAACTGGGCATGGCATGGGTCAGTTCAGAAGGGGATGTCAGCTTCTGCAGCTGATCTGGATTCAAAAGATGGTGCCTGAAAATCTGGTTCCTCACCAAATGGGGTCCAACATTTCTGCCAGCTATACAAATTCCAACATTAGCAGAAAGGAAGGCATAAGAACCTTTATCTGTCCCTTCATTCTTACATCACCTTCCACCTTTCATGACAGCTTCCATTTTGCTCTTCAAGCTAACGCCTTGCAGAGGGTCGCTTGCAGAGGGTCGCCTTCAGTGACTTTCATAACAATGAAAACAAGTCATCTCGAGACTTGCTTGCTTCAAATCAGAGAAATTCCAGCTGCAGCAGAAGCTTGTTGGTCAATGGCACTGGAAGAAGTTTTGGTGGTTGTCCCCGCCCAGTAAGGGTAATGAAGACCATTTTCATATGACACAAGTACTCATCATCTGAAAACATAATCAAATCAACTGACCATGAACAAATGTGGGCCTGAACAAGTAACAGAGCTATACTGTTAGAAGAGAGAGTCCCCCCCCCCCCCCCATGATCACTAATCAAATTCCACATATTGCACCTCTTCCAAGATCATATAACTGAAAAGACAAATCAGCTTACAGAAAAAGAAAAAATGTGAAGCTAAAACTAGCAAATGGGTGCAAAACCTTTGGAGGTTCAGCAAGTTATTATTATTACAGTATTAGTTAAAAGTTATTATTATTACAGTATTACTATTAGTTAACTGTTTCATAGTTGATTTTGTTTTTTGTATTAACACCCCCCCCCCCTCTCTGTGGGTTAATGTTCATAATGTGTGTGTGTGTGTGTGTGTGTGTGTGTGTGTGTGTGTGTGTGTGTGTGTGTGTGTGTGTGTGTACTGCTACTACTACTACTACTAGTACTGTACTGTAGAACTTTAGCACTGCTGTCAAATTCGGAGCAGAAATTTTACTGTACAATGAATGAAACAGCTGTTTCTTTAAAAATTAAGTCGCAGTTTTGTTACAGTATGGGACCAACCCCACAACAATATATTCAATGAAAAGAAAAACAAATGAAACATGTAAAAACAACAGAAGCAGCTTTTACACAGCAAGAAATTCTGATCAACAAGAGCATGGTGAATTGATTTTGACTGCAGAAATGCACTTCTGGTTTGATCAGTCAAACAACTATGGTCATAATTTTCTGTAATGTTTGAAAATACCACCAGTAAACACAAAAATAAGGGAGAACAATTATAAATAAAACTTTGTTTATACTACAACCTTATTTCGATCATCGGAAGTTAGGAAGAAGGGGAGAAAAAAAAGCAATACGACATTGGCAGCATGTGATCCAGTGTTTCAAAAAATTCACCTGTTTAAAAAAATTCACCTGTTTTTACATGCATGCAAAACTACCCATATTACAGCTATTATGCGCACATGAATGTAAAATAAACTGTCACTGTACAGTTTTAAACTATTCAGTAAAGTATTATTTTAATAAAATAAAACACAACTTACCAAGTTTGTCTTTTAAACTGATCACAAAGGATCAAAGACCATCAGTGCTGTTGCCGGGAAAACTCATAGCTGCCACCATCTTCAGGGAATGTTGTGCATAATGAGGGCAGAGAACACTATTCACTTTTGATTGGCTCATGTGGCGGATCTATGAATGATCCCACTGTTTCGTATATGGTTGAAATCAGCAGGAAATAAGCTTTTCTGCACTGTGTCAAAAGCAACAAACTGAAAGCGTATCCCCCTCAGAACCAGGATGAAGTCAGCAACAGAATGTACGATGCGCAGTAAGTTTCACATATGCGGGTACGCATTCATCTTCACTATTGCAATCAGGCACACATATATTTCACTCAAAGTAACAAAACAGAACAGCAGTTTAAAGTTTGTCTTTATATTCCTGTTTATTGCCAGAAGAAACATGCACATCTGAATGGTGATGCTGGTGGTGGAAAAGATGCTATTTTTTAGTCAGCCAGCTTATTCCAGCAGGCTTAAGTAATGGCTGCTGGTATCTATAAACCCACTTCTCCTGTTGTGTAGAAATGCTTATGAAATCATAAAGAACTTTTTACCATATCTACATCCTTACATCATGTCTACATAGTCATGGATGCCAATTAACATGTAAGTACCACAACAGCTATGTAATCCCCCCCCCCACCCCCCAGTCACTTCTCTCCCCCCCCCCCCCATCCCTTCTCTCTCTCTTCCTCCCTCACTCCCCCTGTCCCTTCTCTCTCTAATCCTCCCTCACTCCCCCCTGTCCCCTCTCTCTCTTTCCCCCCTCCCTTCTCCCCCCCCCCCCCATCCCTTCTCTCTCTCTTCCCCCCCTCACTCCCCCCTGTCCCTTCTCTCTCCCTCCCTCACTCCCCCCTGTCCCTTCCCTCTCTTTCCCCCCTGTCCCTTCTCTCTCTCTCCCTCCTTCACTCCCCCTGTCCCTTCTCTCTCTCTCTCTCTCTCTCCCTCACTCCCCCCTGTGCCTTCTCTCTCTCTCTCTCTCTCTCCCTCACTCCCCCCTGTCCCTTCTCTCTCTCTCTCCCTCCCTCACTCCCCCCTGTCCCTTCTCTCTCTCTCGCTCTCTCTCCCTCCCTCACTCCCCCCTGTCCCTTCTCTCCCTCCCTCCCCCCTGTCCCTTCTCTCTCTCTCCCTCCCTCACTCCCCCCGTGCCTTCTCTCTCTCTCCCTCACTCCCCCCTGTCCCTTCTCTCTCTCTCTCCCTCCCTCACTCCCCCCTGTCCCTTCTCTCTCTCCCTCACTCCCCCCTGTCCCTTCTCTCTCTCTCCCCCTCCCTCACTCCCCCCTGTCCCTTCTCTCTCTCTCTCCCTCCCTCACTCCCCCCTGTCCCTTCTCTCTCTCTCTCCCTCCCTCACTCCCCCCTGTGCCTTCTCTCTCTCTCTCTCTCTCCCTCACTCCCCCCTGTCCCTTCTCCCTCTCTCTCCCTCCCTCACTCCCCCCTGTCCCTTCTCTCTCTCTCTCTCCCTCCCTCACTCCCCCCTGTCCCTTCTCTCTCTCTCCCTCCCTCACTCCCCCCTGTCCCTTCTCTCTCTCTCTCCCTCCCTCACTCCCCCCTGTCCCTTCTCTCTCTCTCCCTCCCTCACTCCCCCCTGTCCCTTCTCTCTCTCTTCCCCCCTCTGTCCCCACTCACTGCTGCTGTTACTATCCCATTTCTTCTCCTTTTTATTTTATTTTTTATATGTCATCATTACTGCTGTTGTTGTACCTTTGTTTTTGTTTTGGTTGTTGTTCTTGTTCTTGTGAATGTATGCTTGTAGCCTTGCTTATATATTTTTGCCCTTACTTTGGTTGTTTTTTTCTGTTGTGTTTGTGTGTTTTTTGGTGTGGGTTTTTGTTTTATTATACACCATTGCATAGTCTGCATATATTAACTTTACAGTTGTGTGTATGCTTAAAAATTGAACAAAAGAAAAGTTAAAACAAAAACAAACAAAAAAAGAACTTTTTATCCCCTACCTTTTCCACTCATTACAAGTCTAAAATGTTGCTTTCTCAAATCCTGTGGTGCATTTCTAACAATACTGGAAGAAGAAAAATGTATTCTTGCATTTGCTAGTTTGCTAAAGTGCAAGATTATTGTAGTAACAGTACTAACACACACTCTGATAAGTGGTTGTAGCCTACACCCCAGGAAAATGCCCCACTGGTAGTGTTATTGCTGAAATGACAAAATGTCCCATTCACACTGTATGGCGGAGACATTTGTCATGTCAGTTTGTAGGTACATCCTGGCCCTGCAAGTTGTGATAAAAAATAATACAAATGGATGTGCAGCTACCTATTAATACACAACTTTATTATTCTTTCACAGGAAATGGAAGAGCGATGGAACATGGAGTTATACTGGTCAGGCTGTATGCTGGTGCTGAACATTCTTACGCAGAGAAACCCATATTTTGAGACGTGTACAACCACAACATTTATGCCCACATGCACACTGAGCATAGTGATGAATGTCTGTACTTACAGAAATGTTGATAACACCAAGGATTGGCTCAGGAATTCTACCTGCTTTCTTCAAAATCAGGTCTAAGGAGCCACCATCCTGAAACCAAATCAATGACTCAACTCAATCATTCAATGATTCATTCATTGCCAGCATCCTGTTGTTCAGTCACTGACTTAACTGATCACCAAAAGCAACTGACCAATCAATGTATATATTCAAGAACTCCTTCAACCACCCACACAAGGATGTTACTTTTTGTTAGTGGCTAAAATAAAATAACTTTGCAGTTAGAGCAGCATGCCCCCCCCCCCCCCCCCCCCCCCAATCTGATGCAATCTGGAGACAAAATGAGCATAGTCTGATCAGTCTTTTGAAGCTAAAGGTGCACCTAACACCAAAAACCTTTCCAAAGGTTCAATTCTCTAAAAACCTTTTTCACAACAGGCTGCCAAGCTACCAGTAATGCTCATCACATTTGGTTATTCCACTTGCTTCTCTTATGTGTTTGTAACAATTTCTACAAATTGACAACTCTTTTTTTGTTTGTTTATACCACTTTAAAAAAAAGTGTTTTAACAAATTTTAACAGAATATACTTGTTTTGCAGCAAAGAGACTCTGAGCTTAATAAAAATCAGCAAAATCACAGGAAACTAATATTCCTGCAAATAAAATATTGACAAGGTCAATAATCTTAAACATAAACCCAGGACAATTCTTTACCCCTCATGTTCAACTTGCATGAAATCTGAAGACCCTAAAAATAAACTTCCATTCTGGTATCATTAAGAAAAGAAAAAGAAAAAAGAAGAAGTGGAAATATAATCTTCAAAGACACTAAGCTGGTAAACCTGTAATACACAGTTCTGATGGCTGTTTTACTACTTATGTATTATGTATGTCCCCCTTTTGCATACCGCCCTTTGTCACAGGCTCATATATAAATTACTACATATATATATATATATATATATCCCACTTTTGCACACCACTGTTTGTCAATGGCTCATACATAAACTCAGAAGGACTCAGTGTTTTTTTTATTATTATTATTCTGCGAAATCTAAGGGTCATGTATAAATATTACTGAAAGAGTCAGACAAGTTCACATAATTATATGACTTAGTGCCAAAAGGTAACTTTTGTTTTTGGAGTTAGACTTAGAGGCTCCAAAATGTCCCTCAATCGAACGTTACTTGTGTTGAAATGTTTCATGACCAGCATCCGCAGACAGTCCAGCAAAGATCCGACTTTCTCTTTGGCTGAAACTTTACCCCAGTCACTGCGGTACATCACTGCATAAGGCGCCAATGTTTTATTTTACTGCCAAATGTCTGGATAGTTTTTAAAATATATTTTGCCATGCTTCATAATATTGTTGCAAGCACATTCAACATAGTATTAAACAAGCAAAAGGAAGAAAAAAAGTTTCATGTATTTGCACTTCATCCGGCTAGTCATGTTACCCATCCAGGACATTTGCTTTGAGCACACGACCGCATGGAAGAGATGTTGTGACATGTGAAAGGTGTGTGGTTATATTTTTGAAGAACATAAAAGGCATAATGTTTGGCATAAATTAAACGTTCAACAGATATTTAGTCAAATCTTACGATTATACGATGATATTAATATTGGTATATATGCTGAATCTTTTAAAAGTATCAGATTGTAAGCATACAAAGCAAGTTTTTGTTATGCTGTCAATCTGAAGTTTGTTCAGATGCTTTCGTAAATTTGTTTTAGCCGAGTTTCTTACAACATGGGTGTGCACTGAAATCGTAATGTTCAACAGCAGAAAGGTTATAAGCAGTATATTCTGATCGTATTCTTCACATTTTTTTCTTGCACTTTAACACAATTCATTTTGTTTACAAACTACATCTGCAAACAGATCACCATACATGGTACTGGTAGACAATTCAAATTTCCAGAAGCTAACGTCATCAATTTAGGTCTTGAACATTATGACTACAACAGGAGCTGTGGAAATAATACCCATCCACATGATAGTGACCATGCCTGTCTGCCTTCCACAGTTCTAAAAATGGAAGGTGCAGATCTTTTATTAGCATTATTCATTAGGCTATGATTTTTCAGTAATATTTATCACGATTCTCTTTATTAATTCGTTCAGTCTGAAGTTAACTATTCAACTATTTTTGTCCTAGGCACCCAAGTCAACATGACCAAGAAACACATGGATGACAGGTTGCACGCATTTTACTGTGACACCCAAAAGCAGCAAAAGTTGCACTCACTCTTCCTGGCTATATTTGGTCTCTTACAAAACACTTCCTTGTTTGTTAAATAAAAAGTATTACTTCTTTTGTTATGAAAAACAGAGTACCAAGTTGTGTCACTGATGTTATCTACTACAACAAAGTTATACATGCTATTCTGTGTAACGCAGCAAAAACTGTTCACATGGAAACAGTTATGTGTCTTATACTTTACAGTAATAAACACTTTTATTATAATTTTCATCAAGAAACCAGCAACATTGTACATCTTGCTGAAATAGTAATATCCAACATATTTTTTACATTTGCAGTTTGTCTCAAAAAAGCTTAAATTTGAGGGAGAAAAAAATCATCAAATCTTCCTTGTCACATACTGTTGTAAGAATAGCTGTTCATATTACAAATTTTTTTGCTTTTTATTCATTTAAAAATGTTCAAGATGTTGAACGTTATCCATTGCAACAAATAATACATAGCATACTGGTCTGTGTAACACAGAACAGTTCACTTGGTAACATTCATGTTGATCATATATTGTAAGTTCAGTTGGTATTTTGTAGTTTTCTGCATGATCAGCAGCACAGCGATGTGGGCTTGTTGTTATGTGTAATGTTCAACATACTGTCACAAATCACACTGAAGGTCACATTTCTCAGGAACGAACAGCAGCACTGCCTTCTCCCGTTACTGGTGGATAACTTCATACGTGTTCATTCAGAAAATGTGTTACTCACTCACATCCTGTCAACTTTATTTGCTGGTACCTTTGTCCTCTTTTTTTTGCACACCTTTTGGCATATAGTCACATAAAAAATGTTGATTTATGGGTTTATGCCGTCCATCAAATATGACAACAATCAACATGTCACAAACAGGTTTTAAATTACATGAGTACAAAATTTCACACAAACATAGTAGGGGAGATAAGCACTAATAGTGTGACATGATTTTGTGCATACTTGTGCAAAAATGAAGACACGATGACCTATGTATGTTGTAATATCTGATCTATAACATGCAGCCTTTTATGACCTTTGTCAAAGTACATGAGTTTTCATATTCTGCTTTTAAGAAATCTTTCCTAGCATTGTACCACATTCTAAAAACACTGCTAGTTTCAAAGTGAAAACCGATCTGAAAACAAGTTGTTGCAAAAAAGATCAGGACGCACAACAGCTTAAAGTAAAAGTCCAAGGTTTTTAAGTATGTAAAATGACCATCGAAATGATTGACAAATGAGTCTAGTTTCAGATTTAATGAAATAAAAAAATAAAAAATTGGTTTAATTGGGTTTTTAATCGATTTTATTTTCTGTAGGCTTCTCCGGAAGAGGCGTCAGTCTGGGGAATCAGTGCGGTTGCCATCTTAGATTCTTCAGTAAACTGTGTATGCGTGTGGTCAACAACAAAATAACTATGCAGGCCTACTGTGTTGCCACGAACTGTAACAATTCGCAGACGACCTCAGGTATAACAATGCACAAGCTCCCGTGCAACCGACCCGCAGTGAGGTGAAAGTGGATTAAGTTTATACAATTCAAATGAGCTTTCTTGCTGC
This sequence comes from Alviniconcha strummeri, assembly GCA_963584105.1. Taxonomy (NCBI): domain Eukaryota; kingdom Metazoa; phylum Mollusca; class Gastropoda; family Provannidae; genus Alviniconcha; species Alviniconcha strummeri. The sequence goes on from OY757550.1 coordinate 173,053, forward strand.
GCCGCATCACGCCCATTTGTGTAGTGAGCACTTCAGTGAGTGCGATTTCACAAACCCCATGGAATACCACATGGGGTTTTGCTTCGAAGCTGACACGATGTTCCAGTACTCTTTCAAAATCCTGCCTTGACAGGCTCAAACTGATACGGCTGTATCCTTGTGTGTCTCTTGGGCAAAGTGTCAGCCGTGAAAGAAAGAGACCGTACACAAATGCCTGTGGCAAAGAAAGAAAGAACAGACCACAAATGCCTGTGGCAAAGAGAAAGAAAGACCAAACCACAAATGCTGGTGGCAAACAAAAAATGGCTGCCCTAATCAGGCAAGCAAACAGCTGACACCAGATAAAAGAAACAAAACAGCTGAAACCACCTCAAAACCCCAAATGGTTGCCTACCTGCAAGCATAAGGTGGAAACAACACACACACAAAAACACCACCAAATCACAACAGTCTAACAGACTGCTGTCTGCAACAAAGGAGTGGACGACTACAGTCATAAGAGCACAGAGCAAAAATAACTGTGCCAATGACAAACGGATGGAAAGCCAAACTAACCATAACTAACTCTAAACTAACTCCTCACTAACCCAGCTTCCATCTAGAAAAACAAAGGCTGCAGATTGATAAAGCAAAACGCTAATTGGGACTACTGATGACAAAGCATTGGGATGTAAACAAATGCAGATGACAAGAGACATACAAAATGGTTGCCCATACACAAGGATAAACTGAGAAAATAAAACACCCAATAAAAGGCAGGCTCCCTGATGAGGTCTAGCCTGTTATGAAAGCTAGAGTAAACAGGATGAAAAAGACTGAAATGCCACGCACCTAACAAGGTTCGAGAAAGATGAAATAACAAGGAGGAAATAAACAAAGACCCAGTTACTGACAATGGCGTCGGAGCTTCATCCTTGGAGATTTGAACTGGCTTTTTTCCAAGTCGGTTACCCAGTGGTTATTAGCCATTTTGCAGCGACTCCCCAGAGTGACGTAGTGCACATATGTGCACATGATTTCAGAGTCATGGTGACACTTTTGGTACGACAGATAATGCCCGTTTTCATGCGTTTATAACCCTCAGATCACAATTTCACCTACATCATTGTTCTCAGCAAACTTTAACGGAAATCGTGTCAAAAATCACACCAGACCTTGGGCTTGTCCTTTAAGTCTGGCTTATTAATCATAACAGCTATTTGCAATCTTGATAAGTAAATCAGATCCACATAATGTATACAGATAAGCTACTTCATCTTTCTTGTTGTGTTTCTACTGTCTGCCAGCTGCTTTGACCAAGGCAAGATCTGCATTAGTTTGTCATGTTCTGTCAGAAAGCATTTACTCTTAAAGTTTTTCTTTGCTTTGATCATGAATTTGACCATGCCATGTCCACATCTGAGAGAACTGAGAATTAAGCTTCCTTCAGTTTTAGTGTGCCTGCTGCTTTTGGTGTAAAATCTGAAAACTTTCACCCCCCACAATACTGTGGACAAACACATTCACAAAACATACCATGTACTCCATACATATGCTGATTTCACCATCACTGTAAAATGCCCCATAGTAACCGACGATGTCTGGCGAGTTACACTCGTGCAACACTTTGAGTTCCCTGATGATCTGATTCCTCACTGCTGGCTTGATTTCCAGATGAATTAACTGCACAAACAACCACTTTGTCAACCACATAAATGCAATGCTCCTTTGTATGTCAAATTACTAACTACACAATGTTCACCAGTCAATCACACAATTAGCTGCACAAAGTTCACTTCGCTAGCATCAGTCAGAATACTCACTATACAAATCAATCAGTCACAATGTCAGTGCAATCTCTATCAACTGACATTCACATTAACTGGACAAAGTTCACTTTTAATTTTTATATATCATAAAATTAGCTGCACAAACTTCATGTTGTCAAAGTGAATCACATTCACGCTATTAAAGTTACACAAATTTCACTTTCATGCACTAACACTGCACAAAGCTCACTAGTCTGTCAATCACACAATAAACTGCACAAAGTTCACTTTGTCAATGCCAGTCACTGACTCACTCACAGCCTCTGTATACAAAGTTCACTTTGACAACCACACTGCTAGTGTTACACAAGTTATCTTTGCCAGTCACAAATTAAGCCACAGTGCTCACCTTTAAAATGTTCTACTAGGCCACCAGACCAGTGAACATTAACAACCATTAAGTGATTAAGTTAACCCAAAGGAATTATTCTTTGCTGAACGATTTTCCCTCTATAATTCTGGACTAAGGTCTGTTCAAAATCAGATTCAAAGTACTATTTGAAGGAAAGCTTGGGATGTGTAAGAGTCTAATCACATGCTCAGTGGTAGCTCAACAGAACAACAGATGTTTGTACTTGTAAACTTCCATCACATTTCTCCTGTATGTTTATTCTTTGCTGAAAATATTTCACTCTAGAATTTTGAACTAGGGTCTGTTCAAAATCAAATTCGAAGTACTATTTTTTCAAGAAGAACTTGTGATATGTGGTCGATGGTTTATTAAACAAACCTCTTTGAAAAGCTGACTGCAACCATGTTAGACAGGGCGGCAGAACTATTTCAACACCAAAGAGAAATGGCGGGCTGTGAGGACAATGTTCAGTTTCTTCACTGCAATGCTTATTTTTTGTTGGGCCTGTCCAGTTGTGTTGATTGCACATTATTCTGTGCCCACTGGTCGAAACAAGTTCCCAAAGTTTGCTACCTCAGACAAGAAACAGTGCTGTCAAATGACTGATCAGAGAAGTTTGCTACCTCAGGCAAAAAACAGTGCTGTCAAATGACTGATCAGATAAGTTTGCTACCTTAGGCAAAAAACAGTGCTGTCAAATGACTGATCAGAGAAGTTTGCTACCTCAGGCAAAAAACAGTGCTGTCAAATGACTGATCAGAGAAGCTTGTGCTGCTCTTGGTCCTCAAGGTGATGACCAGTACTCCTGCAGAGACTCTCTTTGCAACCTTTGAGAGTGCATTTGTAGTGAACTGCTTCAATAATGTTTCTGAAGCAGCTGCAGCAACTCACCATCACCGCCATGACATCACAAATCTGTTGAACAACTACATGGACCATCGCAATGGGAAACATAGATGATGATGATGAGTTGATGCTTAATGTCCTCAGATGTCATTTGACATATTAGGGACAAGTTGTGACCAATGCCGAAGCACGGTTCAATAAAATCCACATACGTAAGGTGTATGCGTGTTTAGCTGTAACCTGCCACCTGCACTTTTTGGCAGAATGACCGGGATTTTTTACATGCTACTGTGGTAACACGGGGGTGGAACGGATACCGAAATAAGAGTCAGCACAGAAAGTCGACCATGGAGAAGAAAATTCTCCCGCCGTTCCAGCAGGGATTCGAACCCGCGACCTTTCAATCACGAGTCCGGTGCTCTAACCACTGAGCTATCCCCGCCCCCTAAAGGGAAACATAGGTTTTTTATATTTGTAGTTGAAGAGAAATGTAGAATGCTCAATAATTATTGTGGTGTCAAGTCACAATTATGACATTGTCATACTTTGCTGTAATGCTAATGTTTAACACTTCTTGCAAAACGTTTGCTTAAATGTCAAGAAAAGAAACAATGTCTTCAGAACTGACTTTCCAATGTATCAGTCACCTGCACTAGAATGTCTGAATGGCAGAATGGATGAAACTTTATGATTTTTGTTGTCTGAAGGAAAAAATAATGATGTTGGATGTCAGGTATTGCAACAAACAGCACATGCCAATATTTCTGTAAGAAGTCAAACTGCAATAAATTCATTTGAAAATATTTGTGAGCACATCCTTAATCTGTCTGAAGTAGTTGGAAATAAAAAAAATATAAAAATTAACAGTCATACAGTAGCACCTTTGTGTCACAATCTCTGACATAATACACTTATCTTTCAAAGCTCATTTTCTCAAAAATACTAATAAAGTTGTTATCTTGCACTTTGAAGTGATGATTACCAATATAGCATACATTCTGAAGATCTACTTTTTAAATACTTTTTTAAATACCCTTTTTCTGACCTACTATGTCCTCTTCTCATGCACACATTTTGGCACTTAGTCATATGAATGAGGCGGTGTACTATGCTTTAGGTATATGAATGAGACCGAGAGAGAGGCGGCTGCTGTATCCGTTAGGTATACAAATGAGAGAGGTTGCACTGTAAACAATGTAATGCCTAACTGATGGATGCATGTTAATGAACAAAAGCCCCATGTTTTTTGCTTGGCAAAACAAAACAAAGGCTGTTCAGAGGGTCTCCTCTGAACAAAGCTGGACCCACAGACAGGCCGATAGAAGGACATACTGATTCCAATATATACTTGGATTGTTCATGAAGTAAACACACAGGGATCAACAGACAACGATGCTCATGATGCCAGTTAATTTCACTGGCAAATGACAAGAACAGAAAGCCTGATTCTAAAGAAATTCTGCCAATTATTTTGTAGCGTACTCAAAAAGTTTAAAGCAAAATGCTGGTATGAAGGCAGAGATCTACTTTGGACTCTGATTCTGAAGTGGACTGTACACTCTCAAGTTCCATGGGTTAAAAAACAGGGTTACAAGTGTTAAAAATTTAGCAACAACAAGTACATTCAATGACGAGATCAACCAGGCTACATTTTTCTTTTCTTTTTTAAACCATTCAATTCTAGAAATTATAATATAATGGCCTCACCTTTCTTGCCATAATCAGTTCTGTCGGTTTATGCAACACTTTGGTGACCACACCCCCATTGCCAGCACCAAGTTCACCAAGTTTTTCAAAGTCTTCCTCTAATAACTCTCCCACTTTTTGCTTCTGCGACAAGAACTCCTCCAGTCTTTCTCGCTGCTGGTCATCAATGTCAAGCTCTTTCAGTTTCTGCTGCAGTGCCTCAAGGCTTGCCTGCGCCCCATTCTGACGTCTGCACACACAATTACACACAGGGTAAGTAAGTAACCTGGTTTTTTACACCCAGTCAACCAGGACCATCATGACAGAGCAAAAATACTGGAATGATCAGCTCAGTCATATACCAACAGTCATAAAAACAGATCTGAAGCCATCTATAGCCTGCATAATCATACATAAATAAATGTTCTTCAAATCTGGATGACACAAAACAAACAGAAACTGAATCACACCAGAATGACAAGACACAGGCTCTCCTTATATAACAATTAACATATAAAGTATTTTTTATATTTTAAACCCAACTTTTTCCTGACAGTGGCAGTACCAACACTCTTCATGTTGTCTGTGCAAACATTCCTTTCACAACCTGGGCTCACATTGGTTTTATGGTTTGGGATACCATCTCTTAACAAGCACGTTTCAAATGTCTGCCATTCTGCCTACATTGATATTTATATGACTTAGTGCCAAAAGGTGCGCAAATGGGGCGTCAGACTTTTGATTGTCAATAAAATCTGTTTCAAACACGTTGTCTTGTTGTTGCTTTGTGTGTGTGTTCATAATTGGTCAGTATCACAGTGGAAACAATATGAGCTCCAAATCTGGAGTAGCTGGAGAAATATTATTTTTTGAAAGTGAAAAGCGCCACAAAATTTGACCCCTGAAAACGGGCATGCTCACAGTGAAAACTTTCGATGCTTTCATTCACATACATGACAAATCAAAACATTACCTCAGTCACCGATTTGCACAGAGGATATATCACTTTACACAGTGCATTACCTCAGCATGTAGGACCAGCCTCTCTTTAGTGCTGGGTAACATGGTCGTTGTGAGGCAAATATTGCTCATTTTCAACTTGTCATATCTGCCTTGTTCTGTGCAGTTTGTCAACAAAAACTACTGTCAGTGTCACGCAAAAAACAATCTTTTTACGACCTGTTGATGCAATTATTTTGTGCGTGAATGATGTATTGCGAGTTTGGAAGAAGTTTTAATGAACACACCAAGCGGTTGGAAACTGAGCGTAGTTCTGACGTCGAAAGTCAGAGGAGCGCGGTCGTAAAATGGTTGCGTTCGGAAAACCGTTGGGAACTTTTACAAGAAAATCGTACAGACATGAAGTTATGATTTTTAGAAAGAGGAATTCCCGTAGATTTATCCACTATAAAATTCGTTAAAATTCTTCGTTTTCAACTGCAGCAAAAATTGAGTCGAAAAATATGTTCATTTTTACCTTAAATTTACACCAAGAAAGTTTTAATGCACCATACTGAATTTGGTATCACTGGAAAGACAAATTTTCGCTCTTTAAAACGGTGTATCGTTTGATCTGGAAGCAAGTTCTTGTAAAAGTTCCCGTGCAACGGAAATTGGAGACCCCATAGATTTTGTTGTCTGCTCAAGTTGCACGATCGCTAAAGTCTGCGACTATGCGAGTGGCGCAAAAGATGCTCACCCTGGAGGAACTGGAAAGAAACCGTTGTAAGTTTTTTATTTTAGTGATAACTATGTGAGTTTCCAACACAACCATAACTGTATTTTTGTGCTGTTTATATCTTTTTGAATGCAATTAAAGCAAATTCGTTTTGGTCTGGTCGTAGTTTGAAGAACATTACAGAGTCATCTTCTCATTAGTTCCTCTGAAATGCAAACCGCTGTGAAAGTAGTAATTTCTTTCCCCGTAAATCTGAATTGACAAAAACGTGATGTATGGTGTATGTTCTCAACAGGATTTTTTTTTTTAAAGGAAATTTAGCAAGTGAATAATTAAAAATAAATAAAAAAATGTTGTTCTTGTCAAGGACAATAACTCTGATTTAGCTAGCAGACGATGCAGTCACATTGTTGTTTTTTTATGGTAGATCTGCTCATCTAGACAAAACAAAATAAAAGCGAGCCACCAGCCAAAATTAATGTTATACTGAGAGTTTGGAATTGTATTTGCTTCTGAAGAATTTATTTCTCTTTTTTTTCCCACTTCTTTCTCTTCCACTTTTTGTGCACATGGAAGACCTGGCACACTGGCTAAAAAATTACATGATTCTTTCAATCTTTGCATATAATAATAATAATAATAATCACAATAATTACAAAGGGGGGGGGGGGGTATAAAAAAAGAATAATAACGACAAGTTTTTGGTTTTTGCAAGCATGATTGACAAGACAAGACTATGGTAACAAGACAGAAGTAAATAAGTCAATAAGAAAGACTGAACAAGAAACAAAATGAAAGAAATAATCACACACACACACACACACACACACACACACACACACACACACACACACACACACACACACACACTTCAAGAGCCACATCAAATGTGGGGGTGGTAGGGGGTGGGGAAAATAAAATACAGAGCAACTTTAACTACAGTTTTGAGCATGTAATTTTTTGTAATGTCATTGATGTGGGACTCCAATTTTTGTTAGTTTACTTTTCCTTAATAATCCAGGTCTTTTATCTAAAGCAGGGAAGTTTTTTGTTTTTAAGTATTGTCAAATAATGGCGAGAGTGACTCCAGTCAGGTTTTTGCTTCTGGGATTGTTTCAATAGCCGAGACTGGTAGTAGTAGTCAGATACCTGAAAATTAGTACTTGTCTGCTTCCTTCTGTTTGTAGCTTTCTGATTTATTTATTTCTCAAGTTATTACTGCATGATTCACACAAAGTCAAGTTAGTGTTATTTACAACTAAACTTCAGAATTAGATGATTTAATCAGTGAGTATTAAGTGTATTTAATTGGTGAGTATTAAGTGTTAGTGTGCTGTTTATGTTGAAAATCTTTTTTACCTGTTTGTTTATATATTTCTTTGTTAATAATTTCAGCGGATGATCACTTTCATCATCTTGAGGAGAGAATTGGTCCTAGAAAGTGAGGCAAGCCTCAACATCTACCACGAGGCCACACTTGGACTGCAGTTTTTAACTTCTTTTCCTCATTCAAACAAGTCTACATATATCTACAATTTGCATAAATTTCCATATGCTCAGCATTTCCCTTTTCTGATTAATGCTGAATCTGCAGATACCAGAACCATGGCTGTATCTTTATCTATTCCAGAGTTTGATTTGCTTTAATGCTATTACCATCAAAGATTCACGGTATATTTGCCCCCTTTTTTCTCATGGAAACTTGCCTCTGTAGGTAAAATGTAGCTTGCACTTCTTTAGACTTGTGAATCTGTATTGTCTAATTAATGCTGAATCAGTTGATACCAGAATTATGGTTGTACCTCTTTCCATTCCCATGTTATGTTTGATCTTGTCATGGTACTGTAAAAGACTGGCGATCAGACAATGTCAGAATTAGTGATTTTTCCATTTTTGGCACTCTGCATCTCCAAAATTTGATTAAGGATGACTACTGATTTTTTTTTGTTTAGTCTATGTTGTGCAGACACTGTGTAAAACAAGCTGGGTGGATGTGTGACCAATACTTTTTATGCTAGAGCCATACAAAAATGGCTTTTTGTAAAATGTGCATAAAACGCCTAAAATGATGACTATTTGAAGGGTGATATCTCAAAAAATATTATAGATAAATTAATGAAATTTGGTTTGTGTACTTGCCTTGTGACCCTCTTTAATATCACATATTAATGGATTGCATTGCTTGCTTTTCAAAATTTGGCTGGACCTACCTTACCTAACCTCAGTCACCAATTTACACAGAGGAGATATCGCTTTACACAGTGCATATAAAATCAATTATAACTAAGTTTTGTTTTGGGAGTTAGAGGCTCCGAAATATTCCTCGGTCGAACGTTATGTGTGTTGAAATGTTTCATGACCAGCATCCGCAGACAATCTAGTGAAGAACGGACTTTCCCTTTCATTGAAACTTTACTCCAGTCACTGCATCAGGCGCCAATGTTTTATTTTACTGCCAAATGTCTGGGTAGTTTTAAAAATATATTTTGCATTCTTCATAAAATTGTTGCAATAAATAATGTTCAACAAAGTATTAGATTCAACAAGCAAAAGGAAAAAATGAAGTTTTCGCGCTTTTGCACGACTTCCGGTTAGCCATGTTACACATCCGGGTCATTTGCTTTTAGCACATGGCCGCATGGAAGAGATGTTTTGATATGCGAAAGGTGTATGGTAATATTTTTTAAGCCTGTAACATTCAACTTAATTTAAATGTTCATCGGAAATTTAGTCACATCTTCTGGTTTATACGATATTTATATTGGTATATGCCGAAACTTTTAAAAGTATCAGAATATTAGCATACAGAGTGAGTTTTTGTTGCTGTCGATCTAAAGTTTGTCAGATGCTTTCGTAAAAAATTTTTCAGCGAGTTTCTTGCAACATGGGTGCCTGTTGAAATCGTAAGGTGTGACAGGAGATTGGTTATCAACAGTATATTGTGATCATACTCTTTACATTTTTTGCTTGCACTTAACACAGTTCTTTTGTTTACAAACCACGTCTTTAAACAAATCATCATATATGGTAGACAACTCGCATTTACACAGGTTAAAGTCATCAAGTTAGGTGTTGAACATTACGATTACAACACGAGCTGTAGAAATAACATTCAACATAATTATAGTGACCATGCCTGTCTGCCTTCCAGAGTTCTAAAAATGTAAGGTGCTGATCTCACTAGCATTGTTCTTTGGCTGTGACATTTGTTTAAATATTTTTATATTTTTTTATATTTTATTATTATTAATTCTTTCACTTTTAAGTTAACTGTTCAACTATTTTTGTCCTAGGCACCCGAGTCAACATCACCAAGAAACGCATGGATGACATGTTGCATGTGTGTTTTCCTGTGACACCCAAAAGCAGCAAAAGTTGCACTCACTCTTACTTGCTCCATTTTCTCTTACAAAACACTTACTTGTTTGTTAAATAATAAGTAGTACTTATTTTGTTATGAAAAACAAAGTACCATGTTGTCTCATTATGTTATCCACTACAACAAAATGAATGCAGCAAAAACTGTTCACATGGAAATAGTTATGTCTTTATACTTTACAGTAATAAAAAGTTACTGATTTATCATTTTCATCAAGAAATAAACAGCATTGTACATCTTGTTGAAATAGTAATGTACAACATATTTCTTACATCAATTGCTGTTTATGTCAAGAAAGCTTAAATTTGAGGAAAAAAATCATCAAATCTTCCTTGTCACATATTGTTCTATTAAAGAATAACTGTTTATGTTTCAAAATGTGTTGCTTTTTATTCATTTAAAAATGTTCAAAATTGGCCGTATGTTGACCGTTATCCATTACGTACAACAAACTATGCATAGCACGCTGTTCTGCGTGACACAGAACAACAACAGTTCACTTGGTAATACTCATGTGGATCACATCTTGTAAGATCAGTTGGGTTTTCGCAGTTAACTGCATGATTAGCAGCACAGTGATGTGGGCTTGTTGTAATGTGTAATGTTCAAAATCTTGTCACAAATCACACTGAACCTGTGAAAGTCAAATTTCTCAGGAATGAAGAGCAGTGCTCACTGCCTTCTCCCTTCACTGGTGGATGACTTCACATGTGTTCATTAAAAAAATGCCTCACTCACTCACATCCTGTCAACTTTATTTTCTAGTACCTCTGTCCTCTTTCTTGCACACGTTTTGGCACTAAGTCATATATATATGAGCCTGTGACAAAAGGTCGTGATCTAAAGTGGGACACACTGCCTCAAAATCAAACTCCCAGTAAGCTATTTTCAGTCTTACCATTAGAAAGTGGTATGTTTCAAGTAACTATTTCAATCATCAAAAAATGGTTTTGATCCAAGTGTGTGCTGTATGGCATCAAAACGGGGGTCAGGTCAGGTGTGGACGTTTGTAACAATGGACACAGTGAATGTCATAATAATACAGAGAAAAACCATTTGTATGCAATTTTAATGCTTCTGGTGCATTTAAGTAGCTGCTAGTAATAAAATCAGAGCAGGCAGGACAAACAAATTCTGCTTTAAATGTAAAGTATTATGTAATCACTGTGTCCAAATTTTGCGCTCAAGAATCTAGTTCTACAAATAATCATTTCAAACACATAACAACTTCAGTAAAGTTTTCAAACAAGGAACACTTTATTTCATAGTATACACTGTAATGATAAATGCAAAAAAAATGCAAGGAAGGAGGCATATTCACACATTCCAGCTTGTTTAAGTGGACGAACGTAACACTATGGCAGTGGAAACAGTCTATGAAAACCAAGATACTATTTCACCCAGACTGAACAAACAGCACACAACTGTAGTGAATCTAGGCACAGTAACAGTATGATATGACAGGTTAAACTTAAAGGAGCGACTTTCTGAACATGCAGATCACATTAAAACTTTAGGACAATTTATAAGACCCCCCCCCCCCCCCCAAAAAAAAAAAAAAGAGAAAAAAAAAGACATCCTTTCAAACTAAACCTGTCAATCACTGTCAGTGAAAAACTGCTGCCTCACTTTGCACTCAGTGTCAGGGAAACTTTTTTTCTGTTTGCAATCAAGAAATCCCAATAAGATAAGTCCGGTGGTGAGAGCCTGAAGAACATGCTTCCTTTTTGTGTGTGAAGAACTGGATCCATACATGATTTTCTGCTTGGCACACTTCCAGAACCTGCCACAGTTATCAAAAGTAACAGAATTTAATACAGACTTGAATACCAGGGACAGACAGACGTCATCTAATGTATGCTTACTAAAACTAAAAGAAAAACAACACATTAAAAATGTGATCAGGTCACAAAGTATGGCATCTTTAAGTCAGATACCTGTATTAATTTTTTCAGTATGTAAAAAAGGAAAACAGAAAAATGATACATGTACTTTGGACTGTAACAATCCTAAAGTGCCCTTACATACCAAAGGTCTTTATTTATACAAGAGCAGTGACAATTTTTATAATAAATTGTAAGACAATCTTCACCCCCCACCCCCCCACCACCGGCCCCCAAAGTCGGCCTTCATGCACAGTTAATCAATAAAAATAAAAATAAATTTACAGTGGCAAGTCAACTATTACATGTAACGCGGAAAGGAAACAAAATTAAGACTGCAAAACAAAGGAAAGGGGGACGGGGGGTAGCACTGTGCCCATGTCACGTTCACCTGCTACAAAGTTTACAGAGTACTTGTTTAATATGCACAAGCCTCCAGTCAGACGTAAAAGTTTGTAAACAACCACTTGAAGGGTAAGTAAGCTGTGAGCCATTTCAACTTTTAAATCCACCGCTTACCTAAATCAGCAATAATTACAGACATAGAGGGACTGCAGACTAACGTAAGAAAAGACATCTGGACACACGTAACACAGACACAGTCACAAACTGTGTCCAAAATCTGAAATTGCCCCCTTCCCGCCATAATACGATGAAGTAAACAAAGCACACTACCAGTGCCATTTATATCACTTACTAGGGGCTAAGAAAGCATTTGTTTGGGAAAATATATGATGAGGACAGAAATTCGACACTTATGTGGGTCGTTCGTAACATTTAGGACATACGTAACAAAACAAAATAACCGGACACAGTCAGAATACTCACCGCCACCCCTTCGACGAAACCATTGTCAGCGACAAGCGGCCATGTGATGTCAACAGGAAGGCCAGTGGTAGTTTTAGAAGCGGTCAGCAGTAATTAAATGTTTGCGATGCCGATAAAATTTGCAAAAGGTCGTTCGTAACAAATGGACAAAGTTTCAGATTTTTTACGTCTGGGTAAAAAAAATGAAACACGGAAATGCCCCCAGTAAAAACATCGACTGCTTTCGGTGCGCGATTGATATGCAAATAAGAGAAGAGAAGGTCCGCAGTGAATGCAATGGCGGACGGTAGC
>OY757550.1:186003-203503 GCA_963584105.1 Alviniconcha strummeri
CTAACCCTAACCCTAACCCTAACCCTAACCCTAACCCTAACCCTAACCCTAACCCTAACCCTAACCCTAACCCTAACCCTAACCCTAACCCTAACCCTAACCCTAACCCTAACCCTAACCCTAACCCTAACCCTAACCCTAACCCTAACCCTAACCCTAACCCTAACCCTAACCCTAACCCTAACCCTAACCCTAACCCTAACCCTAACCCTAACCCTAACCCTAACCCTAACCCTAACCCTAACCCTAACCCTAACCCTAACCCTAACCCTAACCCTAACCCTAACCCTAACCCTAACCCTAACCCTAACCCTAACCCTAACCCTAACCCTAACCCTAACCCTAACCCTAACCCTAACCCTAACCCTAACCCTAACCCTAACCCTAACCCTAACCCTAACCCTAACCCTAACCCTAACCCTAACCCTAACCCTAACCCTAACCCTAACCCTAACCCTAACCCTAACCCTAACCCTAACCCTAACCCTAACCCTAACCCTAACCCTAACCCTAACCCTAACCCTAACCCTAACCCTAACCCTAACCCTAACCCTAACCCTAACCCTAACCCTAACCCTAACCCTAACCCTAACCCTAACCCTAACCCTAACCCTAACCCTAACCCTAACCCTAACCCTAACCCTAACCCTAACCCTAACCCTAACCCTAACCCTAACCCTAACCCTAACCCTAACCCTAACCCTAACCCTAACCCTAACCCTAACCCTAACCCTAACCCTAACCCTAACCCTAACCCTAACCCTAACCCTAACCCTAACCCTAACCCTAACCCTAACCCTAACCCTAACCCTAACCCTAACCCTAACCCTAACCCTAACCCTAACCCTAACCCTAACCCTAACCCTAACCCTAACCCTAACCCTAACCCTAACCCTAACCCTAACCCTAACCCTAACCCTAACCCTAACCCTAACCCTAACCCTAACCCTAACCCTAACCCTAACCCTAACCCTAACCCTAACCCTAACCCTAACCCTAACCCTAACCCTAACCCTAACCCTAACCCTAACCCTAACCCTAACCCTAACCCTAACCCTAACCCTAACCCTAACCCTAACCCTAACCCTAACCCTAACCCTAACCCTAACCCTAACCCTAACCCTAACCCTAACCCTAACCCTAACCCTAACCCTAACCCTAACCCTAACCCTAACCCTAACCCTAACCCTAACCCTAACCCTAACCCTAACCCTAACCCTAACCCTAACCCTAACCCTAACCCTAACCCTAACCCTAACCCTAACCCTAACCCTAACCCTAACCCTAACCCTAACCCTAACCCTAACCCTAACCCTAACCCTAACCCTAACCCTAACCCTAACCCTAACCCTAACCCTAACCCTAACCCTAACCCTAACCCTAACCCTAACCCTAACCCTAACCCTAACCCTAACCCTAACCCTAACCCTAACCCTAACCCTAACCCTAACCCTAACCCTAACCCTAACCCTAACCCTAACCCTAACCCTAACCCTAACCCTAACCCTAACCCTAACCCTAACCCTAACCCTAACCCTAACCCTAACCCTAACCCTAACCCTAACCCTAACCCTAACCCTAACCCTAACCCTAACCCTAACCCTAACCCTAACCCTAACCCTAACCCTAACCCTAACCCTAACCCTAACCCTAACCCTAACCCTAACCCTAACCCTAACCCTAACCCTAACCCTAACCCTAACCCTAACCCTAACCCTAACCCTAACCCTAACCCTAACCCTAACCCTAACCCTAACCCTAACCCTAACCCTAACCCTAACCCTAACCCTAACCCTAACCCTAACCCTAACCCTAACCCTAACCCTAACCCTAACCCTAACCCTAACCCTAACCCTAACCCTAACCCTAACCCTAACCCTAACCCTAACCCTAACCCTAACCCTAACCCTAACCCTAACCCTAACCCTAACCCTAACCCTAACCCTAACCCTAACCCTAACCCTAACCCTAACCCTAACCCTAACCCTAACCCTAACCCTAACCCTAACCCTAACCCTAACCCTAACCCTAACCCTAACCCTAACCCTAACCCTAACCCTAACCCTAACCCTAACCCTAACCCTAACCCTAACCCTAACCCTAACCCTAACCCTAACCCTAACCCTAACCCTAACCCTAACCCTAACCCTAACCCTAACCCTAACCCTAACCCTAACCCTAACCCTAACCCTAACCCTAACCCTAACCCTAACCCTAACCCTAACCCTAACCCTAACCCTAACCCTAACCCTAACCCTAACCCTAACCCTAACCCTAACCCTAACCCTAACCCTAACCCTAACCCTAACCCTAACCCTAACCCTAACCCTAACCCTAACCCTAACCCTAACCCTAACCCTAACCCTAACCCTAACCCTAACCCTAACCCTAACCCTAACCCTAACCCTAACCCTAACCCTAACCCTAACCCTAACCCTAACCCTAACCCTAACCCTAACCCTAACCCTAACCCTAACCCTAACCCTAACCCTAACCCTAACCCTAACCCTAACCCTAACCCTAACCCTAACCCTAACCCTAACCCTAACCCTAACCCTAACCCTAACCCTAACCCTAACCCTAACCCTAACCCTAACCCTAACCCTAACCCTAACCCTAACCCTAACCCTAACCCTAACCCTAACCCTAACCCTAACCCTAACCCTAACCCTAACCCTAACCCTAACCCTAACCCTAACCCTAACCCTAACCCTAACCCTAACCCTAACCCTAACCCTAACCCTAACCCTAACCCTAACCCTAACCCTAACCCTAACCCTAACCCTAACCCTAACCCTAACCCTAACCCTAACCCTAACCCTAACCCTAACCCTAACCCTAACCCTAACCCTAACCCTAACCCTAACCCTAACCCTAACCCTAACCCTAACCCTAACCCTAACCCTAACCCTAACCCTAACCCTAACCCTAACCCTAACCCTAACCCTAACCCTAACCCTAACCCTAACCCTAACCCTAACCCTAACCCTAACCCTAACCCTAACCCTAACCCTAACCCTAACCCTAACCCTAACCCTAACCCTAACCCTAACCCTAACCCTAACCCTAACCCTAACCCTAACCCTAACCCTAACCCTAACCCTAACCCTAACCCTAACCCTAACCCTAACCCTAACCCTAACCCTAACCCTAACCCTAACCCTAACCCTAACCCTAACCCTAACCCTAACCCTAACCCTAACCCTAACCCTAACCCTAACCCTAACCCTAACCCTAACCCTAACCCTAACCCTAACCCTAACCCTAACCCTAACCCTAACCCTAACCCTAACCCTAACCCTAACCCTAACCCTAACCCTAACCCTAACCCTAACCCTAACCCTAACCCTAACCCTAACCCTAACCCTAACCCTAACCCTAACCCTAACCCTAACCCTAACCCTAACCCTAACCCTAACCCTAACCCTAACCCTAACCCTAACCCTAACCCTAACCCTAACCCTAACCCTAACCCTAACCCTAACCCTAACCCTAACCCTAACCCTAACCCTAACCCTAACCCTAACCCTAACCCTAACCCTAACCCTAACCCTAACCCTAACCCTAACCCTAACCCTAACCCTAACCCTAACCCTAACCCTAACCCTAACCCTAACCCTAACCCTAACCCTAACCCTAACCCTAACCCTAACCCTAACCCTAACCCTAACCCTAACCCTAACCCTAACCCTAACCCTAACCCTAACCCTAACCCTAACCCTAACCCTAACCCTAACCCTAACCCTAACCCTAACCCTAACCCTAACCCTAACCCTAACCCTAACCCTAACCCTAACCCTAACCCTAACCCTAACCCTAACCCTAACCCTAACCCTAACCCTAACCCTAACCCTAACCCTAACCCTAACCCTAACCCTAACCCTAACCCTAACCCTAACCCTAACCCTAACCCTAACCCTAACCCTAACCCTAACCCTAACCCTAACCCTAACCCTAACCCTAACCCTAACCCTAACCCTAACCCTAACCCTAACCCTAACCCTAACCCTAACCCTAACCCTAACCCTAACCCTAACCCTAACCCTAACCCTAACCCTAACCCTAACCCTAACCCTAACCCTAACCCTAACCCTAACCCTAACCCTAACCCTAACCCTAACCCTAACCCTAACCCTAACCCTAACCCTAACCCTAACCCTAACCCTAACCCTAACCCTAACCCTAACCCTAACCCTAACCCTAACCCTAACCCTAACCCTAACCCTAACCCTAACCCTAACCCTAACCCTAACCCTAACCCTAACCCTAACCCTAACCCTAACCCTAACCCTAACCCTAACCCTAACCCTAACCCTAACCCTAACCCTAACCCTAACCCTAACCCTAACCCTAACCCTAACCCTAACCCTAACCCTAACCCTAACCCTAACCCTAACCCTAACCCTAACCCTAACCCTAACCCTAACCCTAACCCTAACCCTAACCCTAACCCCTAACCCTAACCCTAACCCTAACCCTAACCCTAACCCTAACCCTAACCCTAACCCTAACCCTAACCCTAACCCTAACCCTAACCCTAACCCTAACCCTAACCCTAACCCTAACCCTAACCCTAACCCTAACCCTAACCCTAACCCTAACCCTAACCCTAACCCTAACCCTAACCCTAACCCTAACCCTAACCCTAACCCTAACCCTAACCCTAACCCTAACCCTAACCCTAACCCTAACCCTAACCCTAACCCTAACCCTAACCCTAACCCTAACCCTAACCCTAACCCTAACCCTAACCCTAACCCTAACCCTAACCCTAACCCTAACCCTAACCCTAACCCTAACCCTAACCCTAACCCTAACCCTAACCCTAACCCTAACCCTAACCCTAACCCTAACCCTAACCCTAACCCTAACCCTAACCCTAACCCTAACCCTAACCCTAACCCTAACCCTAACCCTAACCCTAACCCTAACCCTAACCCTAACCCTAACCCTAACCCTAACCCTAACCCTAACCCTAACCCTAACCCTAACCCTAACCCTAACCCTAACCCTAACCCTAACCCTAACCCTAACCCTAACCCTAACCCTAACCCTAACCCTAACCCTAACCCTAACCCTAACCCTAACCCTAACCCTAACCCTAACCCTAACCCTAACCCTAACCCTAACCCTAACCCTAACCCTAACCCTAACCCTAACCCTAACCCTAACCCTAACCCTAACCCTAACCCTAACCCTAACCCTAACCCTAACCCTAACCCTAACCCTAACCCTAACCCTAACCCTAACCCTAACCCTAACCCTAACCCTAACCCTAACCCTAACCCTAACCCTAACCCTAACCCTAACCCTAACCCTAACCCTAACCCTAACCCTAACCCTAACCCTAACCCTAACCCTAACCCTAACCCTAACCCTAACCCTAACCCTAACCCTAACCCTAACCCTAACCCTAACCCTAACCCTAACCCTAACCCTAACCCTAACCCTAACCCTAACCCTAACCCTAACCCTAACCCTAACCCTAACCCTAACCCTAACCCTAACCCTAACCCTAACCCTAACCCTAACCCTAACCCTAACCCTAACCCTAACCCTAACCCTAACCCTAACCCTAACCCTAACCCTAACCCTAACCCTAACCCTAACCCTAACCCTAACCCTAACCCTAACCCTAACCCTAACCCTAACCCTAACCCTAACCCTAACCCTAACCCTAACCCTAACCCTAACCCTAACCCTAACCCTAACCCTAACCCTAACCCTAACCCTAACCCTAACCCTAACCCTAACCCTAACCCTAACCCTAACCCTAACCCTAACCCTAACCCTAACCCTAACCCTAACCCTAACCCTAACCCTAACCCTAACCCTAACCCTAACCCTAACCCTAACCCTAACCCTAACCCTAACCCTAACCCAACCCTAACCCTAACCCTAACCCTAACCCTAACCCTAACCCTAACCCTAACCCTAACCCTAACCCTAACCCTAACCCTAACCCTAACCCTAACCCTAACCCTAACCCTAACCCTAACCCTAACCCTAACCCTAACCCTAACCCTAACCCTAACCCTAACCCTAACCCTAACCCTAACCCTAACCCTAACCCTAACCCTAACCCTAACCCTAACCCTAACCCTAACCCTAACCCTAACCCTAACCCTAACCCTAACCCTAACCCTAACCCTAACCCTAACCCTAACCCTAACCCTAACCCTAACCCTAACCCTAACCCTAACCCTAACCCTAACCCTAACCCTAACCCTAACCCTAACCCTAACCCTAACCCTAACCCTAACCCTAACCCTAACCCTAACCCTAACCCTAACCCTAACCCTAACCCTAACCCTAACCCTAACCCTAACCCTAACCCTAACCCTAACCCTAACCCTAACCCTAACCCTAACCCTAACCCTAACCCTAACCCTAACCCTAACCCTAACCCTAACCCTAACCCTAACCCTAACCCTAACCCTAACCCTAACCCTAACCCTAACCCTAACCCTAACCCTAACCCTAACCCTAACCCTAACCCTAACCCTAACCCTAACCCTAACCCTAACCCTAACCCTAACCCTAACCCTAACCCTAACCCTAACCCTAACCCTAACCCTAACCCTAACCCTAACCCTAACCCTAACCCTAACCCTAACCCTAACCCTAACCCTAACCCTAACCCTAACCCTAACCCTAACCCTAACCCTAACCCTAACCCTAACCCTAACCCTAACCCTAACCCTAACCCTAACCCTAACCCTAACCCTAACCCTAACCCTAACCCTAACCCTAACCCTAACCCTAACCCTAACCCTAACCCTAACCCTAACCCTAACCCTAACCCTAACCCTAACCCTAACCCTAACCCTAACCCTAACCCTAACCCTAACCCTAACCCTAACCCTAACCCTAACCCTAACCCTAACCCTAACCCTAACCCTAACCCTAACCCTAACCCTAACCCTAACCCTAACCCTAACCCTAACCCTAACCCTAACCCTAACCCTAACCCTAACCCTAACCCTAACCCTAACCCTAACCCTAACCCTAACCCTAACCCTAACCCTAACCCTAACCCTAACCCTAACCCTAACCCTAACCCTAACCCTAACCCTAACCCTAACCCTAACCCTAACCCTAACCCTAACCCTAACCCTAACCCTAACCCTAACCCTAACCCTAACCCTAACCCTAACCCTAACCCTAACCCTAACCCTAACCCTAACCCTAACCCTAACCCTAACCCTAACCCTAACCCTAACCCTAACCCTAACCCTAACCCTAACCCTAACCCTAACCCTAACCCTAACCCTAACCCTAACCCTAACCCTAACCCTAACCCTAACCCTAACCCTAACCCTAACCCTAACCCTAACCCTAACCCTAACCCTAACCCTAACCCTAACCCTAACCCTAACCCTAACCCTAACCCTAACCCTAACCCTAACCCTAACCCTAACCCTAACCCTAACCCTAACCCTAACCCTAACCCTAACCCTAACCCTAACCCTAACCCTAACCCTAACCCTAACCCTAACCCTAACCCTAACCCTAACCCTAACCCTAACCCTAACCCTAACCCTAACCCTAACCCTAACCCTAACCCTAACCCTAACCCTAACCCTAACCCTAACCCTAACCCTAACCCTAACCCTAACCCTAACCCTAACCCTAACCCTAACCCTAACCCTAACCCTAACCCTAACCCTAACCCTAACCCTAACCCTAACCCTAACCCTAACCCTAACCCTAACCCTAACCCTAACCCTAACCCTAACCCTAACCCTAACCCTAACCCTAACCCTAACCCTAACCCTAACCCTAACCCTAACCCTAACCCTAACCCTAACCCTAACCCTAACCCTAACCCTAACCCTAACCCTCACCTACGTCATGGGTTTACCGGGATTAGATGTTGTGACCCAGAAAATTTTATAAAAAAAAAAATTCTTAACCGATTTTCGATCTGTTTGCTGGGTTAGGCTCGTCTCCACATCACCAATCACCTTGCAAAATATCAGCGCTAACCCTATTCGATTTTGCGGGTGAGAATTTTTGCGAATAAACAAAAATCTAATCCGAAGTTTAATCGAGGTTGGCAGCGAGTTTGCGGGCCAATCAATTGGGTTATTCGGAAAAAATGGGCCTTTTTGAGAAGCCCACTTAAACTAGTTGTCAGTTTGCAAAAAAAAAATTTGCAAAAAAAACTTGAAATAGCTAACCCTAAGGGGGGGGTAGAAATGTGCGTTTCAAAACCACCGTGGATTTGCAGGTTGCACAAAAAATCGACTTTTTAAATTTTTCGAATACCTCAGATTTTTTAACTGGGTTAGGTAGATCACCTATGGTTCTTATTTAAATTTGCAAAAATTTTTGCAATTGGGTCAACGGGTCAAAAGTTATCGCCCCTTGAAGTGAAAAACCGGTGTAGTCGGGATTAAAGGGGACGGATGCAAAAAATCACTCCGCCAACATTTCTCAACCGAATCAGCTCAAATGTGGGTTTATTGGAGCCAACGGACACGCTCTATACCATCGTCCCAATTTTGTCTCAAAATTCTCAATTTTGAGAAAGTTGATTTTTCCCATTTTTCCCACGGGAAATTTTTGTTCCCCTTTAAGGCAAACACGTTTCGGGGCGCCCCCTTGCGGCACAGCAAATTTCAGCTCAATCCCTTCGTAGGTTTTTTTTTGGCGAATTTTTTTATGACTTTTTTGCAGAGTGTGCTGGGATCAGAAAAATCGTGTCATGAGTCAGGGTTTACCTAGACGCGCACCTGTAAAAAAGGGCACAGTGACCTGGGGGGGTTCTTTGGGCCAAAAAAGACGTTTTTCAGTGAAATTCGAGTGTAAATTGCTTCATTCTTGACTTAGGTGAATTTTTTGGTCACTTTTCAGCAAAAATCAACTTTTTTCGTCCTTAAAAATCAGATGTTTTTTTAAAAAATCCCAGCTTTGGACACAAAATGTAGACGCAAATTCCTGTACTAGAGAATTTTTGTTCTACTCGATTCGAGCAAAAATGCACTTTTGAGACACTTTTTTAAGAAATATTTTCAAGGCCTGTATCTTTTGAACTAGTCAACGAAAAACGGTTCTGTCAACGCCAAAAGATACTTTATCGCATACTTTTGCACCACACTGAACCCCGAGCTGGGGCTCCACTTACTTAATTTTTGAGAATTTTTTTGGTAAATTTCATAAGTCTTCATAACGATGTGTTCCGGATTAGATGCCGTAGGCTGTGCCAAAAAGCCCGCCAAAACGAGATCTTTCATTTCCTGAGCAAATTCAGTCCTGATTTTTTCTGGGTTAGCCTCCAAATGGGCTCTAGATCACACCCTCAAAATTTCATTCCAATCCGCCAACTCCTTCCTTTTTTTTAGGTCAATTTCATAAAAATGCATAACGATGTGTACGGGATTACATCCGTAGGCTGTGCAAAAAAAGCCCGCCAAAACGATATCGTTGGATTTCTCAATGAAGTCAGTCCGAATTTTTTATGGGTTAGCCTCCAAATGGGCTCTACATCACGCCATAAAAATTTCATTTCAATCTGCCAACTCCTTCCCCGTTAACCCAGTGCAAGTCGGGTACATAGTCATGGGATGTTGCCGGGATTAGATGAGTAGGCTGTAGGGTTAGCCTTTGACCGGAAGTGGCCTACTCATCTAATCTCGCCTACAGTACTCCATTTAGCATATGAGTGTGTGTGTAAGTGTGTCTGTGAGTGTGTTTGTGAGTGTGTTTGTGGGTCTGTATGCATATATACATGCGTTTGTATGTGTGTGTGTCTGCACATATATGTTTGCATCCGTTTGTATGTGTGTATGCATGCATACATGTGTGTGTGTCTGTCAGTATGTCTGTCAGTGTGTCTGTCAGTGTGTTTGTGAGTGTGTTTGTGTGTCTGTATGCATGTATACATGCGTTTGTATGTGTGTGTGTCTGTTGTGTGTGTGTGTGTGTGCATATATATGTTTGCATGCGTTTGTAAGTGTGTATGCATGCATACATGTGTGTGTGTCTGCGAGTGTGTTTGTGAGTGTGTGTATGCATATATACATGCGTTTGTATGTGTGTATACATGCATGCGTTTGTATGTGTGTGTGTCTTTGTTTCTGTATGAGTGTGTGTGTGTGTGTGTATGTATGCATGCGTTTGTATGTGTGTGTGTATGCATCCATGCATGCATGCGTTTGTATGTGTGTGTATGCATGCATGCATGCGTTTGTACGTGTGTCTGTGTGTGTTTGTGTGTGTGTGTGTGTGTGTGTTATGTGTGTGAGCGTGTTTGTCTGTCTGTGTGTAGGTGTGTGTGTGTGTATGCATGTATGCATGTGTGTGTATATGCATGTATGCATATGTGTGTGAGTGTGTTTGTCTGTGTGTGTCTATGCATACATGCATGTGTTTGTATGTGTGTGTGTGTGTGTGTGTGTGTGTGTTTGTCTGTGTGTATGCATACATGCATGCCTATGTCGCTCTGTGTGTGTGTGTGTGTGTGTGTGTGTGTGTGTGTGTGTGTGTGTGTGTGTCTGTCTGTCTGTAAGTGTGTCTGTGAGTGTGTTTGTGAGTGTGTTTGTGTGTCTGTATGCATGTAAACATGTGTTTGTATGTGTGTGTGTGTGTGTGTATGTGTCTAGTGTGTCGTGTGTGTGTGTGTCTGTGTGTGTGTGTGTGTGTGTGTGTGTGCATACATACATGCGTTTGTCTGTGTGTATGCATGCATGCATGCGTTTGTGTGTGTGTGTGTTTGTGTGTATGCATGCGTGTGTGTGTGTGTGCGCCCCCGCGTACAATTCTTAGTGTGAGTGTGTGTCTGTGAGTGTGTTTGTGCGTGTGTATGTAGGTGTGGGTTTGCATGCATCATGCATGCGTTTGTATGTGTGTGTGTGGGCGTGTTTGTGTGTGTGAGCGTGTCTTGCTTTGTCTGATTGTGTGTGTATGTGTGAGCGTGTCTTGGTTTGTCTGTTTCTCTGTTTGTGTGTGTATGTGAGAGCATGTGTGTGTGTGTGTGTGTGTGTGTGTGTGTGTGTGTGTGTGTGTGTGTGTGTGTGTGTGTGTGTGTGTTTGTGTGTGTGTACGTGTGTGTACGTGTGTGTCTATGCATGCATGCATGCGTTTGTATGTGTGTAAAAAAAAGGGGGGGGGGGGATATTGAAAAATACATATTGTAATGTGGGCGAGATTAGATGAGTAGGACACTTTCGGTCATGGTTAACCCTACAGCCTACTCATCTAATCCCGACAACATTGCATGACTAAATACCCAAACTTTCCAGGGTTAACCGGGTACGGGTGGGGGTATGTCAATGAAACTTGGCAGGCGTCAACAACTCGACACTTTGACGCAAAATGCCAAAGATTGAACCCCTAGCTCATACGATGGCTGCACAAAAATTAATTAATATTTATTCATCGGACAACTACATGGCGTACTGTAGGCGAGATTAGATGAGTAGGCCACTTCCGGTCATTCTTAACCCTGTGTTTGTGTGTTTGTCTGCGTCTATGCATGCATACATGCGTTTGTATGTGTTAAAAAAAACAAATTGGGAAAATTATAAAAATACATATTGTAATGTGGTCGAGATTAGATGAGTAGGCCACTTCCGGTCAAAGGCTAACCCTACAGCCTACTCATCTAATCCCGACAACATCGCATGACTAAATACCCAAACTTTCCAGGGTTAACCGGGTACGGGTGGGGGTATGCAAACGAAACTTCGTGGGCTTCAATAACTCGACACTTTGACGCAAAATGCCAAAGATTGAAGCCCTACCTCATAGCATGGCTGCACAAAAATTAATTAAATTTTATTCATCGGACAATTAAATGAAGTACTGTAGGCGAGATTAGATGAGTAGGCCACTTCCGGTCAAAGGGTAACCCTACAGCCTACTCATCTAATCCCGACAACATCGCATGACTAAATACCCGAAACTTTCCAGGGTTAACCGGGTACGGGTGGGGGTAGGCAAACTAAACTTCGTGGGCTTCAATAACTCGACACTTTGACGCAAAATGCCAAATATTGAAGCTCTAGCTCATACGATGGCTCCACAAAATAAAATAATCAAAAAATCAAATCGCGAAAAAATTTTTTTGGTAAATCAATGTAGATGAGATAGGAAATGTTAGGCATATTTCTGTCACAATTCCTAGGGTTAGACCCCAAAAAGCAAAAGTTGGTCGAAAGTTGGGTCAAAATTTGACAATAGGCTGTGTTTAGCATGACAATGTTGCCGAGATAACATCCGATTTTTTTGGGATTAGATGTTTTGTGTAACTGACTGTGGTCGAGATCAGATCCGTGATTTTTTATCTAATCTGGCGACCCAATAATCTAATCCCGCAACAGTTCGAAGTATCGTCCGGATTAGAAGACCATAGCCCTAACCCTAACCCTAACCCTAACCCTAACCCTAACCCTAACCCTAACCCTAACCCTAACCCTAACCCTAACCCTAACCCTAACCCTAACCCTAACCCTAACCCTAACCCTAACCCTAACCCTAACCCTAACCCTAACCCTAACCCTAACCCTAACCCTAACCCTAACCCTAACCCTAACCCTAACCCTAACCCTAACCCTAACCCTAACCCTAACCCTAACCCTAACCCTAACCCTAACCCTAACCCTAACCCTAACCCTAACCCTAACCCTAACCCTAACCCTAACCCTAACCCTAACCCTAACCCTAACCCTAACCCTAACCCTAACCCTAACCCTAACCCTAACCCTAACCCTAACCCTAACCCTAACCCTAACCCTAACCCTAACCCTAACCCTAACCCTAACCCTAACCCTAACCCTAACCCTAACCCTAACCCTAACCCTAACCCTAACCCTAACCCTAACCCTAACCCTAACCCTAACCCTAACCCTAACCCTAACCCTAACCCTAACCCTAACCCTAACCCTAACCCTAACCCTAACCCTAACCCTAACCCTAACCCTAACCCTAACCCTAACCCTAACCCTAACCCTAACCCTAACCCTAACCCTAACCCTAACCCTAACCCTAACCCTAACCCTAACCCTAACCCTAACCCTAACCCTAACCCTAACCCTAACCCTAACCCTAACCCTAACCCTAACCCTAACCCTAACCCTAACCCTAACCCTAACCCTAACCCTAACCCTAACCCTAACCCTAACCCTAACCCTAACCCTAACCCTAACCCTAACCCTAACCCTAACCCTAACCCTAACCCTAACCCTAACCCTAACCCTAACCCTAACCCTAACCCTAACCCTAACCCTAACCCTAACCCTAACCCTAACCCTAACCCTAACCCTAACCCTAACCCTCACCTACGTCATGGGTTTACCGGGATTAGATGTTGTGACCCAGAAAATTTTATAAAAAAAAAAATTCTTAACCGATTTTCGATCTGTTTGCTGGGTTAGGCTCGTCTCCACATCACCAATCACCTTGCAAAATATCAGCGCTAACCCTATTCGATTTTGCGGGTGAGAATTTTTGCGAATAAACAAAAATCTAATCCGAAGTTTAATCGAGGTTGGCAGCGAGTTTGCGGGCCAATCAATTGGGTTATTCGGAAAAAATGGGCCTTTTTGAGAAGCCCACTTAAACTAGTTGTCAGTTTGCAAAAAAAAAATTTGCAAAAAAAACTTGAAATAGCTAACCCTAAGGGGGGGGTAGAAATGTGCGTTTCAAAACCACCGTGGATTTGCAGGTTGCACAAAAAATCGACTTTTTAAATTTTTCGAATACCTCAGATTTTTTAACTGGGTTAGGTAGATCACCTATGGTTCTTATTTAAATTTGCAAAAATTTTTGCAATTGGGTCAACGGGTCAAAAGTTATCGCCCCTTGAAGTCAAAAACCGGTGTAGTCGGGATTAAAGGGGACGGATGCAAAAAATCACTCCGCCAACATTTCTCAACCGAATCAGCTCAAATGTGGGTTTATTGGAGCCAACGGACACGCTCTATACCATCGTCCCAATTTTGTCTCAAAATTCTCAATTTTGAGAAAGTTGATTTTTCCCATTTTTCCCACGGGAAATTTTTGTTCCCCTTTAAGGCAAACACGTTTCGGGGCGCCCCCTTGCGGCACAGCAAATTTCAGCTCAATCCCTTCGTAGGTTTTTTTTTGGCGAATTTTTTTATGACTTTTTTGCAGAGTGTGCTGGGATCAGAAAAATCGTGTCATGAGTCAGGGTTTACCTAGACGCGCACCTGTAAAAAAGGGCACAGTGACCTGGGGGGGTTCTTTGGGCCAAAAAAGACGTTTTTCAGTGAAATTCGAGTGTAAATTGCTTCATTCTTGACTTAGGTGAATTTTTTGGTCACTTTTCAGCAAAAATCAACTTTTTTCGTCCTTAAAAATCAGATGTTTTTTTAAAAAATCCCAGCTTTGGACACAAAATGTAGACGCAAATTCCTGTACTAGAGAATTTTTGTTCTACTCGATTCGAGCAAAAATGCACTTTTGAGACACTTTTTTAAGAAATATTTTCAAGGCCTGTATCTTTTGAACTAGTCAACGAAAAACGGTTCTGTCAACGCCAAAAGATACTTTATCGCATACTTTTGCACCACACTGAACCCCGAGCTGGGGCTCCACTTACTTAATTTTTGAGAATTTTTTTGGTAAATTTCATAAGTCTTCATAACGATGTGTTCCGGATTAGATGCCGTAGGCTGTGCCAAAAAGCCCGCCAAAACGAGATCTTTCATTTCCTGAGCAAATTCAGTCCTGATTTTTTCTGGGTTAGCCTCCAAATGGGCTCTAGATCACACCCTCAAAATTTCATTCCAATCCGCCAACTCCTTCCTTTTTTTTAGGTCAATTTCATAAAAATGCATAACGATGTGTACGGGATTACATCCGTAGGCTGTGCAAAAAAAGCCCGCCAAAACGATATCGTTGGATTTCTCAATGAAGTCAGTCCGAATTTTTTATGGGTTAGCCTCCAAATGGGCTCTACATCACGCCATAAAAATTTCATTTCAATCTGCCAACTCCTTCCCCGTTAACCCAGTGCAAGTCGGGTACATAGTCATGGGATGTTGCCGGGATTAGATGAGTAGGCTGTAGGGTTAGCCTTTGACCGGAAGTGGCCTACTCATCTAATCTCGCCTACAGTACTCCATTTAGCATATGAGTGTGTGTGTAAGTGTGTCTGTGAGTGTGTTTGTGAGTGTGTTTGTGGGTCTGTATGCATATATACATGCGTTTGTATGTGTGTGTGTCTGCACATATATGTTTGCATCCGTTTGTATGTGTGTATGCATGCATACATGTGTGTGTGTCTGTCAGTATGTCTGTCAGTGTGTCTGTCAGTGTGTTTGTGAGTGTGTTTGTGTGTCTGTATGCATGTATACATGCGTTTGTATGTGTGTGTGTCTGTTGTGTGTGTGTGTGTGTGCATATATATGTTTGCATGCGTTTGTAAGTGTGTATGCATGCATACATGTGTGTGTGTCTGCGAGTGTGTTTGTGAGTGTGTGTATGCATATATACATGCGTTTGTATGTGTGTATACATGCATGCGTTTGTATGTGTGTGTGTCTTTGTTTCTGTATGAGTGTGTGTGTGTGTGTGTATGTATGCATGCGTTTGTATGTGTGTGTGTATGCATCCATGCATGCATGCGTTTGTATGTGTGTGTATGCATGCATGCATGCGTTTGTACGTGTGTCTGTGTGTGTTTGTGTGTGTGTGTGTGTGTGTGTTATGTGTGTGAGCGTGTTTGTCTGTCTGTGTGTAGGTGTGTGTGTGTGTATGCATGTATGCATGTGTGTGTATATGCATGTATGCATATGTGTGTGAGTGTGTTTGTCTGTGTGTGTCTATGCATACATGCATGTGTTTGTATGTGTGTGTGTGTGTGTGTGTGTGTGTGTTTGTCTGTGTGTATGCATACATGCATGCCTATGTCGCTCTGTGTGTGTGTGTGTGTGTGTGTGTGTGTGTGTGTGTGTGTGTGTGTGTGTGTCTGTCTGTCTGTAAGTGTGTCTGTGAGTGTGTTTGTGAGTGTGTTTGTGTGTCTGTATGCATGTAAACATGTGTTTGTATGTGTGTGTGTGTGTGTGTATGTGTCTAGTGTGTCGTGTGTGTGTGTGTCTGTGTGTGTGTGTGTGTGTGTGTGTGTGCATACATACATGCGTTTGTCTGTGTGTATGCATGCATGCATGCGTTTGTGTGTGTGTGTGTTTGTGTGTATGCATGCGTGTGTGTGTGTGTGCGCCCCCGCGTACAATTCTTAGTGTGAGTGTGTGTCTGTGAGTGTGTTTGTGCGTGTGTATGTAGGTGTGGGTTTGCATGCATCATGCATGCGTTTGTATGTGTGTGTGTGGGCGTGTTTGTGTGTGTGAGCGTGTCTTGCTTTGTCTGATTGTGTGTGTATGTGTGAGCGTGTCTTGGTTTGTCTGTTTCTCTGTTTGTGTGTGTATGTGAGAGCATGTGTGTGTGTGTGTGTGTGTGTGTGTGTGTGTGTGTGTGTGTGTGTGTGTGTGTGTGTGTGTGTGTGTTGTGTGTGTGTACGTGTGTGTACGTGTGTGTCTATGCATGCATGCATGCGTTTGTATGTGTGTAAAAAAAAGGGGGGGGGGGGATATTGAAAAATACATATTGTAATGTGGGCGAGATTAGATGAGTAGGACACTTTCGGTCATGGTTAACCCTACAGCCTACTCATCTAATCCCGACAACATTGCATGACTAAATACCCAAACTTTCCAGGGTTAACCGGGTACGGGTGGGGGTATGTCAATGAAACTTGGCAGGCGTCAACAACTCGACACTTTGACGCAAAATGCCAAAGATTGAACCCCTAGCTCATACGATGGCTGCACAAAAATTAATTAATATTTATTCATCGGACAACTACATGGCGTACTGTAGGCGAGATTAGATGAGTAGGCCACTTCCGGTCATTCTTAACCCTGTGTTTGTGTGTTTGTCTGCGTCTATGCATGCATACATGCGTTTGTATGTGTTAAAAAAAACAAATTGGGAAAATTATAAAAATACATATTGTAATGTGGTCGAGATTAGATGAGTAGGCCACTTCCGGTCAAAGGCTAACCCTACAGCCTACTCATCTAATCCCGACAACATCGCATGACTAAATACCCAAACTTTCCAGGGTTAACCGGGTACGGGTGGGGGTATGCAAACGAAACTTCGTGGGCTTCAATAACTCGACACTTTGACGCAAAATGCCAAAGATTGAAGCCCTACCTCATAGCATGGCTGCACAAAAATTAATTAAATTTTATTCATCGGACAATTAAATGAAGTACTGTAGGCGAGATTAGATGAGTAGGCCACTTCCGGTCAAAGGGTAACCCTACAGCCTACTCATCTAATCCCGACAACATCGCATGACTAAATACCCGAAACTTTCCAGGGTTAACCGGGTACGGGTGGGGGTAGGCAAACTAAACTTCGTGGGCTTCAATAACTCGACACTTTGACGCAAAATGCCAAATATTGAAGCTCTAGCTCATACGATGGCTCCACAAAATAAAATAATCAAAAAATCAAATCGCGAAAA
>OY757550.1:208503-345913 GCA_963584105.1 Alviniconcha strummeri
AAGCAGAATAAGACGATTAAAGAAACTTGGACAAGGAACCGGCAAAATAAGATAGTTCTCGGGGCCGGCAAAACCGGTTTCTTATTGAAGTTTCTTTTATGCGATAGCTCGACCATAAGAAAATACAGCTAGATTTAATAAATATGTTTAACAGTACTTGCCACTTATCACCAATAGTGCGTTACTCAGTAGTGGTACCATCACCAGTTGTAAACAGCAATAACAACAAATTAAGTACATTTTTATAATTAATCTCAATCAGCTCCACAAATCTATATTACCTATTTAGCACTGTTGCACAGTAACTTTGAGCACGAGTCCAAGAACTGGAACTGTCCGCGAAAAGAACTGCTTCTTAGTCTTAGTATGAACAGCATTGACTTGAAACAAGCGAGACTGAAGATCATGTGGCAAATGAATGGGAAACTAATTTCAACCTTCGTTTCAGAGCTATCAATGTATCTTTCTTACCTGATGTATTTCAGTACAGTAGATGAGATTTTTTTTAATATATAATACAAACAAACCAACTTCACGCGCGTCAGTTAAATGTCCTAAATTCCTCATGTGATCAAGAAATGAATTGACTCGACTGAGCAGTCAGGAAGGTAGTGTACACGTTCAACACGGGCAACGCTGGTCTATATCCGCGCACCGTTCGCTAGTATAAACATGTTTGCGAACAATATAGTTTTAATGTGAACAATTAGTTCAAAGTTTGCATTCAAGTTGAATGACCAGTAAGACACGGTGTTATGGTACTTACTGAGCAATTAAACTCAAATAACAAATATGGTACAGGTGGTACGAACAGTCAGCTAAGCAGCATGTCTAAGCCTTTTCATTAGCCATTTCATGAAAATGACCTTCATCCCAGAACCCTCCTGTCACTGAGGTTGAGCGGCACTAACAGGAGTAGAATCATCGAACACAAACTAGACGGAGCCTCTGGGCATGCGGCTGTGTGGCGGGTCACAGTCCCGGGTGTACTTCCTGGCCTGACCCGACGGGTCTGCCCTCTCCGCCAGGGCCGCGCCATCGTCACTCTCCCCAATCCTTTCTTCCTCCATTTTCTCTCCATCCTCAGCATCGTCCTTATCGACCACCTCGTCACTCAGAATGTCAAGGGGCAAGGTCAGGCAATGCGGATTGAAGCCACCATCATTTCTCTCCAGCCTCGTATCGTCTCCACAAAAATCCACGTTCACTTTTCCACCTGGAAGGGATGGTGGCGCTCCAAAATCTGCATCAGGATCTGGATCCCGTTTCTGGATGGTCTTGCTGTTGCTCACCGCGTCACTCGCCGTTCTCTGTTCTTTTGCTACAAGGGTCGAAATGGCTGTTTTATTGCCTTTCGGCCTAGTGTTACTGTCGGTGTTGCTGTCGTATGTTAGTACAGACGAGGAGCTAGACCCATCCAAGAAGAAAACCTGGGACTTGTCTGTCTTGATGAAGGTCTCCTCTCTCTCGAACCTGGGGCGCTGGTCGACAAGTGGTGGTGGTGGTGGTGAAGATGATGGCTGTTTTGTGTTGGAGGGATGGACGAGGCTCGGTCCTTTTGCCGCTGCCAAATGGCTCGGCCTTCCAGACGTCTTGGTTGCAGACGCAGGTGTCTGAAGATACAGAGATGATATCCGCTGTTCTATCATGCGTGCTGTCTCCGAGGTACTGGATATTACGTCCACAAGTGTGGTTCCCCCGGTCTCCTCTCTTCTGACTTGACTTCCTCCATCCTTTGCGATGTGCGGTCGTGGAGTTGCCTGGCTACGTCTAGGAGTGCGGTTGACAGCAGCGGGAGGAAGAACTGAAACGGAGAAACATCTGGAGGCTGCACTCGGCGGCTCTGGCAAGCAGTTATATAAACATCAACCTGAAGTGTGTGTGGGGGGTGGGGGGGTGCGTGCGTGCGTGTGTGTGTGTGTGTGTGTGTGTGTGTGTGTGTGTGTGAGAGAGAGAGAGAGAGAGAGAGAGAGAGAGAGAGAGAGAGAGAGAGAGAGAGAGAGAGAGAGAGAGAGAGACAGACAGACAGACAGACAGACAGACAGACAGACAGACAGACAGAGACAGAGAGACAGAGAGAGACACAGACAGACAGAAGATTTTATCAGCTGAAAGCAGTAAACTCTTTAAGATTTTGTGATCAGTTCATTAAAGTATTGGCTTTTTCTCGTGTTCATTGAAAAGCGTTTGTCACAGAGTTTTAAAAATGTTTGTTAATCCTTGCTTCAAAGTGTTAAATGCACACGACTGTAAATAAAATTAAACCACGCGTGTTACTTTCTGCTTGCATTTTTTGTTGGTAGCCATTTGAAGAATTAAGTGACATTATATTTCTTGTTATAGTACTTCATTGTACCTTGCAGTAAATTCGCGTCGCCTTACTTGAGTAAGGCACGGCAGCCGTAAGAGCAGCGTTACCCATTCCTATCAGTTTGTGCGGTGTTTTCTTGTCCAAAGGACAAGGTAGCACTAATAGCGATAACTGTTTTGCATGTTTAATGCTTACAAAAAAATTGATCAGCCCGTCCCATTTGCAATCGTTTTACTATGATTTCTTTTTGCATGAAAAACACTTGGCATTTGACAGAAGAAGATAACGAACTAGAGTAAACTGTGCACTGGCTTCACAGATTTAAAGATTCAGTTTACTTCAGTGACATGAAATGAGACTTCAAGTGATAAATATCTGAGACATGACTCAGATAACAAAAAAATAAAAATAAAATAAAAACTGGAGTAATCAGTATATCATGCACTGATTCTCAGATTTCGAAATTCAGTTTACTTTCAATGAATATGATGTGAGACCGAATGAAGAAATCAAGCATGCATGGCATCTGGCTCAGTGATGGGTAAGAGCTAGAGTAAGTCGTGCATTGAATTTGAGTACGCGGTCTGGCATCGGACGAGGACGAGGATAAAGAACAAGAGTCAACACACACTGATTTCAACATTCAGTTTACTTCACCATGTGATAGAAATCTGACAAATTGATGTTGAATTTATGTTGTTCAGTGGCATGTCCAGCTAGCATTTTGGGTCTGTTACTTCTCCACGAAACAGTCTAATAATTATACCAAAAGGGGAGTCTGATTTCATGTAAACCATTAAAAATGGCTCTTCCTGTTAATAGCTAATGTCACTTCTTAATGCGAAAATCACAGGCGCTGAAACACCTGATCGTTTTATGGTGTGCACCGTCAGCTTAAGTGTCAGTTTGAACCAGTCTTCAAATGGCTGTATCTAACCCTGGTGCATAATATATAAGGCTCCAGTTATTTGGAACCAACTCCCGGTTTCTGTTTGCCGTTCCACCTCTGTCAGCTGTTTTAAATCTTCCTTGAAAACCTGTGTGTGTGAGCTGCGATTCAGTGTGTGCGCGTGCGTGCGTGCGTGCGTGCGTGCGTGCGTGCGTGCGTGTGCGCGCGCGCGGGCATGCGTTCGTTCACGAGCGCGTGCTTTGAATTTTGACAATATCTACTTGAAAAGAATGTGTAAGCGCTTATGGCTTGTGCAGATTAGGCGCTCTAAGTATTATTATTATATGAAAGGACATATTTTCCTTTCAGTTATAGGTAATGTATGTTGTCAGTATGCAAAAGTGGTTTTCCAGTCCTCATTCGGTATTTAAATGGGTATATCTTCAAATGGCTGTATCTTTATACGGTGTTCAATATACGGATGGGGAGCATTGCTACGAGCTTTCATTTAGTTAGAGTCGGATGAGAGCTCAGTTAGAGGTGTAATCATATTCTGGTAAATAATACCTTGGCACGAGATGCAAATTTGCTTCCGCATAAATTATAAATAAATAAATCTGAAACAATGATTTAGATTTTTCACAGTTTAATTGTTGTTTATTGTTTTGCCGCTTGAAAAGGGGCTTACCCCAACATTTCTCACGTTTTGCACTGTCATATTAAACAAACGTCCTTTCTAACCTTTTATGTGTTTGGATATGACCATGGACCTGTATATATAGGTCCATGGATCTGACAGTTCTAAAAATGGACTGATATTCAAATGGCTGTATCTTCAAACTGTGCAACATTTGGAAGGGTTAGCGTATACCATGCTCATTTGATAGATTAGATAAAGGTTCTGTTAGCAGAACTTGGTCGGCAGGTCCTTTTTTTTAAATTCTTTTTTTAAGCTCATTTTCTAAGGCACCGGCTTCACCCCCGCACCATTTTATTTCTACTGTGAAGCGCTATGGGCTCATCTCGAGATGAGGCGCTCGACAAGTGTTCAAATCAGTAAAATAAATAAACAGGTGAAGCATCTAAGGCGACAGACTGAGCTACTGCATGCTTTGAAAAAGCTCTAGTTTTTCAGGAGAGGGGAGTTTAATTTCTGCGTGCGCAGTATCTCTCCCCTCGCAGGTATGAACTG
Source organism: Alviniconcha strummeri (assembly GCA_963584105.1). Taxonomy (NCBI): domain Eukaryota; kingdom Metazoa; phylum Mollusca; class Gastropoda; family Provannidae; genus Alviniconcha; species Alviniconcha strummeri. Next base: position 212,896 of record OY757550.1, read on the forward strand.
CAAGAAGAGTAGCAAGTGCCAGGTAGTCTTACCTGATGATCCCATCTGTACGCTAAGAAGTACCAGTCCTGATGACCCCATCTGTACGCTAAGAAGCGCCGGGCAGTATTACCTGATGACCCCATCTGTACGCTAAAAAGCGCCAGTCTTACCTGATGACCCCATCTGTACGCTAAAAAGCGCCAGACTTACCTGACGACCCCATCTGAACGCTAAGAAGCGCCAGCCTTACCTGATGACCCCATCTGTACGCTAAGAAGCACCAGTCTTACCTGATGACCTCATCTGTACGCTAAGAAGCACCAGTCTTACCTGATGACCCCATCTGTACGCTAAGAAGCACCAGTCTTACCTGATGACCCCATCTGAACACTAAAAAGCACAAGTCTTACCTGATGACCCCATCTGTACTCTAAGAAGCACCAGTCTTACCTGATGACCCCATCTGCACACTGCTCGCTCTGCTTCGGCGCGCACGCCGTTCGCACTCCATTTCCTGACGCACGTGCTGACGTTGCGTCATTTCCGCGGCCACCTGCTGCTCCTCTAAATCCTGCAGGTGACGATGCAACACCCTGTTAGCAACCAGCTGCCTCACCCTGGTCCAGCTGGAATCCATCGCTCCGACTGGGAAAGGATTCACAACGGTTGAGCACATCAGTAATAATAATAACAATCGATCAGTACATCGGTCATAATACTACTAATTACACATCAATAATAATAATAATAACAATCGATCAGTACATCGGTCATAATAATACTAATTACACATCAATAATAATAATCGATCAGTACATCGGTCATAATAATACTAATTACACATCAATAATAATAATAATCGATCAGTACATCGGTCATAATAATACTAATAACGCCGCTATGCACATCGATAATAATAATGATGATGATTGTAACTACTCAGCGTCTCAATAATATTAATAACCTTTAGTTCAAACATCGATCATTATGATAACACCCGGTCGGCACATCAATAATAATAATAATACTCCCGGTTATTTGCTGATGACTCCTTTAAAACGTCCATATCTGAGAAAAAGAAAAAAAAACTGTGAGAAATACAAACCTAAAAATGTGCATGTGGCTCAGTGATAGTCTTTGCTATACACGAGAAGGAAGACTATAAGATGCATGTGGTCACTTATTACTATTTCCCCATATTTACAGCTCTGCATTTCTCTGAATAAAGCAGCTATATTCCATACAATGGAATATCCCAGAAGTACATGTTATGGACAGTTCATCAAGCAAAAATAAGCCATATTCTGTCAACAGGACCAGAATCACAAGGTGCAGAATATAGCCACAAATAACAATTTCCTTATGGCAAACTGCAATGGAGAGCATTTTTAGGGCTTACAGAACCAAAACGAACGAGCTGACACCCCTGCGACTTATTTGCTGGGTAGAATGAACCACAAAACGTCACACTAATTGTTTTTCAGGCAGAAAATCACTTAATTTTGAAAGTATGCTATTGTAGCGCCGTGAGTGCATGTATGTTTTTTGTTTTGTTTTTGTTTTCAAGGCTTGAATGTGTTGGCAGTGGCAGGATGCCATGCCGAGCAAACACACAAGCACACCGACAATCACAATATTTAGACCACGGAAACGAAAAAGCACAACACTTAGAGTCAGTGATCACACCATCAATGCGTTTCCAGGTTTGTATTCTACTAATAAAAGTTACATTGTGAGTTAGCGTAACCAGTTTAGTTACATGTAGGTGACGATGAAACTAATCTAAATAATCCATGCATTCTACCGAACTAACCTATCAAACCAATCTCCTCGGCCCTTAATCCAGTAGTCATACATATCTCCTCCTAAATCGTTGCTCACCACTAGGCCTCAGCAAAAACTCTTATAAAAATACTGTGAAAAACAACAACAAAAAGGCGGTTTTCTAACTGTGCAACTAGACCTAAGGTGGAAGAGAGTAGGAAGAAACGGAGTATGAAAGCATACAGGGAAGAGAGAAAAGATGGGCAAGGCGAGGACGTCTGCTGAGCCTGTTCGGCTGTCTGCCACTTCGAATCTGCATGTCCCTTCTTCGATGCCCGAAAAAAGAGGAGAGGGACAGAAGGATGGGGAAGGGCCAAGAAAGTGGACAGAGAAAAGGTGGGCAAGGCGGGGACTGTTGTAGTACGCAGTCTCACAAGTATACAAAAGGCAAGAGGAAAACGTACCTATCATTTACTGGCCAGCCTTAGTGCCATAGCACAAGACAAAAAGAAGGCAAACAAAACACAGTTTCGTAACTGCACATAACGAAACTACAGCATCAGTTTCGTATCATAACATCCTCCTTTCCTTAAGAAAATCACACTCAGTTTCTCTTTTTCTTACTCTCATCTCACAGAACTGTAAACAAAACACAATCGTTATTACCTATCTTGGCAAATGGACACAAATCAAACTCATCTTTTGGATTCAAGATAACAATGGCCTTTGGTGTAAATCATTCTTAATTAAACGGGTTTTTCAATAACTAGAATCAGATATAACCTAAATGTAAAAATAATAAGTGATTATTTTAATCGTTTACTTGTTAGTTTGTTGCTTTTCCGTGTTCTATGTAATAGTCCTGTTCAACTGGTATATGCATAACGGTCTCTTGACCAGACTGCGAAGGTGGTTCAGCCTCTCGATCAATAGTAGTATCATGCTCTGGACGGATGGCAGAGGGAGTTTCCAGTAGGGTTGGCCGAGGATGAGTTTGGGTTGTCACACCAGGCCGGTTTCCAGTGTCTGCACAGTCCTGTTTGGGAGCTTCCCTCAAGTCTCCTCTGTTGCGTCGGATGTTGGACCCCTGGTTTGTTCTGACGTTGTAGGACCTTGGTTCTCCGCTGTGCCCTGTGACTTCACCCGGTATCCAGGTTTTGCTTGCTTTGTCCAGGACCCTGACGTTCTGTCCTTTGTGGAGAGGAGGGAGACTCTCGCCTGCATGTCTGTCATAGTTGGACTTCATCGTCGATTGTCTGAGATCCAAATGTTGACGTTGTGCAACAGTGACGGGAGATGGAGAGGTGCGGGAAAGAAGAAATGTGGTGATAGGCCTGCCTGCCCATCAACATCTCTGCCGGTGATGGCAGCTTGGAGTCGACTGGGGTCGCTCGAAGGTCGAGCATGGCAAGGTGTAGGTTCTGTTTCTCCTTCTTACACTTCTTGATGATCTTCTTGATAGTCTGCACCTGTCTTTCTATGAACCCATTGGATTGTGGGAACCTGGGTGATGTGTTGTATGCCCCACTTGTGGACAAAGTCCTGGAATGGTTTCCCGATGTACTGTAGTCCGTTATCACTGACGATCTCGTCGGATCGGCCAAACAGTGACACAGCTTTTCTGATTTCCTCTGTGACGTTCTCACTTGTGGTAGCGTGTAGGGCTGTGACTATGGGATATTTTGAGAAATAGTCACATATCAGCACGAAATGCTCCCCGTCCACTTCGAATAGGTCCGTGCCCAGTTTCTTCCAAGGGGCCGTCGTTGTGTCGTGTGGTATGAGGGGCTCCTTCCTGTTGCAGTTTGCCAACTCCTGACACAGGGTGCAGGTCCAGGTCATATGTTCAATGTCTTTGTTGATGTTTGGCCAGTACACCCTTCTCTGGCCAATAGTTGGGTCTTCTCAATGCCTTGGTGAGACTGATGGAGTTGGGCAAGAATGTCTGCTCGCAGACTCTCTGGGATGAGGACTTGTTTTCCTTTGAAAATGATGCCGTCTTCAACAGCCAACTCTTCACGGAATGACCAGAAAACTCGTACATCAGTTGGCAGATCCTTGATGCTGTCAGGCCATCCTTGGATCATGGTTTCCATGAGCGCATTCATCGTCGGATCTCTGGCTGTCTGGTCTCGAAGTTGATGCTGTTTCCTTTGTGAAAAGTTGACCAGGTCTACGTCACAGCGATGAACTTCCGCCGTCGTCATTTCAATACCATCAACCCTGAGATCCAACTCGACTGTGCCCTTGTCCTTTGGATTCGGCAGCCTCGACAGAGTGTCTGCCAGGGTCATCGTCTTTCCTTGTCGATACTCGATGGTGAAGTCATATCCCTGTATTTTCTGGAGCATCCTCTGGAGCCTGGGTGGTGCTCTGAGGAGGGGCTTATTGGAAATCATTTCGAGTGGCTTGTGATCAGTTATCACCCGAAAGGGGCGTCCGTACAGGTACGTGTGGAAGCGATTGATGCCGAACACAACGGCGAGCATCTCCCGGTCAGTGTTTGGGTAGCTGCTTTGTGCTGAGTTGAGCGCTTTGGATGCGAATGCAACAGGTTGACCGTCCTGCAGAATTGCATCCCTATGTTGTTTGCCATCCGATTTGGTGTTACCACGTTGTTGAACATCTTCTTTCGGACGGTTTGTTCCTTTGCGTTTTCGGCAAAATTTCTTCCAGTGTCCGATTTTTTCACCAAATTTGCACGAGTCTTTGTATGCCGGACATGCTCTTGGGGGATGGGCTCTGCCACAGTTGCCACATGCTTGGCCTACTTGGTCCACATTGTTCAGTGGTGTGCTTGTGCGTTTCTGAATTTCCTGTCGACCTGGGAGAATGGCTTCAAAACGTCTCCCCTCTGCAAGTGCGTCTGTCAGCTTGTAGCCTTTGGCTTTTTCCAGCAGTTCACGCTGAAATGCTTCTATTGGTGTGGATGCAATTCACTCTCTTCAAATTCTCATTTCAGAGCTTAGTGCGTGCTCTGGTTACAAAGTCATCGACAGATTCCTCACTTCTTTGCCTGTAGTCCATCAAGTGGAGACGATGCACTCTGAAGTTGCGATTTGTCTTTAGCTGAGACCCAAACAACTCCCATATTTTGTCAGGCCTCTTCTTGTCTGCATCTGACATCCCTGACGCGTTAAGGCGCTTCAGGCCCTCGTTTCCTATCCCCCTGAGGATTTTTAGAGCTATTTTGCCTGGATCTGTGATGTCCTCATCTTCACAGTAGTATGGCATAGTTTGTTTGAATAGCTGCAAGACCTCCTCATGATTTTCTGATGCCCAGTTCATTTCGGGGATGCGTGAGCGTGCCATGTTCTTGTGTGTGAGTGTGCGAACAATGCAACTGTAATGGCAGTATCGCTAACAGGGTTAGTGCAGGGAGGACTGTGTGGCAATGGTGATGTATTTGTTTACTTGTGGGTTTGTGTGTGACAATAGTAATGTGTATAGCACATGCAACATCCACACAGATTCAAAATGCATAACCTACAATAATGCATTCACATCAAAACATGAAAGCCACTATTTTGCTTCATCGTCCGCATTCATCAACCACTCATTGAATCCTGCAAAAGCGTCTATTATGTGGCGGTACACAGAGGAAGACAGCAAAGCGTCTGTACAGCGCCACACAGTACGTGGTCGTAGTCACTAGTCACAGTAACAAAATGCTGTCCGAAGCACATATATGAGGGTATATAACTGTTCAAGGGATCACAAGATGCGCTTGATGCAGTTGTTCCCCTTGGGCTTGCACTCGCAGGGTATGAGGGCTACACACCTGTTTGTACGAAAAGTTTTGCATGGTTGCTGCAAAAAACTGTGCAGGGCGATTCCTTCTCGACAACCGGAGATGCTGTACCACACTGGCCAAGGTTAGACGTTTGCAGACCCAGACTTGCGAGGAACTTGAACAGTCAAAGGTTGCTTTGCTCGAGATTCACTGGCGGGAAGATTCGCCGGCCCAGCCTCTGGTCGAAAGGGCTGGTCCCCGGGTGTGTGCTGTTCAGTGGGCGGAGAGGCTGCATTGACCAGGAAGATGATGTTCTCTTTTTACCGCTGCCGCCATGTTGTAGTACGCAGTCTCACAAGTATACAAGAGGCAAGAGGAAAACGTTCCAATCATTTACTGGCCAGCCTCACCGCCATAGCACAAGACAAAACGAAGGCAATCAAAACACAGTTTCGTAACTGCACATAACGAAACTACAGCATCAGTTTCGTATCATAACAGGGACGTCAGGTACAGTTTATCACTGTCTCACATTGGTCTCCTGTCCCTTCTTCGATGCCCGGAATGATCAGGAAAAGAGAGAGAAGAGTAAACAGCAGAGAGAATGAAAAAGATGACAGAAAACTAGCTTTGGTGGGGAGGGTTGTCGCAAAGGAAAGAAAAATAGAGAAACAACAAAACAGAGACAAGATGGACAAGGCGAGGACGTGTGCTAAGCCTGTTCGGCTATCTGCCACTTCGAATCTGCATGTCCTTTCTTCGATGTCCGGAAAAGAGAAAGAGAGGGACACGGAAGGATGGGGGAAGGGCCAAGAAAGTGGATAGAGAAAAGGTGGGCAAGGCGGGGACGTCAGGTACAGTTTCTCACTGTCTCACATTGGTTTCATGTCCCTTCTTCGATGCCCTGAATGATTAGAGAGAGAGAGAGAGAGAGAGAGAGAGAGAGAGAGAGAGAGAGAGAGAGAGAGAGAGAGAGAGAGAGAGAGAGAAGGAAAGAAAAAGAGGGGTAAGTAACTCTAGCGACCGGGGAACTCCACAAAGAACACTGTCAACCCATGGCAATACCTGCTTCTTCTGCACTAAATATAAAAGTGACACAAGCACAATGTACATACATCACTTTTCTATAAGGCCACATAACCCAATATAGGTATATGTGGGTATAACAACCGTGACAACTACACACCGAGTTATTTACACGCCGCTCTAAGTGACAACAACTACAAGGCCTGCTACAAACAAAAGGCAGATAAACGAGACACAGAGCACAGAAACTACAAACAACGAAAACCGCTACGACTACGCTGGGCACCTCGCGCGCAGCCCGCCACCGCACATCCGGCTCGCGGTAGCACCGACCAAAAAGGAACCTACACAGGCGCCCGACTTCATGCCACAGTACTACGACCACGCCACCTCCGACTTCAGCCGAGTTAACAACACGCCAACTTTCCTCAAATAAAACAACTCCCCTACGACCAGACTCTTCTTCTTCCTCTTACCACAACGATTCTAAAACCACCATACAAACAACAACAATGATCCCGACGCTCTCCTCGAGCAATACCTGGTTAAGAGAACAACAACTAACAAATCAACCCAATCACAAAGAACAGGAAAAGAAAGATATAAATACACAACTTAGCTGACAGACCGTAGCATCCGTTGGACCTCCCAAAACACATCACCAAGACAGAAACCAACTCATAACGCCACAGCAACTTACGGAATAATACAATCCCTTCCTTCCTCCAGATACAACACCTGGGAATAAAATGACGAACCTTACGCTCCAACAGTACTGTACGAAACTAGCCAAGCACCAACCGCCAGACTTGAGAAACCAGACAGAAAAAGGCGAGAGCGCCGGTTTACAAAAAAAAAAAAAAAAAAAACCGAAAGGGAGGAAGTAACTTGCTTCAAACTCTGCAACCCTCGACCGCAGGTTACTCTCCATAACTTTAAAAAACAACAACTAGGGCCTGTCCCAGAGGGACGGCCGGAGGAGAGAGAGACTGAGAGAGCAGTCCTCACCTCTCGATGGTCCCTGCTAGAGTGTCCAGTTCTGATGATGATGAAGTGATGCTTAATGTCCTCAGATGTCAGTTGACATATTAGGGACAAGTTGTGACCAGTGCCGAAGCGCGGTTCAGTAATTCTTTACGTCCACGGAAACCAGAAGGCTCGTTAGGACGGACAGCTCAGGACGGCCACCTCGACTCTCACACAGCTCCTGAACTATGTCCAGTTCTGGCGCGCATCGCCAGAGATATACCCACTCTCCCAAACCGAGCCCAACTTTCCCACGCTACCAACTTACCCATTCTCACGGCCAACCTGAGGGTGGGGGAGGGAAAAGTGGGGGAGGGAGGGTTCTTTACTGCTGCCATCCTCGCTGTCCGCGGTCTGGAACTATAAACATTATTATCCTGGGGAGGTCCTCAGCCGGGCAGAGGGCGGAAACCGGAAATACTGACCAAACTATCACTTCCCTCAAGAATAAACAAGTATAGACTAAAGAATTCCTAACTGAAATACAGCAGACCAGAGGACACGGGAAAACTCAGAAAAGAAACAGCACTAAGCTGCATAAAACCACAAAACTCCAACAGCACCTGGGAGAATGAAACGAATAAACGACAAAACGACAAGACTCAGTAAAAAAAAATAAAAGAAGAAAAAAAAAAAAAAAAAAGAAGAAGAAGAAAAATGACTTGCCATCATGGCAATTCTCCACACTATGCTGAATTAAAAAAAAGTCACTGATTTTCATGATGGAAAGAGAAGGGATTTTGAGTGTGACACCCTTAAAACGTTCACATTAAAAAACAAATAATAATTTAAAAAAAATGAAACTTTGCATGTGGCTCAGTGATAGTCTTTGCTATACACGAGATGGAAAAACGTAAGAGCCTGTCTATAATAGTTCTTGAGATATGGCATTTCAAAGAAAGTTGCCTAAATGCATGTCGTCACTTATTATTGAATATTTCCCCAATAGACCATGAGCCAGCCTATACCCCTCCCCCCCCCCCCCCCCGGGGGGGGGGGGGGGGGAGGGGGGATTTTACCACATGGTAATTTCTGGGTACCTTGACCATCAAAGTACACACTTCAGGTTGTCTGCAAGTGAGCTGTTACTGTTTGTGTCTGTGGTGCTGGTTCTAATAAATGCACTATATGGAATTCCAAATTGCGATGACCTTGTCTCTTAGCAACTCATTTATTATGACAAAAAAGTCCACTTCCATATATTGTTTTATTGTTTGAACAGTTTAATATGTTGTAGCTTTCCGTTTCTCTTTGTCTTAAATGTGTCCTTGTTATTGGGCACCGCGGACGCAGAAATATTAAGGTCCCCTTCTGTTAAACCCCCAGAGCAGACGAATGTTTTCCCTTCAAAGCACGGAGTAGATCAGAATATAGCCAAATATGCTTAGTCGGTGCCATAATTTCTTCCTTGTCCTAATTTCCGCTTCCCCGGTCCATTCACCTTAATTTTTTCCAAATCCTCTCCATACTTTTCAATTGCGTTAGTCTTGGCTGAAGCGAAATCCCGTGTTAGCCTGCAAAATAAAATATGTCACACTGCTCATAGTCAATTGATTTAAGCAGGTTCTCATGTTGAGTGCCTGCAGAATATAAATAGGCACCAAAGCGTGTGTTACTGTGCCTCAAAAAGGTGATTTAGACATATCTGTGATCTGATCAATTGTTCTTTCATTTTGTACTAAATGCGTGACAGGGAATCTGTCTGGAAGTATCTTTTGCAGTTGTAGATAGTGATATGTGCTAATTATTGACTGTTTTGGCTGGGATGTTTGCTATTGATTGTGTTCTGTGTATAACAGTGAGCCCGCTTTTTGCTCGTAAGAAACTGTGACTGTGATTTGTCCTGAAGTGACCTTGTGCGGTTGATGAGGTATACAAATCCAAGAGCTAAATAACTTAAACATGTGCAATGGTCCAGTCCTGAAATGGTGGATGAAATATATGAGTATATACCGAATCTGCATGGGAATCACACATTGTGCTACTTTATGAATGACTGCAGAATTATTTTAAAACAAAAGAACCCGTCGGAAGGGAGTGATGTACGATCCTCCAAAAAGCGAGAACAGCAAATCTGTCAGCAACCACAATGCCAGCTGTTGCCCCTGACAGATGTCTTGTTTGTGAAAAGACTTGAATACAAGAAAACAACATGTTGAAAACATTAGTCAAATGTGTGTCAAAAACAGCTGAGGAGAAGCTCATTACCATGCCACCTGTCGGAGAGATTACACTCGAGAGGATGACAGACACCAGGAAACCATCAAAGACACTAAAACCATTGAAGAGCAAGCTTCCAACAAGACCATATTAACATTATTTTCAGTACATCGTTCAGTATGTTATGGGCAGAATCGTTTAGAGATAAAGAGATTACCACGTTAAGGAAAAATTATGGAACATTCCATGCATCTTCTCTGTAGAGGTAAATAAGTGATAGATGTCAACCAAATGTGTCAACACACCTCATCCTTGTTGAACAGTCACAATGAAACCATGCAGAGCTGCACTGATAATGCACATCGAAAGGGCCAGCTTTCAAGCACTCTTGATATTCCGCAGTTAAGGCAACTAAAACCATTCCTCGAGCAGATAGCCATGGCTTGCATACTGTGAATGGAAAAGTGGGAGGTATACTGGACAGACTGTTTTTTCATGCCGCAAGACCTGGTTGAAATCCAGGTGGAGCAACCCCAAAAGGAAGATAACCATCAAGAATACACAGAGCTTGAGAATCTTGATGGCTTCAGGTTTGAAGCTGACATATATGTCTAAGCTGGACATGCATTCAGTGACACTCAAAGTAAGGGACATTCAGGTTTGACAACCTTCTATGGCACCAGCTTTGGTATCTTTGGCTGGAAAAAATACACCCAAGCTATAATGAAAAGCAGTAAGAAATAAAGAGAGTAATACGTTTTTTTGTTGTTGTTGTTTGTTTTTTTCTTTTGTTTTTTTCTTTCTTTCTTTTTTTCTCGTTTTTTTTTCTTCTTCTTTTTTTTCTTTTTCTTAATCAGACAACAATTTCAGAAAGTCAGTAATGATCTGTCAAATCATTGACAGTGTGGACAATCACTTTGGTGAATATCTTTGACATTTCCTAGTTGTTCGTCTGTACTCCTGGCATAACAGCAAAGAGCCTGCTCACTGCAAGCTGATACATGAAACTGTCCAGCATGCTGAATTAAGCCAACCAGAGATGCGGTCCGCTGGCATCAGGCTCCTAAACCTAAACTGCTTTACTGAGACATAACAAAGGCAAAGCTGGTAAGTTTTACATTATTATTATAGATCGCTTTTATATAGCGCTATTCTCCGCTTTCGAGCAGACTCACTGCGCTCGCATGTGATTCTACATGAGTGAATAGCTTTTTATAGCGCGTTTTTGAATATCCACCGAAGTGGTGTACTTACAGCGCTGGCATGGCTGGTGTCACCTGAAACTGCTGCCATCTCGGCGCGTTCTGTGTACTCCATACAACTATGCACCATGTCACTTCAAGCAAAGCCACATACAGCTGCTATGTACCATCTCTCACAACACAACTTAAACGGACAACAGAGACTTAGTGTGGAAGAAGACACCAGCGCGGAACGGAAATATGGCCGGTCTATTGGGGGGGGGGGGGGGGGGGCGGGGGGGGGAACAGAAATGTCTTCGGGTTTGACTTGAAGGAGTCCATAGAGGGTTTCTGTCGGAGAGGAAGGGGGTCGTTCCACGTAGAGGGGCCTAAAACGGAAAAGACGCGGGAACCAATAATGGAACGTTTGGTACGGGAACCAACAGTGGAAAGTTTATACGAAAACCAGCAGTGGAAAGTTTGGTACAAGGAATCTGGAGGCTGAGAATATCAGAAGCAGAGTGGAAAGTAGGGGAGGGTGTGTAAAGTTGAAGCCAGTCACAGAGATAAGACAAGCAATGTCCGTGATACGTTTATAACTTGATTCACAAGATGCTGGTGAGCCTCCCACACCTCACTCTTTTCTTGGCAGTGAACTTTGTGGCATCGCACCAGTCTTGCAATAGTTCTGTACCGAAAAGCTGTCTTCTCGATCCAATCGCAACCACTTTGTTGAAAACATACTTAGATGACTTAGTGTGGCCTTTGATTTGCGGAATTGAACGAATCACTGTTGTCTGGGTCTGTTTCTCTGCAGTTCAAGGAGGCAAAAAAATTAATAAAAAATAAAAAATATGGCCTTGGTGCCCATAGTAAAAAACACACAATTAAACGGCCCTACAGACCTGTGTCAAACCTAGCAATGTCTCTCCAAACTGCTGGAGAAGACCATGTTGCATCGGCTTCGCAACCTTTAAAAGTTTTGTTGGCGAACAATCTCTGTGATAACTGCCAGTCTGTTGACCGTGCACATCGCGGTACGGAGACAGATCTCATAGATGTCATGAACTGCCTTCCTGGTAGAGCTAATGAAGCCCAGGTGTCCGTTTTGACCCTGCTTGATTTGTGAGGTGCGTTTGATACGTTGGATCACAGCATTCTCCTCGAACGTTTGCATGACATGTTCGGCATATCTGGAAAGGCACTCGGGTGGTTTTCATCGTACTTGTCTGATAGGTTCCAGGCTGTAAGTGTCAATGGTCGGATCTCTTCACAAAAGAAGTTCGTTATGGGGTTCCTCGTGGTTCAGTCTTGGGCCCTATGCCCTTTACTCTGTATAGTCAACTATTGTTTGAAGTCATTTCTCAAAGTAGGTGCGGTCATGACAGATTTGCTGCTGATACTCAACTTTACCAGTCTTCAACTCCATCTGAGCTTGCATTCACTGGTTGTTGACGTTGAGCAGTGTGTTGACTCTTCTGGGAGATGGATGACTGGCAATAGGTTGAAGCTGAACAACGCCGACAAAACTGACGTTGTTTTGGTCAGTGCTGGTTGAAAAGTCAGCGTGATACACGATAAGCCACTTAAGAGTTGCAAGGCCATGTTAAAAATCTCGGGGTATATATTGACGCTACTCTGTCTATGGTGAAGCATCATAGTTATCCACATCAGTCGTTCAGCATATCTCGAGATCAAACGATACAAGATACAAGACAACGCCTTAAAACGGATTAGATAATAACACATTGCACCAACAACGCGTGTTTTCACTCTTCAAAATTACGATCCACTTGCACGAACAACTGCCTCCCATTCACTCCCAATCACTCCTCCATTTCATCCCAGCCTCGGCGTCTCCGCATCCCCATCTCTAGCCGTTGCTTGCTCTGCTTATCTTCTTGCTTGTTGACTGTGTGTCGGAATGGCCGCTGGAATGAATAACTGTAGGTATCTTGTAGTCTTACTGTGGGGAATCCTAAATATGTTTGCTTCTGTCTATGTGTCTGGTGTCAAATTCAGGTCTGAGTGGGCGCGTCTCATCAGCCAAATCTGTCCTTAGTTTGTTTGTCACTAATCGATGATAAGCTGTGTCTATGCTTTCTTGTCTTCTCCTCACCACCCCACCTGCCTGCTTGACTGTTGTTGTCGAGTCTGTTTTTGTTTAGAAAGTTAAAACAGTTCATTCAGAAAGTTAACACACTGCTAATAGTAGCTGTGTAAAACATCTGTAAACTATCTTCGCGGACATCAAAGGACCTGAGCTTTTGACTCTTTCAACAATTTCCCTTTAATTTAAATCCTACTATACTCTCTTCGATTCCTTCTAAAATCAATAATCATTTCCTTTGTCTTTCCAACATTTAACATATAATCGTACACCTTGTTTCAGACATAACATCAGCACCAACCCTCACAAACTGGTCTGTTGGTCAGGTAGTCTCTTATTTACAAACCATTAGGTACGCTAATCTAAATTTCAAGTAGTTTATAAGCAAGCATGGGGGGGGGGGGAGACACCCCCTCCCCCCCGCCTCCTCCACCCCCAACAAACAAAAAAGACATCAGCCGAACACTGGTAATTGTTTTATCTAAACTGTGCATACATACTGTTAAGGATATATAAAACTGCATCATCGAAGCTTCTCTTCGGCGAAAGGGCTTAGCTCTATCCGCCATCTCACGACGACGAAAGCCATTGCTCAGCTGATGTTCTTTTGTTCTCAATCGGTTGGACTACTGCAACTCTTTGCTCATTGACATCAACAGTGATCAGATGTACAAGCTGCAAAACGTTCAAACCCACGCAACGAAAGATGTGTTTCGCAAAAGTAGACATAATCAAGCTATACCCCATAAAATCACTTCACTGGCTGCCAGTCAAAGAAACAATAACTGTCAAGATAGCAACCTTTGTTTTCCGTTTCTTTCATGGTGCTCTGCCATAATCAAGCTATCCCCCATCAAAACACTCCACTGGCTGCCAGTCAAAGAAACAATAATTGTCAAAATAGCAACCTTTGTTTTCCGTTTCTTTCATGGTGCTCTGCCATTATACCTGTCATTATATCTCTCTGTAAACACTCCGTCTCGTACTTCCGTTCCAGTTCAGATGAAACACTCTTTCCTGTGCAAGATGTAAACTTAAGGGCTTTGATTGCCGGTCGTTCTCTTTTCAGGCTCTACTTGTCTGGAACAACAAACCTGCTTACATTTGACAATGCAGTTCTCGGTAAAATCCAAGGAGACGGTCGGAAATTCCTGGACCGTTTTAAAAGTTATTTTTGTAGGCGAGTGGTGTGGGGAGTTGAGGGGAAGCAGGTTGGAAGCATGGATGAAGAGTCACAAGTCAGAGGTTGCTATAACATAACTTTTATTTGTACACCAACCAACCAGGAAACTGTCTGTTTTAGAAAAGACACAAGCAAACAAAACATTCAGAGCATGAAAGCAAATGTGTAAAGTCTAAACAACAGCAATTACTAATCTAATAAATACAGTAACCATGTAGTTTACCTGTGGGTTACTATAATACATGACAAAATGATTAATAATCAAGCACATAAATCGTATGCTTGACTTACACTTAAAACCGTATCTCCCAGAGTCACGGTGAGTATACAAGAGACGGCCAGTCAATTAACTGATGAACTCTCAGTATAATGAAGCATATAATAAAGTAACAGTGAAGAATGCGAATTACCAAGCTCATTCTTAACTAAACAGGAAGAGTGAGATAATCGTTACAGCAGTTCCACTTAAGCACACAACGAGATGGATGGCATTTGGGACCATGCCGTAAGCGGGAGGAAGTCAGTCATAAACTGACCGGCTCCAGCATCTTGGGTATACTGAGGCAGTGCAACACCGCATCCCCACCAGCGATGATGCCCCAGTCGCGTTACCCGTCAATAGCTGATTCGGCCCAGCTCACTTCGGCCTGATGTCCCAAGAGAGGTCAGGGACTACATCTGCGAGAGGTGCACTGTGGTACCATGCTTTAGGAAAAAGGAAGGGGATATGATGCTTGGTATGGTCGTTCGGTAATGCCTTGTGTTTGTATGTTAATGGGTTGCCTTAAGGGTCCTTAACCTGTGCCACCACTGACGCGCATCACCGGCCAGTTCGGGTACACGCACAAAGACCAGGAAAGGGTTTACAGTCTAAGCAGAGTGAAAGTCTGCGCGCCCAAAACTCGGCCACACAAAAGCCGGGTCAAAACAGAAATAACATGTCTCACAGTTTATACAATCACCCCTAACCCTGCATTAAACCATATTCAAATAGTAAAATGAACATTCTACAACTATGAAGTCAACATCTTCCAAGTGTTATAGCCATAATATACCACCGATTTCATGTAGCAACATAGATCGGTAGGATTCTAAACAAATAAGCTGTGTCGCACGGCCGCACTGACAAAGTACCCATACATTAGAGGGATAACTTTGCATTGGCAAAGCATCACTCAAACTGAACATCCAACAATGGCAACATAACATACTAGTTACATATCAGCTAACCAAGGTGAGCTGCATACATTTTGGAAATACCGGTCATCCTGTGGCATAAAGGATTAACATTCGAACGTGCAAACAAGGTACTCTGACGCGGCCATAGCGGCTGCAACCAGGCGGCAATCTAACGCCGAAATTACCCACGTATTCAAGAACCAAAATCAAGGCACGTTGTGAACATGGTAACATTATAAACATACATTATTTACATCAATAAGAAACAACAACAAGCCATAGAAAAATAACTACTTACAGGCTCTCCCCTGAGATGAACACATGAACACCGGCCGCAACAGTAAACAAACAACCTGCCTCTGCAGGGACACTGGGGGGAAAGGGACGCTGCCGGCCCAGCACACAACTTTTAACACCTTAGATAATTGGGCCATAAACCCCCCACCCAATCAAAAAGGAAAAGGACCGGAAAGAAAAGGTTAAAGGGTATGGCCCGGAACATGTATACAATACACTCGGTTACATCTTGGGTCAAAAATATCTTCACAATCATTAAATGAGATCCATATCTACCGATTACAGCCAAAGGTAAAATCCAAGGAGACGGTCGGAAATTCCTGGACCGTTTTAAAAGTTATTTTGGGTCAAAAATATCATCACAATCATTAAATGAGATCCATATCTACCGATTACAGCCAAAATCCGCAACAAAATGTGAGTTTTTCATATATTTTTGTCTTTGATTGTCAGTTCGAGTCGGCGCATGTTGCCCTTTGACCTTTGACCTAGTTTCCCAGTAACAACATGAACGCTTCCTTAGTGCCGATTTTGGCAAGACAGTCGTACTCACGACTCAACGTTCTCAGATTGCAAATTTTTCTGTACATTTTCCGTGGGTAGATATAGACCTCATTAAATGATTGTGATGATATTTGTGACCCAAAATAACTTTTAAAACGCTCCAGGAATTTCCGACCGTCTCCTTGGATTTTACCCAGTTCTCTCTCACAGTTAAAAACTTCTCTTAGAGTCTTTCTCTTTACTTATGCCTAGTTTGAGCTACTCTAACCCTCTCACAGACATTGGAAGCTGCACCTGATGTGTGTGTGTGTGTGTGTGTGTGTGTGTGTGTGTGTGTGTGTGTGTGTGTGTGTGTGTGTGTGTGTGTGTGTGTGTGCCTCTCTCTCTCTCTCTCTCTCTCTCCCCTAAAGATGAGCGCACTTGGAATTTTGAACTTACCTCAACAACTCACGTACAATAAAGGGATATTTATGCACAAATTTTTCAAAAATAATTCCCCAAAATACCCGGCACAACTCTTTATTAATCACCAGTCCCACTACACCAACTCCAGGAATAACCTCTACGTGCCAAGGCCAAGGCTTGACTTGTTTGAAACTAGCATGTCCTTTGCTGGACTGTCCCTCTGGAACTTCTGCCGCAAAATATAAAATCCTGTGTTTCCCTTCCTTGTTTCAAACATAATCTGTACAAATATATGTCTAAGAACAACCTTTGGTCAAATTTGAACGGATTTGTTTAAATCACATGTTTGCCTAAAAAACTGAGTGTTGTATACATGTATGTCCGTGAAAAAAAATTCTGTTCCGATGTTTCTGCATATTTGTTGGAACTCTGGGGAATTTCATTAATCAGTCGCTTATTCGTGCTTATATCTGTTATAATATCTGTGTAGTATAGTCGTGCCTATCTCTGTTTGTAGTATAACAAGGACTAGCTGTTAGATAAATCCAAACAGACCCAACATTACTATCGTTGTGTTTAAAGTTTTCGAGTTCTCTTACGTCCTCCCATTTCCCAACGGTGTGTCTCTCCCTGCCCCTGTCTGTCTGTCTGACTGTCTCTCCCTGCCTGTCTGTTTGTCTGTCTCTCCCTGCCCCTGCCTCTCTCTCTCTCTCTCTCTCTGTCTCTCTGTCTCTCTGTCTCTCTCTCTCTCTCTCTCTCTCTCTCTCTCTCTCTCTCTCTCTCTCTCTCTCCCTGCCTGCCTGCCTGTCTGTCTCTCCCTGCCCCTGCCTGTCTGTCTGTCTGCCTCTCCCTGCCTGCCTGCCCATCTGTCTGTCTCTCCCTGCCTGCCTGCCTGCCTGTCTATCTCTCCCTGCCTGCCTGCCTGTCTGTCTGTCTCTCTCTCCCTGCCCCTGCCTGTCTGTCTGTCTTTCCCTGCCCCTGCCTGTCTCTCCCTGCCCCTGCCTGCCTGTCTGTCTGTCTCCACCTGCCTGCCTGTCTGTCTGTCTCCACCTGCCTGCCTGTCTGTCTGTCTCCACCTGCCTGCCTGTCTATCTCTGTCTCCCTGCCTGTCTGTCTGTCTGTCTCTCCCTGCGCCTGCCTGCCTGTCTGTCTCTCTCTCCCTGCCCCTGCCTGCCTGTCTGTCTGTCTCCCCCTGCTCCTGCCTGTCTGTCTGTACCTCAGCTGAAGCTGTTTTTGAGAATATATCTACACGTGGTAAGGACATGTTATTTTTGCATTGATAAATGTAGTGTTTCGCAAAGAGAATGATGAATCCAAACACCTCGTCAGTCTTTACGGAGTTGTCAGACTCTCCTAAACCAAACAAATTAAGATTTTTGATAATTCGTGCTTGGAAGGTGATGTTACACTTTGTGTTCAGTTTTCTTTCCAGAATTTGCCAAAAGCGTTTTATACAACTACACTGCCAAAATATATGATCAATACTATCTTTGTCGTCTTCGCAAAAAATACGCTTGGAACAGTTAACAATTCCCATTTTCATGAGGACTACGTCTGTGGCTACGATTCGATGGACAATTCTTATCTGAAGCCACTTTAACTTGATATTCTTGATTTTTATATAGATATATTTCTTTTGAAAACAACATTTCCAAGAGATATCACAATTTAACTTTGCAATCCACTTCGAAGAATAATTTCGCTCTACATTATTTTTCACTAATATGTTATAATACAATTAATACCTTTATGTATGGAATAAATCGATTTCAATGCCACGTTCGTATCTAATGCAACATTATGATTGACATGAACATTTGCTCTTTGAATATATTTCTTAACTGATAACACAAGACCATTGTATGAAACAAAATCAATATTGACATCATATTTTTGTTTGAATTCTGCAAATGTCAATGGCATTCCAGTAGGCCGTAACAAATTTGCAATACAAAGGAAATTTTTCTCAAAGCAATTTTTGTAATATGTAACCAGTTTGTTTCCAACAATCATTCTATAATTATAAAAAAAAAAAAAAAAATGGGTTCAGTGATGAGTTTGTTGGTTGTATCTTATAGTAAAATAATTTCTATGCATTAAAAACGTTTTTTTCCAGAAGCTGTTACGTTTTATTATTTATAAGGTAAAATTCGGGCCCAGATGTTTAGGATTATCTGCAGAAGGATAATTTGCGAGAAAAAATATTTTTTTCCATTTATGATTTGTGTTTTGGAGTTTCCTGATCCAAGACAGCTTTAACGATAAAATATAATTGTTCAAGTCTCTCTATCATTTACGTCTTCAACTATTGTTCTTCTACTAATTCTGTCATGGTTTTGGTTCTAAATAAAATGCAAAACATTTTTTTATTTTTTTATTTTATTTATTCACAAAGTCATCCGGTGGATTTGGCAGCAAGATCCATAGAAGCACAAGTTTAGATCATATCAGTGATTTTAGAACAGCAGCTCTTCCAAGAGAAGGTGATGAGCCTTTTCAGCAATATCTTAAATAATAATTTTACTTATGATAGTTTTTAATCATAATTTAAGCGTTCACATTCCTTTAAAATTAGCGGAAAACCAAACACCAAGAAATTTGAACTTATTGGGATAAGACACAGTCATAAACATTTGACGGATATTTTAGAAACACACCAGCTTTTTCATGCATTCCAATCTGGCTTCCGATGTGGACATTCTTGTCAAACTGTGGTTACCCGTTTAATAAATACTTGGCTCTCAGCTTTCAACAATCGTCAAATGTCAGGTGCTGTGTTTCTTGTCTTTCGCAAGGCATTTGACCTTGTTCCTCTTGACAGCGTACTTGTAAATGGCACATACTCCAAAGAAACGTCTATAACAAGCGTAGTAACTTAAGGATCGATCCCTGTTTTGCATCTTTAGTAATGACCTGCCTATGTGCCTTACACGTCTATCAGTGCAATGTGATTTATTTGCACCATTAATACAGCTAACGACAATATAGATAATATACGTAGGGATTTACAACAGAGTTTAAATAATATCTCTGGATGGTGTTGTAGAAATCGGATGGCACTGAATCCAACCAAAACAAAATGCATGTTGATCGCGACAAGACGGAAACACCAGAAACAACAGCTCTCCTTAAATCTAAACTCCGAGACCACGCCAATAGAGCAGGTTTCAAATCATCGCCTACTTGGAGTAACTACAGACCAGCAGCTAAAGTGGCAAACGCATATTAACAATATTTGCAGAACTGTCTCTAGAAATATTTTTCTTCTTTCAAAACTAGCCAAATTTTCAGCCATCAAGCAAACTTTGTTGTTGTTGTTTTTTGTTTTCTTTGCACACATTATGTCACACATAAACTGTTTCAAATGCATGGGATGGATGTGCCTGTGTGCACATGAAGCAACTGTACTCTCTCCACAAACGTGCCATAAAATTCTTAATGCCAAGTCCTAATATGGACAACAATCAAAAGTGCTGTGCTCTCAAACTACTCCCTCTAGACAAACAAATATTACTCAGCAAATGTTTCAGTGCGAAAGGTTGTTCACGGCAAAGCCCCACAGTACCTTATTCAAAGATCTCATGAAGCCGTCTGAACGTCTTCACCCTCATGGGAATAAACAACTTTTGCCCAGAACAAGGACTGATATCTAAAAAGTGTTTCTCCTTTTCGGGCTCTTTAGCGTGGAATAGTTTACCTCATCAACTCAGATACCCCATAGAAGTAAAAACATTCAAAAGGAAAGCATTTCACGCATTCACTTAACCACCTTGAGAGTTTTTGTTTGTTTTTTGTTTTTGTTTTATAATTCACCAGACACTGACACAAAATTTATTGTATTTTTTCCCCCTTGCGTGTTCTTGTCAAGTTTTACATTTGTATTCGCACAAAAATCTGTTTTTAATATATGTATTTTCATGCGTTATTGTACTCCCACTTTCCTTGTGGTCATCATTTTAATGCATTATATATATATATATGAGTGTATCCATTTAATTTCCAGTCTTGCTAGATGGTTTGTTTCTTTTTAACAGTATCTATAGATAGAGAGATATTCACTCTTCTGTCGCATTCCTTTATTCATTTAAAATGATTATATACCTCTCTCTCTCTCTCTCTCTCTCTCTCTCTCTCTCTCTCTCTCTCTCTCTCCCGCCCATCACGTGATACACCGTGACCGAGCAGGACGAAGAAATCTGAGCTGCTGCTAAATTTTCAGCTGAACACTAGTATCTACATCAAAATGCCAGTTGTTGGACTTCCAGCCGCTGTAGAAGGAACCCTAGAGGTCCTGCTGATGGAAAACCAGCTGTCTTCATGTAAGGTTTTCAGTGAAGGATCAAAAACAGTGTTCACCGTGCTACGTCTGACAGCTTTGACCTCCATAGCTGAGCACAACACTCACACGGTGCAGCAGTACAGACGGAAGCCGCCAAGTCAACAAAACAGAGACAAGAAAAGAGCAGAAGAACACAGCAAACGTTTTAGTCAACATAAAGAACGTCAGACGGACGTACAGAAAAATCAACAAACAAGTGACTTTATTGATTCTGGCTTCGAACTGTTTAACAAAAACCCAGAGCCCTGTGCACATGAACACGAATATCGAGACGTACACAACACATCACAGCACGAAATTTCTTCCCCGTCTCTTGACTCACATGAAGCGGCTACTGGTGTGTTTGCACGTGCAACATTCAGAGACAATGACAAGAACACACAGCTACACAGCGGAGAATATCAAAACAGCGCAGATGCAGCAAACTGTGTTGACACACAAGCCCCGGCCTTCCCTTCTGTTGATCTCAGGTCTGGGGTACCAACGGAAGGTGAGCCTACTGACAGCAGTGCACAAAACACTAAGAGCTGCCATGACCCCGATAGAGAGAAAAGCACGTGACAAGGGATTTTGTATTGTAAAGGTCAAAGAACAAGTAGGTTGTGTCATGGAGAGGCTCGACCAACGATAGCTGAGAAGACAGAAGCAGAAACAAGAACTTCGTGAAAATCGTAGCAGACACACGCAATAACGGAAAAATTCTAATTGCAGAAAGCGAGGATTTCATTTTCCTGTACAATAACAAAAGCAAAACACTTGATCACTGGTGGATGAAGCGAGGACGAAAAGCTGTGACAGAAAAGGAAAGAGGAGTGATCGGGCCACTCAAATTGTGGCCGCTAGTCAACCGTGTCCAGTACAGAGACACCTGCAATTTTCTGGAACATCGTCTCAATACTGCTGTAGATTTAGTGAAAGAATACATGGGTCAATTATAGTGGCTTCCGTTGAATGAGTGATAGCTAGGCCTGTATGACCTCTGTGTAAAACTGTTGCTGACACGAAAGAAAGGGGGAAAACCCCGGACATTGAAACTGTCACAGAATCCGCGACATGTGTTGATTTTATGGGGTCTCCCCCCCCCCTCTCTCTCTCTCTCTCTCTCTCTCTCTCTCTCTCTCCGGTTTGCATTTTGTTAACGGCTCGTTTCGGTTCATTATTGACTTTTTTCTCATTGTAAGGAGCAGTATTGCTCATATCCGTCCAATCCAAACCCTCCCCCCCCAAAAAAAAAAAAAAAAAAAAAAAAAAAAAAAAAATGCAGATTTGTATTTGTCTTATTTTGCTTATTTTGTATGTTGTGAAGATTTAGACAGTAATAGTTTGTTTCGTTTTGTGTTCTTACGATGTATTTTAGTCAGCCGTAATTATCTGTGTTATGTGACGTATTGAGTGTTGCTGTGTTTGTCATCAGGGACAGATTTGTGAGAGAAAAAGAAGAAGAAAAAGAAGCTGATTTGTGCTTAAATCTTTATCCTTGTGTAATAAAGTGTTATCTTACCTCTCTCTATGTTCAACACAAAACCCGGCACGTCATCGCTGTGTTGAGAAACTATTCCATAAAACGGTTTTGTTTTGTTTTGTTCGTTTGTTGTTGTTGGTTTGTCCGCACAACCGTTATGGGCTGAGTTGGGGGAGAGGGGTGCGTTATTGCTAAATTAATTTTTTTTTTTTTTAAATCGTTCTCTTGTGAATGCCATACCATTAAAATTTTGTCAAATGTTTCGTTGCTTCATTCTAATTAAAAAGCTTATCCGACAAACTGAACAGCAAACCCTAGAATCGGCAGTGACCACATTGATGATAATTTTAAATCAGAGCCAAAATATGATGAGAGAGAGAAAAAAAAATAGTGACAACGATGATCATGAAGATACATAAAAAAAATTAAATGAAAAACAAACAAACGAAGCATTCAAATAGCAATAGCGCGAGCTCACGCACGCACGCACGCACACATGCACGCACGCACGCATGCACTCTCTCTCTCTCTCTCTCTCTCTCTCTCTCTCTCTCTCTCTCTCTCTCTCTCTCTCTCTCTCTCTCTCACACACACACACACACACACACACACACACACACACACACACACACACACACACACACACACACACACACACACACACACACACACACACACACACACACACACACACACGTTGTGTACGCAAGCATTGCCGATAATGAAACTGCAAGAACTTAACTGTACAGTCCATGGGCCAGGTATCGAAACCCTCCCTCCCCCCCCCCCCCCCCCCCCCGGGGGGATTTTTGGAGACAATGATTTTCGGATAGCTCATTATGTGTCTTTTCAATATCTGCTTGTCTGCAAGATGAACTAGTCTGCTTTTAGGGATTATCTGAGATGGTACATAGCAGCTTAATGGCATCTATGAAAATGGGCGTGTCCCCAACAAATCCCAAACAACAGGCAGCTATACCATTATTTGGACACACAGAAATACTGCACATGCTGGTATCAATGGGTAGCACTGCTCTTGCGGCTGCTGTTGTCTTACCCAGGTATGGTGGCCTGAATTACGCGTGTGGGATTAATGAAGATTAAAACAGAAAAATGTCACGTTGCATAATTTTGTGCAATGCTCGTTTACAAATATTGAACAAAAGTGCTTCATTTACCACCAAATGTATCATGGCGACTGAGAGAGTCACAGAGAATGTTTAACACCTGCATTAATGGATGACGTCACGGAATAGAATACACTCAAGTTCAAAAGTTAAGCAACCTTTTACAAAAATGCACATATGTTCAAATCTCAATAAATTCCACAAAACCGCTACAGGTGCTGTCTTATTCACTGGTCTACCTCCATTTAACCTGAAATCAGTTTCACAGTACTCCATGGAAGATAGGCGAGAAACATGCCCGATGTATGTACGGGGGCGGGGATAGCTCAGTGGTTAGAGAGCCGGACTCGTGATCGAAAGGTCGCGGGTTCGAATCTCTGCAGGAGCGGCGGGAGAATTTTCTTCTCCAGGGTCAACTTTCTGTGCTGACTCTTATTTCGGTATCCGTTCCATCCCCATGTTACTGCAGTAGCACGTAAAAGACCCCGGTCATTCCGCCAAAAGTGCAGGTGGCAGGTTACAGCTAAACACACATACACCTTATGTATGTGGCTTTGCTTGAAGTGACATGGTGCATAGTTGTATGGAGTACACAGAACGCGCCGAGATGGCAGCAGTTTCAGGTGACACCAGCCATGCCAGCGCTGTAAGTACACCACTTCGGTGGATATTCAAAAACGCGCTATAAAAAGCTATTCACTCATGTAGAATCACATGCGAGCGCAGTGAGTCTGCTCGAAAGCGGAGAATAGCGCTATATAAAAGCGATCAATAATAATAATGTAAAACTTACCAGCTTTGCCTTTGTTATGTCTCAGTAAAACAGTTTAGGTTTAGGAGCCTGATGCCACCGGATCGCATCTCTGGTTGGCTTAATTCAGCATGCTGGACAGTTTCATGTATCAGCTTGCAGTCAGCAAGCTCTTTGCTATTATGCCAGGAATACAGATGAACAACTAGGAAATGTCAAAGATATTCACCAAAGTGATTGTCCACACTGTCAATGATTTGACAGATCATTACTGACTTTCTGAAATTGTTATCTGATAAAGAAAAATTAAAAACAAAAATTAAACGCATTACTCTCTTTATTTCTTACTGCTTATCGTTATAGCTTGGGTGTATTTTTCCCAGCCAAAGATACCAAAGCCGGTGCCATAGAAGGTTGTCAAACCTGAATGTCCCTTACTTTGAGCGTCACTGAATGCATGTCCAGCTTAGACATATATGTCAGCGTCAAACCTGAAGCCATCAAGATTCTCAAGCTCTGTGTATTCTTGATGGTTATCTTCCTTTTGGGGTTGCTCCACCTGGATTTCAACCAGGTCTTGCGGCATGAAAAAACAGTCTGTCCAGTATACCTCCCACTTTTCCATTCACAGTATGCAAGCCATGGCTATCTGCTCGAGGAATGGTTTTAGTTGCCTTAACTGCGGAATATCAAGAGTGCTTGAAAGCTGGCCCTTTCGATGTGCATTATCAGTGCAGCTCTTCATGGTTGCATTGTGACTGTTCAACAAGGATGAGGTGTGTTGACACATTTGGTTGACATCTATCACTTATTTACCTCTACAGAGAAGATGCATGGAATGTTCCATAATTTTTCCTTAACGTGGTAATCTCTTTATCTCTAAACGATTCTGCCCATAACATACTGAACGATGTACTGAAAATAATGTTAATATGGTCTTGTTGGAAGCTTGCTCTTCAATGGTTTTAGTGTCTTTGATTGTTTCCTGACGTCTGTCATCCCCTCGAGTGTAATCTCTCCGACAGGTGGCATGGTAATGAGCTTCTCCTCAGCTGTTTTTGACACACATTTGACTAATGTTTTCAACATGTTGTTTTCTTGTATTCAAGTCTTTTCACAAACAAGACATCTGTCACTGGGCAACAGCTGGCATTGTGGTTGCTGACGGATTTGCTGTTCTCGTTTTCTGGAGGATCGTACATCACTCCCTTCCGACGGGTTCTTTTGTTTTAAAATAATTCTGCAGTCGTTCCTAAAGCAGCACAATGTGTGGTTCCCATGCAGATTCGGTATATACTCATATATTTCATCCACCATTTCAGGACTGGACCAGTGCACATATTTAAGTTATTTAGCTCTTGGATTTGTATACCTCATCAACCGCACAAGGTCACTTCAGGACAAATCACAGTCACAGTTTCTTACGAGCAAAAAGCGGGCTCACTGTTATACACAGAACACAATCAACAGCAAACATCCCAGCCAAAACAGTCAATAATTAGCACATATCACTATCTACAACTGCAAAAGATATTTCCAGACAGATTCCCTGTCACGCATTCAGTACAAAATGAAAGAACAATTGATCAGATCACAGATATGTCTAAATCACCTTTTTGAGGCACAGTAACACACGTTTTGGTGCCTATTTATATTCTGCAGACACTCAACATGAGAACCTGCTTAAATCAATTGACTATGAGCAGTGTGACATATTTTATTTTGCAGGCTAACACGGGAATTCGCTTCAGCCAAGACTAACGCAATTGAAAAGTATGGAGAGGATTTGGAAAAAATTAAGGTGAATGGACCGGGGAAGCGGAAATTAGGACAAGGAAGAAATTATGGCACCGACTAAGCATATTTGGCTATATCCTGACCTACTCCGTGCTTTTAAGGGAAAACATTCGTCAGCTCTGGGGGTTAACAGAGGGGGACCTTAATATTTCTGCGTCCGCAGTGCCCAATAACAAGGACACATTTAAGACAAAGAGAAACGGAAAGCTACAACATATTAAACTGTTCAAACAATAAAACAATATATGGAAATGGCCTTTTTTGTCATAATAAATGAGTTGCTAAGAGACAAGGTCATCGCAATTTGGAATTCCATATAGTGCATTTATTAGAACCAGCACCACAGACACAAACAGCAACAGCTCACTTGCAGACAACCTGAAGTGTGTACTTTGATGGTCAAGGTACCCAGAAATTACCACGTGGTAAAATCCCCCGGGGGGGGGGGGGGGGGGGGGGGCGGAGGGGTTATAGGCTGGCTCATGGTCTAGTAGTCTTAACAAAAAGTGAAGAACAGAAAGAAAGAAAGAAAAAAGTTGCTTATACAAGCATAACAATTACTAATAAGCAAACAAGATACCGGTAATTGTATTGGCACATAAGTTTAACAAATTTAGTTATTCTAAAAGTTCACCTGAGTATAATTTCATCCGATATTCAGGATCTTGCACAGGTTTACCCTGAAGGCACGCACAGACTTGTATACTTTCACTTTGGAAAGAAGCGAGTTCCAGATGACCCAGAGAATGCAAAACGCCTATACGCCGATGTGAGCGGGCGGTAAGACACGGTTTGTTGTTGTTGTCGTTTTACTCATTTCGAGCAGGCTGAGGATGTCATATACATATAGAGGTGCCCAGCCCATAAGTACAGCAGAGGGCGTAAAAAAAAAAAAATCCTGAAAATTTTTAATATTTTTTTGTTTTAGTTTTCTAAAATGTTGCCGTCGTTAATCAGAGAGAGAGAGAGAGAGAAGTGAACGTTGCTGTCATTATCCCACGCGGTTGAGGCGTCATTTATGTGTGCCAGTTCAGGAACAGTTTGCGACAGTCAGTGTCTACACACACTGCCCAAGCTGACCAGGCAAGAATAAGCTGGACGAGACAGAAAGGCAGACGGAAAGCGAGAGAGAGAAATCAGAACAGACCTACCTTTTCAGTCCAGCTGTGGGCGCATACCCTGTAACAACCTTCAAGATCCAGTCACACCTTTATAAATTCATTCTGGCCTCGGCTATAAACTGTTTAAACGTGTCACCAACACAATTATGTTTCTGTAGAGTCTTTCCATTCATCGACGACGTGCGCTGCCTACGAGCGGTCACGGTGCCATAAAACGTCCGGGCCGCTTTATGAGAACAGCAATGAAAACGTACGGGGTTCCATGACAGCCATACCGCCTGCACAGAAGAAAGTGAATGCGCTATTGTCCCTGTGTCAGGCTGAGGCTATGCATAGTTACTGTGTCTTTGGGATCTCGGCCGGGTTTGTGTGAAGACGGAGAGGCGTGTAGCTAAGCTGCAATGCATGGAGGATTTGTCGTAATGCAAGCAGCGCCAGTTCTTTTCGATCTTTACACATGGAAATCATTTGAATCAGTCTGTTCAAAGTTGCCTCGGAAAATTGCAATCAGCTGTGGGCGACGGGATGACTAATTAACTATTTTTGCTGTTATATTTGCTTGGCCCGCCCACAATCGAACATAGCCTTATTGCTGTTGTATTTTGTAATGGTTTTTGTTTTTCGATCTAGTTGTTGTTTTGATCTAGCAGCTCGTTATTGCTCAAGTCAGGCTCGTTGGACCACAGCACGGCTTCCAGATCCGAGCCATTTTTTATTTTTAATTTTTATTCCCATTGTACAGACAATTACAAAAAGCAAAGAAATATACTCAAGAATATTACTCAATTCCCTACAATCTGATTCAAAAACTGACTGCTTTTAACTACGTGGCAGAGAGAGAGAGAACTCGAAAACTTTAATGCTCAAGGACAGTAGCGTTAGGTCCATTTGGACCTATCTAACAGCCAGTCCTTGCTATACTACAAACACAAATAAACACGACAATACCGCAAACAAATATTATAAGCACGATTAAGCAGCTGATTAATGCACTTTCATAGTTCCTACGAATGTGCAGAAACATCAGAATTAAATTTCTTTCATGGGCATAGATGTATATTTCATTTTTTTTAAGGCAAACGTGTGATTCAAACAAATCCGTCCAAATTTGACGAAAGGTTATTATCAGACATATATTTGTGCAGATTACGTTTGAAACAAGGAAGAGAAATACATGACTTTATATTTTGAGATAGGGAGTTCCAGAGGGACGCTCCATCAAAGGATATGCTAGTTTTAAATAAGTTAAGCCTTGGTCTTGGCACGTAGAGGTTATTCCTGGAGTTGGTGTAGTGGGACTGGTGACCAATAAAGAGTTGTGCCAGGTAATTTGGGGAATTATTATTAAAAACTTTATGCATAAATATTCCTTGATTGTAAGCGAGCTGTTGCGGTAGGTTTAAAATTCCCAGTGCACTCATCTTTTGCGCTGTAGATAGGAAAGGATCAGGAAGGATTAATTTGCCTGTCCTTCGATGTAGGGAGTTCAGTTTTTTTTTTTTTTTAAGTGTACCTCGCCACACTAC
Organism: Alviniconcha strummeri; assembly: GCA_963584105.1. Lineage (NCBI taxonomy): Eukaryota > Metazoa > Mollusca > Gastropoda > Provannidae > Alviniconcha > Alviniconcha strummeri. Next base: position 241,569 of record OY757550.1, read on the forward strand.
TGATGTATAATCGATGTGAAGTTTTATGTGAGCGTTGTAGAAGATTTTTCTGGTATCGATGTTGATGATATGTTGCAGTTGAGAAAGAAGAAACAGTTGTTGTTTTTGACATGCTTCTGCATATGTGTTCGATCTGGGCTTGTTATCAGAATTTGTTGTCGACAGTGAGACCTAGCAGGCGATGTTCAGCTACATTTTCTATATTCTGACCATCCAATGACAGTCTCAATGACAAGTCTGAGAGCTGGTGCTTCTGCCGTGTAGTAATTATCATTGACTTTGTTTTTACAGGATTAATGAGCATGTGATTAACGTTGCACCACACTGAAATACGATCAAGACAAAGCTGTAGCGTCTTTTGAATTTGCACGTTTTTTCCTGTTGTATGAAGTGTTGTGTCATTCGCGAGCATATGAGATTCTGCAGAATTTGATCTATGCAGAGGTAGATCATTAATATAGACGCAGAAGAGTACAGGTCCCAAGACTGACACTTGTGGTACAAAATCACGAATAAATCACTCGGTTACTGTTAAAATTGCAAACCAATCGAACATTTTGAGGGCCGAAACTCTTACCTTTTCAAAGGTCCATTTTTCAGTCGAATGGCGGCATTGTTTCGCGGGTTATACTCACAAACTGACACACCGGTTGGATCGTGCAGAGAGAGAGCAGTGGGTTCTAGGCTGGGTTAGGGAGAGATTCTTCCAAGCAATGGACACGAAAACAACACAGCTCAACCAAAAACAGATAAGTGTCTTAGCTCTCCATCTCATTTTTCGTTTTGTAGCTTGATAAAGGGAAATACTAAAAAAAAATCGTTGTTGTGTTTTGTCCTAAAAAAATGGTGTGTGTGTGTGTGTGTGCGTGCGTGCGTGCGTGCGTGCGTGCGTGCGTGCGTGCGTGCGTGCGTGCGTGCGTGTGTGCGTGTGTGTGTGTGTTTAACGTTTTATGTGTTTGGATCTTGTTTTAGAACGCTAGCAGTCATTCTTGTTTCAGATTTTCTTTTCTTTTTTTCTTGTTTTGGTCTTAAGTTGTTAAAATCCGTAAGAATAGGATCCACACTGTTAACAGGATCAGAACATCTGCGCTTACAGTGTGGCCTGTGCGGACACTGATGACTCTACCTTCATGCGGCGTAACTGTCGGCTTACCAAGCTGACCCACTTTGCTCTCTTGTCTCCGCGATGCAAGCTGAAAATAATTCCAGTTCAAATACTGCCCTGTTTACTTATTTTACACAGAAGCCCTCGTTGTAGAAGAAACGGCCTTCCACTAGATTTGCAAGTCATAGAACTGAAAATTATTATGTCATATATGAGCAGATTACCTTACCGCTCCATTTCGTCCTATGGGTATTGTGGCAGGGTACCATCAAAGAAACGGAAAACAAAGATGGCTATCTTGAAAATAAGCATGTCACATACGAGCAGATGACCCTGCCGTTCCACCTCCTACAGATGGGGAGAAAATTAATCAGTTATTGTCAAAGCACCGTCTTTTAGGTATAGCCATAGACAAACTGATAAACTTCGTTGGGACTCACCACAAACATTGAATAATAGTCTATCATAGTCTGGTACATCGTAGACATCGACACCAGGAAACTGTTCTTCAATGCCCACATTACACCACACTGATTATGCGTCAGTCGCGTGGAATGGATGTAGCGATGTCCTCAAGAAAAGGGATTAAATTATCGGCACAGAAGAGCTGTAAAGTTAATCAATCCTTCCAGAGGCAGCTCATATATATATACTGACCTGAAATTAAACGAGATGAAGATAATGAGCCTACACAGTCAAGTGCAGATCAACATGCGTTTGTTCATGTGCAGGGTCCTTAGCAATGAAGGACCTCACCTAGTGACACACACACACACACACACACACACACACACACACACACACACACACACACACACACACACACACACACACACACACACACACACACACACACACACACACACACACACACACACACACACACACACACACACACACACACACACATCCACCCTCACGCTATTCCAACTCTAGGAACTATCACCTTTGCCTACATCAAGGATAGACATATTCATCACCATCATCATAAAAATAAATGCATTTCTAATGCGCCGAATCCCTCTCTGAGAATACATGTGTGAGGCTCAAAGCACTCTCCATGAATGACCATTGCTGATGTGGGGCTTCATGTCCCTGGAGGTCAGGTTGACATATTAGGGACAAACTGTAAAACTGAGTATTACAAAAATACACAACCTTAACCTAATTTAAGAATGCATTACGTATCCCACTTTCTATCCCCCGCACCCACCCACACACCGGCACACGACGCCGCCGCACACACTTACGCACGCACACACACACACACACACACACACACACACACACACACACACACACACACACACACACACACACACACACACACACACACACACACACACACACACACACACACACACTCTCTCTCTCTCTCTCTCTCTCTCTCTCTCTCTCTCTCTCACACACACACACACACACCCACACACACACACAACACACACACACACACACACACACACACACACACACACACACACACACACACACACACACACACACCGCTGACGCGGCACGCACGCACGCACTGACGACGCGGCACGCACAGTACGCAGCACGCACGCACCGGCACACACACACACACAGACACACACACACACACACACACACACACACACACACACACACACACACACACACACACACACACACACACACACACACACACACACACACACAATCAGGTACATCATCTAATGCTTGTGAGAGGGTTAGAGTAGTGTAATATTCGCTGATTAGTAGTTGAAACAGAGGAGTCAGACGAGTGCGGTTTTACAAGCAAACTTTATTCTCTTAAGCCCCGTTAGTCTACACTGAGTAATTGGTCAGTTCAAGGTTAGGGGTGATTTTTGACACGATTTCCGTTAAAGCTCGCTGAGAACGATGATGTAGGTGAAACTGTGATCTGAGGGTTATAAATGCACGAAAAAAAAGGCATTTTCTGTCGTACCGAAAGCGTCGCCATGACGCCCAAATCACGTGACCATATGCCTACTACGTCACTCTGGGGAGTCGCTGCAAAATGGCCAACTCGAGCTCCGAAGACGAAACTGATACTTTGCCCGAGAGATCCACAAGTATACAGCCGTATCAGTTTGAGCCTGTCAGGCAGGATTTTGAAAGAGTACCGGAACATCGTGTCAGCTTCGAAGCAAACCCCATGCGGTATTCCATGGGATTTGCGAAATCGCACTCACTGAAGTGCTCGCTACACAAATGGGCGTGATGCGGCGCAGCAAGAAAGTCAGCTCGTTTGAATTGTATAAACTTAATCCACCTTCGCCTCACTGCGGGTTGATTGCGCGGGAGCTCGTGCATTGCCGTTATACCTGGGGTCGTCTGCGCGGAATTGTTACAGTTCGCGGCAACACAGTAGGCCGGCATAGTTAACTTTTTTGTCGACCACACGCATACACAGTTTACTGAAGAATCTAAGATGGCAACCGCACTGACTCCCCAGACTGACGTCACTTTGGGAAAGTCAGGTGACTAATGGAGAACCCGAGACTGTAGTCTCGGCTAGCCTACAGAAAATAAAATCAATTGCGCCTCAGTCACGCCCATTTGTGTAGCGAGCACTTCGCTGTGTGCGACTTTGTAATTTTATGGCGGAATACCAAATGGGGTTTGCTTCAAAGCGAAATTTGCAGGGGTGTCCACAGGGTAACCGACTTTGAAAAAAATCCAGTTCGAATCTCCAAGGATGAAGCGGCTGACGAGCAGCAATCGCAGTCTAACACGAATGCGTACGGCAGAAAAGGCCGTGAAAGAAAGAGAATGTACACAAATGCCTGTGGCAAAGAAAGAAAGAACAGACCACAAATGTCTGTGACAAAGAAAGAAAGACCAAACCACAAATGCTGGTGGCAAAAACAGCTGACACCAGACGAAAGAAACAAACAGCTGAAACCACCTCAAAACTCCCAACGGTTGCTTACCTGCAAGCATAAGGTGTGTGTGTTTGGGGGGGGGGGGGGGGGACAAACAAAAACACCACCAAATCGCAACAGTCTAATAGACTACTGTCTGCAACAAAGGAGTGGACGACTACAGTCATAAGAGCACAGAGCAAAAATAACTGTGCCAACGACAAACAGATGGAAAGCCAAACTAACCATAACTAACTCTAAACTAACCCCTCACTAACCCGGTTTCCATCTAGAAAAACAAAGGCTGCAGACTGATGAAGCAAAACGCTAATCAGGACTACCGATGACAAAGCATCGGGGTGTAAACAAATGCAGACGACAAGAGAAATACAAAATGGCTGCCCTTATCAGGCAATCTAACACGCGGGTACGAAATGGCCAATAAACCAAGAGAAAGAGGAGGCAAGTAATGTCAGCGAGCAACGGGACAAAGGCTGGATACACGTAATCCGTGTAGACGATACAACCCACTTAGTAGTGACAACAACACAGCAGAGCAACAGACAACAGCTCACGAACTACCCCATACAAAGAAAGAATGAGAGGTCTCGTTAAACATCGAGACTACCCCTCTTACTCGTACATCGTAAATGAACGATATAATTCGAGAAACAAAAGGGCAAGCCAAGGGGGAAAAAACAGTGAACGGCAAGAACCGGTAACTAGCCCAATCCCAAACCCTAACCCAGGGAGGCCATGAAATCGCTAGTCTATTAAACTAGAACAAACAAAACTTTTTCATTTTTACATATGATGAAACAAACAAGGATAAATTGGATTTTTTTAAAATAAAACACCCAATAAAAGGCAGGCTCCCTGAGATGTCTAGCTAGACTGTAGACAGAACGAAAAAGACTGAAACGCCACGCACCTAACAAGGTTCGAAACTAAGATGAAATAACAAGGAGGTAAGTCAGTTACATGCATGTGTGACTGACACGCCGCTATGTTTTTTCTGTGAAAGTTCTTTTAATTGATATGTCCATGTAAGTTCTCTCTCTCTCTCTCTCTCTCTCTCTCTCTCTCTCTCTCTCTCTCTCTCTCTCTCTCTCTCTCTCTCTCTCTCTCTCTCTCTCTCTCTCAGAAGAAGAAGAAGAAGAAGAAGAAGAACTGAGAAGACCGTGCGAAGCCCGATCAAGAAGAAGACTTCCTTTACTGAAAACACAGCCACGTCGGCAAAATCAAGCTAGTATTTTTCAGATAGGTGTAAGCCGGAGTCTGAGAAAAAGAATAACTCTCGATGTGGAGCAAGTTGACCCGCCGTTACTCAGTGACTGATAATAATAATAATAATGGAAATTTGTAAAGCGCCTACCCTGCGGCTCAAAGCGCTGAACAAGCATACACACATAATGTACATCAAGATGGAAAATGTTATGAAAACAAAAAAACAAAAAACGAAAAAAAAGAAGAGGGGGGGTTCAAGCATAACTATGTAAAAGATGCACACACACACACACACACACACACACACACACACACACACACACACACACACACACACACACACACACACACACACACACACACACACACACACAGACTGTGCAGACTGATAGGAGCGAAGGACAATGTGGCTTTTGCGGAAGGAAGAGAGAGTAGCAGAGTGCCTGATGTCTTGGCCGGGGAGAGTGTTCTAGATATGGGGGCCAAAGTGTGAGAAAGTGCGAAAGCCATGAGTTTTGCGGTTGAAGCGTTGGAGTTTGAGCATGCGTGTGTCTGACGAAGCCGGAGCGAAGACTGAGAGCGGGAAGGACTGTCACAAGGTGTAGCAGCTCAGTCAGAAAGACTATAAGAGGGAGCGGAACCTGTGATTGCGTTGTAACACATGCAAGCACAAGTTGTATTTTATTCGTTCAGAAATTGGGAGCCGGTGGAGTTGCTGTAGGAGAGGTGTGTGTTATATCTTTATGTGGGCGAACCTAGCTCAGTGGGGCGAACATATCAAACCGAAACAGCCATGTGGGGAGACGTTTTATTCAGCAACGATCACCCTTGTTCCTCCAGTAACATTAGTATTACATGGGTTACTTCCCTTGCATCCTCTCACGCATGTGTTGTTTCATAATATATGACATCCCCTTTCTTTTGAGCAAATTCCTTTGATCCAAATTTACTAAATAAACCATACACTTATCAAAACAATAAACTTGCAACTGTTTCTTTTACCATGAAAAGCATTAAGGCTTTTCACTATGATCCATTCACACAACAATAATTATTCTTTGTTCTTTCACACACAAAAATATTTTGTTTCTTACATCTATTAAAATTCTGTGGGTTTAAAATTATTGCTGAACATTTTGACAAACTGAATAATTTGAAACTTGTTGATTTCAATATTCATAACTTTAAATGTTCATATACTATGTGAAAACACTTCTAAACAATTAAAATATAAAATCACATCATATAACTATCCTTATAAGAGTTCGTGCTTCAGTGGTTGTAAAAATAAAAATCATATCACTTTCAAACACAACTAATTTAAATCAGAACTAAACTTCTTATGCATCTGCAATGTCTTTGCGCCATAAACAGTTTTCAGTGTTCACTTTTCTTTAGTGACACACATTACTATTCATAAACATTTTATCATGTAATATTTTGCTTATGTATGAAAATTCAGTTCTTTGAAACTTATCTGTCTGTAGTGTAAAACACAATCACTTTGATCAACTACACAATTATTAATTTACAGGAAAATAATACTGATCAAACAGCACTTCACTGTCCTGATTCAGTTCTTCATGACAATCACTAGACAACCGGTCACATGCGCATGGTTATGGTAGACCTCATGCATCATCATCATGAAACCTAGCTGGAATTTTGACAACTCTGCCTGATCTGGTTTTCACCACATTTCCTTTTCTGACCATTTGGCTGTTGTCATCTGATTGTGGTGGAGTCTAAGCACTTGTTTGATTAGCCACACATTCTGTTTCACTCTGTGATGGAACAGTCACTGGCAAATCACTGTCTCCTGAGGCAACCACTGTGGGCCTCAGCATCTTCCTGTTTCTTCTGTACTGTTTACGCTCATCTCTGACTACATAGGATCTGGGAGTCGAGTGAGGAGTCACTACTTCAGCTCTCTTCTAGGTGTCCCCGAACTTCATCATGACTGGATCACCGGCACGAAATGTCGACAGGTTTCTGCTCGCCTTCTTGTCGAAGTAGAATTTCTGCTTCTGCTGACGACAGACCATTTCAGTGTGACGCTCCTTGGAATTGCCATGTCCTGGTTATAGGAGTTTGGATGTTGTCGGTAACGTCCTCTTCAGCCGTCTGCCCAGGAACAGTTGAGCAGGAGAGAATCCAGTGTCTAGAGGAATGTTTCTGTAGTCAAGTAGTGCTTTGTAAGGGATCTTTCTCCTTCACCAGTAAGCGTTTAACACTGAGTTTGTACAGTTCTTTCTGCTTGCCCATTTGCTTGTGGGTGGTAAGGACTGGATGTTGTGTGTTTGATGTCGTAGTCCTTCATGAACTGAGTAAATTCCTCACAAGCAAACTGAGGTCCATTGTCGGATATCAGCTCATCTGGAATTCCATACCTGGAGATCTGACTCTTCAAGTATGAAATAACGTTCCTGGCTGACAGATTGTCCAGTTTGGAGATTTCTGGCCACTTTGAGAAGTAGTCCACTATGAGCAGTTAGTGTTGGTTGTTGAACTCAAAAAGATCTGCTCCGACCTTCTCCCAAGGTCGTTCTGGAATCTCCATCGGAATCAATCGCTCCTTTGCGTTTGCTCTCGAGTGTTCTGCACTCACAATGCGCAGGCTGCAACACTAGTCTCTTCTGTGCATGCAGACATTCCTGGCCAGAACAAGACTTGCCTTGCTCTATTCTTGCACTTGACGATGCCCAGGTGTGTCTCGTGGATCTTCTCCAACATCTCCGACTGAAGTGTTTTGGGTACTATGATCTTATCTCCCTTGAACAGCAAACCGTCCAGACAGATGAGTTCATCTCTGTAAGACCAGTACTGTCTGACAGCTGGAGATACATCTTCTCTGTTGTCGGGCCATCCTTTGAGAATCACACTGCTCAGGGTTTTCAGTTTCAAGTCTTTTGCCGTTTCTCGTTGGAACTGTGCGTACTTTTCTGGTGAGATGGGTAAATACGACTTGGGGTTGATCGCATTTATCTCCGTCTCTGAGACAAGTTGCTCTTTTGTCTTTTGGGGGTATGATTGACTCAGTGTGTCAGCGACATACAAGTGCTTTCCTGGCTTGTAGGTCACTTGCAGGTCATACTTCTGTAGTTGCAGCAGAAAGCGTTGGAGTCTCGCTGGCGCTTGATGTAGTGGTTTGTTGAAGATTTACTGCAGGGGTCTGTGGTCTGTTTCTACCTCTACAGTTCGACCATACACAAACTGATGGAACTTTTCGCACCCAAACACAACTGCCAGTGTCTCTTTTTCAATTTGTGGGTAGTTTTGTTGCGGTTTGGTCAGTGCACGTGAGGCATATGCTATTGGTTGGCCTTCCTGCATGATGACACAACCAAGACCTGTAGATGACGAGTCTACTGAGAGTGTGAGAAATAATGTAGGGTCATAGAACCTGAGTACTGGAGCTTCTGTTGCCAGTTTCTTCAGCTTGTTGAAACTGTTCTCTTCGGTCTCAGTCCACTTCCACTCAACATCCTTCTCTGTCAGTTTTCTGAGAGGAGCACTGATGTCTGCCATGTTGGGCATGAATTTCTTCAGATAGTGGATGAATCCGAGAAATGTCATCAGTTCTCTCTGGCTCTGCGGTCGCTTGATGTCTTGAACTGCTCTGATCTTCTCTGGATGTGCTTTCAGACCCTCCCCAGACAATACATGTCCGACATAGGAAATCTGGTTCTGTCGAAACTTGCACTTGCCTTAGTTGAACTTCAGACCACGTGCCTTTGCCTTGTCCATGACCTGCGTCAGGCGCATGTCGTGTTCTGTTTGGTCTTTTCCCCACACCACTATATCATCCATGATGGCTTCACTTCCATCAATGTCTTCGACCATCTGAGACATCACTCGCTGAAATATTTCGCTTGCCGAGGCAATGCCAAATGGAACATGAAGGAAGCGATGACGTCCGAATGGAGTGTTGAACGTGCACAGCTTGGAGCTTTCTTCGTCAAGTTTCAACTGCCAGTAACCTGAAACTACAGTTTTGAAAACACCTTTGCTCCCGGCATGTTCTATACGACTTCTTCAATCGTCTTCATGGGGAATGTTCTCTCTTGATCGCTTTGTTAAAGTCTCTTGGGTCTATGCAGATTCTCAGTTTCTTGGGTGTTTCGACAATGACCATGCTGTTCAGCCAGTCTGTTGGCTCTTCTTGCTTCTTGATCACGCCATCATTCTCCATCCTCTGGAGTTCTTCCTTGACACGATCATGGAGTGCTACTGGTGGAGAATATTCTTCTTCCTTTCTCGCCTACCCACAGCATCAAATAACAGTATCGCTCTTCTTCGTTCTTCGCCCTCAATGGACCTTTGAACATGAACTCTACATGCTGTCTAAAGGCTTTCCATTCTCCCACCAGATCAGCACTATCCCAATTAAATTTAGGATTACTTGACGCAGTATCCATTTTACTGTTCATCTGTGTACTTATCTGGCTTCATATGGGTTCTGTTCATCAGGATGCTTCTGGATTGAAACACATCCCACTTCTGACACCATGTTATATCTTTATGTGGGCGAACATATCAAACCGAAACAGCCATGTGGGGAGACATGTTTTATTCACCAACGATCACCCTTGTTCCTCCAGTACCATTAGTATTACATGGGTTACTTAATAATAATAATCATACATAAATTTTCTATAGCGCTATTCCCCGCCGCTGAGCGAGCTCAACGCGCTTGTTCACATACATGTGCATAATATATACCATTTACATTTACTAACATATCATATACAAACAATCTCATAATACATACTTAATAAATTACACTAATATAAAACAAATGTAAAATGGCGCATAAAAAAAAAAAAAACTGCTATAAAACATGAGACGTTACAATAATTTAAAACAGGTACATAATTATAAAGCTGTGTTCTAAGTAATTAGTATTATTACTATGCTAAACACACACACACACACACACACACACACACACACACACACACACACACACACACACACACACACACACCACACACTGACACACACACACACACACACACAACAGGCACACAACACACACACACACACACACACACACACACACACACACACACACACACACACACACACACACACACACACACACACACTAGGGGAAGGGGGGGGGGGAGAGCCGGGGGGGACGGGGGGAGGGGGGTAGTGTCACTGGTGGTTGGGGGGAGTTGGGAGGTGAAGGGTGGATCAGTTTAAACAGCGGAAGGGTAGAACTTCCCTTGCAAGGTAACTTCCCTTGCATCCCCTATATGACATACATGTGTTGCTTCACCATATATGACAGTGTGCAGTTTTGATGGCGTGGCGAGCTCTGACTGAAAATGAAGCATGCAGCAGTATCATAGTTTCGGACTCAGTTCGGACTGACTTTGTGTGAAAACACAATTTCATGTGTACCGATCATGACTGACGATGGTAAGCAGTGACACGAGGACAGAGAAACCCTACCCTAACCGTTAACTTCTGAAAAATGACTCAGTGACTGACACGGGAACACTGGTACAACCTGAATCGCCTACAGTAACTTCACCCCGCCCCGAGTAAGTGCCTGAGAAGACGAAAAAATACCAACTAAAACAAAGAAAAGAAAAGAAAGAAGAAGAAATAAAAATAAAAATCGCCCAATGTGGGGCTCGAACCCACGACCCTGGGATTAAGAGTCCCATGCTCTACCGACTGAGCTAACCGGGCATGCCGCTTAATTCCTCTTTATGTGTACATATACTTGTATGATTGCAATTACTTTGTCTAAAGTTACATACTGTTCATAGTAGTTCTATTCGTGCTGCTGGATAATAGCACCTGATAATCATTTCTTTATCGCTGCTTCACACTTCACGTGGAAACACACACACAAGAGGGGAGTAAGGGAAATAATACTGAAACAGCAAATACAAAATGGCGGGTACGTCACAAGTGGTTGAGCAATCCGCATCATCTATAGAGACTTCTCATGATTTCGGAAATTCAAACAGTCTGCTTGGTTTCATGGACAGTATCAGAAAAACAAAATGTGAAAGTAAGAAGATTGATCTGCTGAGAGGAGCCGTAGTAACTCTGCGCAACGTAAACTGTGCATTAGTGCGCTGCAGCATGCAGACGACTATTCTCTCTCCTTTATTCAAAGAAGTTGTTCAGTTTGCTATTCCGGAGGAATTCGCAGACCGGGGCCATTTTATATTTGAAGAAGAAGACTTCATGATGCTGAAAGAAAAGACTGAAGCTGTTCTAAAATTTCTTCACGTATTTTTTGACATATGCTGCCAGTGTGGTGCAACAGAAACCAAGCCTGTAGATGAATGTCTGCCTCTGCTTGTCGTTGTCATTTCTTCCAACATTAGAAACAATCTATGGTCAAAGGATGCTGTGCAGAAGCTGACCTTATTGGTTTTGAACCAGTTGACAATACTGTACAAGGTGGATTCACTGTCTGAGTTGCTGCTGCTGGATTTGAAAAGTAAGGGCAAGGAGGCAATCACAGTCACACCAATAAACTGCCTCCTAGGGCAGTACCTAAATGTTTTGAAAGCCAGGCTGTCCAAACAAAACTGGCAGGCAAACCCAACATTTGTTGAGGCCTTCTACTGGACACTGACACAGATGATGAAGTTCCCACAGCTGTCAAACTACCTGGACGTGGTGCTGCCTCCTTCACTGATGTTAGTTGACAGTCACATGACAAATCACAAAGTGATGGGTATTCAGTGCCTTCAGCACATTGCTGCCAATGTCACCAAGGAAGAGTTGCGATGGTAAAGTTTAAAGCACAATTGTTGTTGTGACACAGTGGAACCTATCATGAAGACTAATCCTCTTTCATTAAGCCTTAACTTTCACTGTTTGTTATTATGTTAAGCTTTAGCTTTTAGTTTTATATACCTATTTACTGTTGACTCTGGGCTGTATTCATTAAGTTTATCTTAGCTTTCTTCCCCCCCCCCCATCCCCCCCCCCCCCCCCTGCCTCGGTCCCTCCACCCACTGCATTAAATTAAACAAAAGCACATTTAAAACATCATATATTATGATCCCACAGTGTGGGTGGTAGTGGTACTACTGTTTGGATGTTGCTAACGGGATGTAGTGAAAGCATTTTGCATAGTCATTATCATATTGACACAGTACACAAATTATAAGAAATGTCCAGACTCCATAATGGGAAAATGGCAAAGGCTCCAAAGTAAGTAAACATGGTGCTTAACGTCCACAGAAACCATAAGGCTTATTAGGGACGGGGAGAGGGAGATAATATACATATTGCTACGCTGTCACCACCAGAATGATTCCTGCATTAAGATGGGCAGCGATGAGAGCCATTTTAATGCTTTAGTAGGAAGTGATGGACAAAGTCACAAGACAGTGTCCACAAACCACAACCTTTCTGAAGAGAAAGGAGAGCCGAAGTGGTATCAAACCAAGGTCCTTCCGCTTACCAGCCTAACGCCTTACCACTAGGCCAAACTGGCTCACTAGGCTCCAAAGCCTTCTGAATTTGTTCATATGTCATCAGCATGGCCATAGGCACATGACGTTCATTCAGTGTTCTTCTTGAACACATCTCCTGCTTTTCCACTTAATGATAGATCTACACATCTACTCCAGTTAACTAACAAAAAAGTACTAGTTAGTAATACTAAAACATATATATTACCTATGCGATTTCCCAGTTTCACTTTCAGTGCCTGTTTTTATTGGACATGCTGATGTTTACTTTCAGCTCAGTATTTAACACATTAACAGGGTTCTGCATAGTATTATTCCATTGGCATCTTTAATAATAACAAGATGTGGTTGGTTGGTGAGTCACTGAGTATGGCACATGGTGGTAATGAACACAAATCAGGAGTGTCTTTCCATTAACACAGTTTTGATCAGCTGTCCAACAACCTTGTCTCTGGCAAATTTCAGAAGAACAATCAAAAGATGATCAGTTCTTCCGTTTTGCTTTGAATTAAAATGTAAACAACTTTAGGGAACCAGTGAAAAGCCTCAGCATACATGTTTGACGAGTAGCCCACACAAGGTTTTTGATGTTGTTGGCATAGTTACTGTGAAAGCAATTATGAAAGGATTGATATATATGAACTTGTTTTGTAGACCTAGGCAAGTGGGGTAGTCTATCCTGTAACATTGTTTTTGAATTGTCTGGTTTATTTCCATAATTTGTGCAATTTTGAGAAAAGTTTTGCTTTTGATTTAATTGGCTGAATGGTTAAAACTGTTCTACTATGCCCTGTCCACATGACAAGCACAAAATAGATGTTTCTTGGGTTTTGTAAAAACAGTACACCATGCATTGTAAAAGTTGTTTGCCAAATGACTCATAAATTAAGCCAAACTGAAAAACTTCCTCTTCTCACAGTATTTCCATCCTAACTAATATCAGTACTCAGTTTTTGCTATAGTCAGTGTATGTGTGTGTGTGTGTGTGTATGTGTGTGTGTGTGTGTGTGTGTGTGTGTGTGTGTGTGTGTGTGTGTGTGTGTGTGTGTGTATGTTACTGTGTATAATACTTAGTGTAAATTGTTTTGGTAGAACTACATGTGTATAGCTGAGGGCATTGATGAGCACATGCTAAATGTACATTATTATTATAAATTATGCATGTTACACTTACAATATATCCTCTCCCCCTCTCCATTGCTTTTTTTAAAGCTGATGTAAGAAGTGTTAACCTAGTCTGCTCTACCAGTACCACAGATATTGCTGCATCCAAACTAGCTGTGTTGGTATATAATTTTACCAATAACCAGGCCTAGCATGATACTGATAAGCCAGCAGGTTGCAATATCTAGGCAGTTATGGGTTGGGGTGGGGGTGGGGGGTGCATTTTGCCACAGAGGCAACAAACCTTGTTTTAACATGTTGGGTATGACACAGCAGTCTTTCATTAGATTTTTTTTTATTTTTTATTTTTTATTTTTTATGGTGATCAGTTAATGGAGATAATTACTCAAGGTATTTTATGAAGTGCTACAACTACAAGCATCTTTGATTCTATTGCACAGACACTTCTAAAGGCAAGGCTATTGCTCTGACACTTCTAAATAACAATTAACTAGCACTTTTAAGCACTGAGTCCTCTAAGGGAAGAGCAACAGACTTTTTAGCATGTAGACTTGGGGCATAAGGTGGGGTTGACCAGCACTTTTTGAGCACATGGTACAGAAACCGGTAGGTAGGTAGGTAGTGTTGCTTAATGTCCTCAGATGTAGGTTGACATATTAGGGACAACCAATGCCAGAACAATGGTAGTGTTAAGGCGGTGTCCCCTCGCCATTGCCCAGCGACTAGCACACTGTGCAATTGCTGTTTCAACTGCCATGCTTGGGCAGAGTCACAAGGACAATGGCCATTGCACTGCTGTTGAGGAACAACTCGAAGCGAAAGAAGTCCAACTTTCACAGCCCAGCTCCACCTCCCTACTCATGATCTCTTCTGGGCGAACTTGAAGGTCCAGCTCCACCTCCCTCCTCTAGATCTCTTGATCTTTTGATCTTGCCTGGAACCTTGGGATTGATCTCTTTGAAGTGGATGGATGGCAGTACCTCATGACAGTTGTCTACTCCTTTCATCGAGGTCAACTACTTGACCAGCACAACAGCCAAGGATGTCATCATCAAGCTTCAGATTCATTTTGCCTGATATTGTGTTCCATCTGAAATCATCTCTGATCAGGGCCCTGAATTCACCTCCACACAGTTCCACAGCATGGTCAACAAGTGGGGCATTGTTCACACCATGTCATCGCCAGGTCATCATCAGTCCAATGGAAAAGCTGAAGCAGCTGTAAAGACTGTCAAGCACATGATGTACAAGTGTCTGCAAGATGGCACTGATGTTTATGAAACCTTGCTTGAGCTCAGGAACACCCTTCAGCAGGACACTATCACTGGCCTCAGTCCTGCACAACTGATGTTTGGACAACTGACAAGAACCAGACTTCCAGCAGTCACAAACCAACCAGTGAACAAGAAGCAGTCAGCAGTGGCACAGAAGAGGCATACCCAAAGGCAACAGACTGTAAAGCAAAGCTACAACAGACATGCAAGAGACATGGTCACACTCCAAACAGGACAACCTGTGTACTACCGGTACCTGGAGGGACAGAGGTGGAGAAATGGTACAGTCCAAAGCAAGAAGGATGAACATTCCTACATCACTGAACTTGAAGGTGACACAGGTGGTGTGTACTAAAGAAACAGAATGCACATTTGACCCACATGCATCTGAAATGTTCCAGAACCACAGGACCAGACAAGTGACTGGCAGCAGAGCCCAGAAGAACCTGAGGGTGTTGGGAAGTGTGTGGACAAAACACTGGCCGCCTGTTCGCCAGTCTCTGAAGAGCCTTCTAGTGCACTGGATATACTAACGCGTTCACAGTGAACATGTCACAAACCAAAGAGAAAGTGAATTCATGAGTGATTACAACACTGACTTTTAATGTACCTAGCAACTGAACACAATGATTTGAGCTGGAAGAGCAGTTTTGTATTGGACCGGACCTTTATCTGTATTCTAATATATGATAAAGTTTTATTTTGTCTATTTCAATTTTTAGTGTTTTTATTATATCATGAATAATTTCTTTTGTTGTTGTTTGCAGTTTAAACATTTTTATTTTAAGGCAACTAAAATATTACGGAGAAAGGGGCGAGGTGTAGGTTGTACCAAACACAACTGGAGAAACTATGGGAAAGGCACTTCATTTTTGCTAACAGCCCCAAGACAGTAAGACAGTTGCAGAAGGATAACGGAAGGACATGAATGTAAACTTTTGTTGCCAATACTGTTAAGTGGTGATGAACATTATTTTGTCTTGGGTTTATTTTTTAAGTATCTGTACTTGGAAGGAATAGAGTGAAAACTGAGGGTCAGTATTCATTTAATTATTCCCCAAGGAAAAGGTTTATCAGTTAATGTTTCTTGTACATCACTACATGAAGGTGAATTTGTTTTTATTTACTCATTTTTAAAATTATTTTTATTTGATCATTGTTCAGCACCAGTTCTAAATGAGCACATCACAGTAATCACATCTGAAGTAAGGGGGATGTTGAGGGGTGGCCATTCCTGTACTGATTTAAGTTTAATTGTATGTTTGTGACTACGTAACTGGGCATGTGAATGTGAAGCTAGCTTTGTCTGTTCGCGTAATATGGCTTAACAGTAGCCAAATAATCAATTGTAATTACCGTGTATGCAACAATTACTTCTTTATTTTGCTTCCTTCACCAACTTGTTTTTATTGGAACAGCCATGTAACAGCCTCAGTTTTGTTCGTTGTTCCATTGGAATACAGCACATCAGTGAAGAAAAGAAAAGTAATTGTTGCAAAAACTGTAATTAAATCATTTGGATTCCAGGGTGAAGAGTGGATCAGTGTGGAAAATCTGTGCATAATAGACCCACAGTTGTGCATTGTCGAGAATGCTGGTTTGTTACTTTGCTGTACACTTTTTTATGCAGTACTCTGTTTTTTAATTTGCGGTATTGGCCACTATATGTTTTATCTAAATTACTAATTAATACCTTCTCTTTTCTTTTGTACAGGTACGGCAGAGCAGAGGTGATGTACACTGCTCTCAAGCAGCAGATCTACACAAGAGAACCTGACATTATGAATGTCCTTCATCCAGCCCTGCTGACTGTTCTTCCCATCATCGACAAGGATCCTGCAAAACCAGCCACACAGACAAGTCCAAAGCACATTGATGCCATCTTCTCCATCATCATCACTAATGCCATCACAGAGAATGGAATTGTTCTGAGGCGGATGTATACACAGTGTATTGCCGAATTTGTGGACACTCTTGGTGTGTGTGTGGTCAGACATCTTGGTCAGCTGGTCAGCCTTGTGTCAGACTATTTGGAGGTGTTTGACGGGCCAGGGGAACAGGCAAGGTTGAATACGTTGAACATTCTCAGAGCCCTGCTTCGGAATGCCTGGCCTCGCATACCCCCCCATTCTGAAGTAATCGTGAAAAGTATCATGAAATTGATACAGGATGTCGTGTATGATAGGACTACAACTCCAGAGAGTGTAAAGAACAGGCTCAAGCAAGAAGCTGTGACGTGTCTTGGTTTTCTCAAAGAAGTTTGTCCTGATGCAGAGTTGTGTGTAAAAGCAGTATGTAATTCCAGTGAATTGTCTAATGTGGCTAGTGTTGTTCAGAAAGTTTGTAAAGGCCTAGACTAGCGCCAGAGCTCTGCATAACAAATGTAGGTAAATGTTTGAAAGGTCATTTATAAATTGATAGCTGATGTGAAGCATACACTTGTTAACCAGTCATCATAAGGGTGCTGAGTGTGTCACCAAGTGTGCCTGTTGTGGAGGATAGGGTGTGTCCTTTCTGAGGATGTACCTTTAGTTGAATTTAAAATCTATGACAGCTGTTTTATGTGTTATACCTTCTTCTGTTTTTAATGTGTTTAACTTAACTGCATTATTTAATGTGGCAGAGTTGGTGTAAATGAAGAACAATTTCTGTTTAATTGTTATGATTGCAATGCACAATAAAGACTTTTGAATTGAATATCTTGTATAATTTACTCCCATGATGGACATAAGCAGTACTGAGGGCGATTCAGGTGTGGTCATGTGTTGTTTTGTGAGTGCCAATTAACTCCCTTTGTTTTCACCAGTTCTTTATAAGTGCCATACATAGTAAATCACTCTCATGGTATTATTATGTGTTTATATGTTGAGCCAATTTCGAGTTCAAAAGACTATGTCTGATCCTTTACCAAAAAAGAAGAAAAAAAGAGAAGTATTTTGTCTTTTGCTTTGAATCGATGCCAAAAATGTATTATATCCCTCTCCTGTCTGGAATCTCAGGGCTGACATTTGATCCCCCTTTCCTCTGTCGTTTTTCTGCCTCTTTCTCATGCTCTTCCTGTCTTGTCATTTTTCTTCTCATGCTCCATTCTCCTTACTTTTTACAGAAAATTTTCTGACATTTTGTTAAGACGGTAAGAGTTGGGCTTTTTTCTAAGGCTCTTGTCAAGCAGCTAGGAGATAATAGCTGGTATGTGCAGCTTTCTGCCATATGGCACTGGTATCTGCTATTATGCATTTAAGAATTAATACAATTAAAAAAAAAATAATCTGTCCATTCCTTTTTTCAATAGATTTTTCATCGATCTGGTACGTATTGGTCAATTAGACAAAATGTTTGACGATACCAACATGTCCTAGCTTTGTATGCTTTTTTAACAAGGGTAATACTGATGTGACTAACTTTTTGAATATTCACATTTGGTGTTTGTGTGTACATATTTTGTTTTATGTTTGTGTAGGGATTGGTTTTGTGTTATATATATATATGAGAAGAGTTTGGAAATCTGTATTTGCTTATGACAGAGTTTGATTGTTCTGAGGTGATCCTGTGTGGTTCACAGGATGTTAAAATCCAGTTATTAACTTGCTGTACACACCCATAGGTGTTGTTGAGTGTGCCTGAAATGGAGAGACTCTAATAAACCACTGGGGGGCATCCTTTTTAGAGGCTGTACCTTTGGTGAAGATATGTACCATGTATTATAACCCAGACATGTGAGAGTTACCACAGGTGATTTAGGTCTTTTTTGTTGTGTGCATTCGGCATAGTTTGAGTGCTAAATAACTCCTTTGACTTTTGCTTCAAGTGCACTGGACTGGACCTCATTGTTTTTGATTATCACAAATCACTTGGAGGCCCAAATCGCTTATATGTTGAGCCAGTTTCAGGATTAAAGGACTCTGTCTGGTATTGACTAAAAATCGGTTTTGTCTCATGCTGTATGCACCTGACTAACCAGATATGCTTTGTATTTATTATAAGCAGGTTCAACTAGCTAGGTATATTTACTTTCCCCTCCCTCAGATGGACTTGGTAAAGGGGTAGGCATCTGTGTATGTGTTCAGTGGGTGGAGTCAGAGGTATCTAACCCTGATCATTGACATCAACTGTGATCAGATGTACAAGCTGCAAAATGTTTAAACCCTTGCAGCAAAAGTTGCTTTTTTGGTGTGTGCAAAAGCAGACATAATCAAGCCAGCCCACTTCCCAACACACTTCACTGGCTGCCAGTCAAAGAAAGGACAATTTTGAAGATAGCCACCATTGTTTTCTGTTTCTCTGAACAACGTCCCTGCTCATTCAGACACTGCAGTTCTCTCTCGCAGTTCAAAACATCTTGTAAAACTTTTTTTTTAAACTTCTGCCTACTCTGAGCTACTCTAGCCCTCTCTGTCTCACAGGCTTTGGAGGCTGTGCCTTGCCAGTTTTTAAAAATATATTTTTTACTGCTGATGATTTTTTACTGACAAGTGATTATGTGGGTGGGGGGTGGGGGGAGCAAGGACTTGTGAGATAGTGTGTAT
This sequence comes from Alviniconcha strummeri, assembly GCA_963584105.1. NCBI lineage: Eukaryota > Metazoa > Mollusca > Gastropoda > Provannidae > Alviniconcha > Alviniconcha strummeri. The sequence continues at coordinate 261,150 of OY757550.1, forward strand.
GTGTGCATATGTGTGACTGAGTCACATGCATGGGCATGCGGAGGAGAGTGAGATAAAGAGTGGGATATGTAGTGCATTATGATATCAGTTTTTGTATTGTTGTATTGCTTCATACATCGTGCTCTGAGCTTCACGCATTCATCACACTCATAGAGGGATCTGGTGTGTTAGAAATGCATTTATTATTGCAATACATGTCATATACAGCAAAAGAGGAGGGTGTAAGAGCAAGTGTGTGCAGGCATGTGAGTCATATGTACATGTGCATCATTATATTACACAATATAAATGCATTAATCCTTATATGTGCATGCCCACCACAGACGTAGAATAATACTGTTCAAAGGCAATAAATTCTGAAGCCTCCAAATGAGAGCTGCATTCCCTGAACATGCTCCCTTAACAATGTCAATCTAGTGTTTGTGCTCTAACGATCAGCAGAATTACACCAATTTGAGCCAAGAGCTGATGTAGAAACAAAAAGATCATTTGAAAAGCTACACTGCTTTAAGAGGGGGCATGGTAATGCAAAATGGACCCAAACCTCTTTTACCTAAGAGTCTGGGATTTGGATGTATTTAAAAGGTTATGACTTGGAAAATTCAAAAAATATGTTGTTACATAATTTTGACAACCTATTGCCATGGAAACAATCCAAGATGGCCACCAAACACAATTATTTAAAAAGCTTAAAACTCCAAAGTGACTGCATGCAGATTAATTTTCTTTTCAGTTTGTACAAACATAATGCTATCTTCTCTTTTACCAAAGACTTTGTGTGGTTATTATGCTTTTCCTTTATTGTATTATTTACATTTTATGCTTGTAAAAATTATACCAATATTTCAGATCAGCATAAAACTAAAACAAATATCACCATCTATAAATCGCTTGGTAAAAGTAAAGATCAATACATATACAAACAGCATGCACACTTTCAAGACTCATTTTACTCAAAGCGAAGCCTTAGGGTTTTACAATTGAGAAAAAGGTGTAAAAGTGAGAATGTGAGAAAATGCATGTGAAAAGAAAGAAAAGCATCTTACTTGATATGAATCCCCTTGACATTTGACAAATTATACATGGTAAATACACTATGCGTGCACAATAAGTTACTGAATGGAGATGTTAAAGTATCAAAATCAGCCCCTACCTCATTTTCACCCAAAAAGACAATTTAGTCAGTTTTGAACCCCCATGTCACCCCTTAAGCAAAAATCATTTCTCCTTCTCTCTGTGGTCATAATTTATTTTCATTTCTTGCTTTGCCTCTGTTGTGTCTATTGACCTGCATCAAACAGCATGATAAAGATCAGTATTTTTTGTTGAATAACATTGGAATAGGACTTAAATGGATGAAACAAGCACTTGGCATTCCAGTTAGAGGTGTAGCCTTTCCATCTGACCTATTTACCAGCTGACTGCCACAAAACACGGCATCTTTGCTATCAAAATTCTTTGCAGTTGGAACTCTGGGGTGAATATTCAGGGGACATCACCTGATGTGGTCGTTTCACGTGTTCCTTCAGTAAAAGTTACCAGTTAAGCAGCCTATATTATTTTATGTCTGTGATGTCCACACAGAGATAAACAAATTTACTCATCAGTACTCTAGCTTGTATGAGATTATTAGGTTCACAAATGTTGCACAAATTTTGAGATTAGAAGGCACAGCTTCTTTCAGTGTTTGTCCTGTGCCTAATAAGCCTATGGTTTCTGTGGACCTAAAGCAACACTCAACCAGTATTTTTAACACTTTCAACCTTATTGCCCTTATTGGGGGGGGATTGGCAGGGGGAATTTTGCCATGCAAAGCAACAAACCTCTTTTTTTGTTGAGAAAATCTGTCAGTTACTATTTATTCTTTGTTTCTCAGGCTCAACAGACAAGGGGTATTTAATGTTTCTCCCAGTCTGGAACCTCAGGGCTTTCCTATCTTCTCTCTTGCATTTCTGCCTAGTCCTCGTGCTCTTTCTATTTCTGTCTTATCATTTTTCTGCAATGGCCCATGCTCCTGATATTTTTCCAGAAAATGTTCAATTTTTAGTAAGAGTTAGCCCTTTTTTATGGCTCTTGTTGAGGGGCTAGGAGATGATAGTGGTAAGTGGTATGTGCATCTTGCTGCAATATGGCACTGGTATTTGCTATTATGCATTTATAATGTTGTAGAAAAATACAACTGATTGCTGAGGGATTATATTTAGCTTTGAAAGACCCTAAACAAAGTAAATCTGCAATAATTTTACAGCAAAAAAGAGAGAAAGTCTGTTTCCCCCCCCCCCCCCTCCTTTTTGGGGGTGAGTATGTGTGCGGGGTGGGGGGGTGGGGCACAATGCTAAGCAGAGGGCCCACAATGCTAAGCAGAAACAGAGATCAATGGGGTTACCAAAAATCTGATCCTGGTGGGGACCATTATTATGTTGGTTGCCTAGGTCAAACACAGTATGCATTTTGCTACCCAAGTAACTCATTAGTGATCACGTGCATATAAATGGTGAGAGGATATCAGCCCAGTGCTAATGAAAGAAAACCACCGTCTAGGTCATAGACTCTCTTAGCATGGGAGAATACTTTTGGCTTACGCACCTAAGAAGCCCTAAATGGAGGGAGATGTATATCCCAAAGAAGTGACACAAATAATTAGCAGTACATTTTGAATGTTAGGAAAGGATTCTTTTTTTGAAATGCTGCATTTATAAAGTTTGAGAGTACTTTGCAAAGAGGGATAACTTTTTTTCTTTTGTTTTTGTCCATTTAATCTTGTATCAATAAATGTAATGGTCAATGGTACCAGCATGTCCTACTCCTAGCCTTATGTGCCTTTTTAACCTTTGCCGTACACAGTGGGTGAAAATTCACCCACAAATTCATTCAAAAATTTGTAACAATAAATATTTAAGGTACGAAAATGAAATTTCACGACTTTGTCAACTATTTTTTCCCCTTGTGCTTGTAGAAGATTATGTACATTTGTGAGAAAAAAAAAGATGGACATATTTAACATGCCATATGTCCTGGGTAAACAATTCACCCATGTTTTCAAAGAACCCTGCAGGCCGTATGTAGTGGGTGAATTTTAACCCATACCAGTGGTAGCTGAACTTGAGAACTGATGTGTTGGCAGATGGCAGCCAGGGCTGTAAACAATGGCAAGAAACTGGACCTGCTGTTCCGATCTCCTCTCTTGTTTTTTTCTGCCTAGTCCTTTTGCTCTGTCTTGTAATTTTTCTGATAATGGTTCCTTCTCCTGACTTTTTTCCAGAAAACTCAAATATTTTTCGTTAAGAGTTAGGCTTTTTTTTTTTTATGGCTCTTGTTGAGCAGCAAGGAAATGATGGTAGGTGGTATGTGCAGCTTGCTGCCATATGGCACTGGTATTTGCCATTATGCATTTATATAACATTTTTTAATTTGATATTGTGTCTGTCCATTCCTTTTTTATATTTTTCTTTAACCTGGTATCAATAAATGAGATGGAATGGTCAATGATACCAGCATGTCCTAGCCTTATGTGCTCTTTTAACAGGGGTAATATTGAAGGGACTAACTCTTCGAAAATTTGTCTGATGTTTGCGTATTTATGTTTTATGTTTGCAAAGTGATTGGTTTTGTAGACTGACTTGACAGAGGGTTGATATATAATTCACGTTTCTAAACTCTTTTCACATAATTGTATATATATATAATTATGTGAAAAGAGTTTAGAAATGTGTATTTGCTTATGAGTTTGACTGTCCTGAGGTGACCCTGTGTGGTTGACAGGACATTAAAATCCAATTACTGCTACTGCTAGTGCTACTACCTTTACAAAGCGAGAAGAGCAGAGCTTTCTTTGAGTGGTGTTATTACAGAATTCTTTTTGCAGATCTAGAGCTAATGTGTTGCATGCAGTCCCAGTAATCACTAATGAATTTGATTTTGAAAAGTGTTCTTTGTTGTTCTTAAAAAAGTTCATATTTTCATTTTCACCAAGCTGATGCACAGTATATATTCTCTTAGCTATATCATAGTTATGCTGTTGTGGCTTGGTCACCATAACAAATTAGCGCAGACAGAGAGGAAGAGAGAGAGAAAAGATGTGAACAAATCCGGTGACTTGCTGAACGATTTACAAAACCAACTAACCAACCAGCTGATGGAAAGTGTATTCAGCCCAGCGAACTGTCTGAGTGAGGTACTGCATTACACAGCTGTGCCACAAACTGGATGAAAGAGGAAACCCCTGTCATTGGTGAATTTTCACCATGATGTATGCCATGTCTGTAATATGAAACTCGTGGGTGGATTTTCACCCACAAAGTATGCAGTGAAAGTTTGACTATGATAAAGTCATGGGTGAATTTTCACCCACAATGTACACTGTGAAAGTGTTATTATGTTCAAGTCATGGGTGAATTTTTACCCACTGCACACATGATGTAAGTATCCTCTTATAAAGGGTGAATTTTCACCCACAACATACGGGAAGAAAGTTTTATAGTGACATACAGTGAAGGTTAACAGGGGTAATATTGAATGGATTAACTCCGAGAATCTGTGTTTGATATTTGTGCATGCATGTTATAGGGATTAGTTTGGAGGATTGACTTGAGAAAAGGTTTATATATGAGAAGAGTTTTGAAATGTACATTTCCTTATGACAGAGTTTTCCCTGAGGTCATCCTGTGTGGTTAAGGTTGGCAGAACATTAAAATCAAGTTACCGTTATATTTTTCCTTTGAAAAGCTGATTATTCTTTGTGAGATTGAACTACTCAGCTAATTTTAAGCTGAACGTGTACAAGTAATCAGCTCAACTTTCATGCTACTTAAACATATAATAATCTTTACAGATTTCAATGTGAATGGAGAACTTTGCTAGGTAGTGTGAATCAGTGTCACTGATGGATTTCCCCATAAAAATGCCATCATTTTCATTTTTTCCCTTAATGTTAATTGTAATTTTAAATTGGAAAAATTCTCAGCAGTGGCAATTGATACACAACACACACTTGTTAACACATATCTACAAACACATGTGTGCACAAATTCCTACACACATGCACACACACACACACACACACACACACACACACACACACACACACACACACACACACACACACACACACACACAGAGGATATATTACTGAAAAGCCAGTTTAAAGTTAACCAGTTCATAATTTTGAAACAGAATTCATGTCATGCATTGAGGATGGTGGTATGTATTCAAAATGACAGTAAATGGATCAGTGAATGGTAATGACATCAATTGGGTACATCTGTACTACAATGTCAAAAGTATTTGAAAAAAAATGTATTGCAGGGTAGTGTACCTGTGACCAACAGGCAAGTCAAACTTCTTTCCAGACTGGAGTTCAGTTCCCCAATAAATGAATATGTACTATCTCTGGGATTTAAACAGCAGGTTAGTAACTGGATTAATGTCCTGTCACCCACACAGGATCACCTCAGAACTCTGTCATAAGAAGCACACACACAAACATCAAACAAATTTTCAAAAAGTTAGTCCCTTCAGCACTGCCCTTATTGAAACAGGATAATTATAAGACTAGGACATGCTGGTATCATGCATATACAAGACTAAGACATTCCACTACATGTATTGATACCAGATGACAGCAACAATATAAAAATTAAAACATATAATTATTTACGTAATCTATGCCTCCACAATGGCAAATTATTTTATACCAGTGCCATATGGCAGCAAAAATATAAACATTAAAACATATATATATATAAAATAATCTTATAAGTTATACATATATTTGCAAATGATGGCAAATACCAGTGCCATATGGCAGCAAGCTGCACATACCAACAATCAAATGTCATCTCCTAGCTGTTCAGCAGGAGCCAAACAAAAAACCGATTTCTTAATGATAAATGTTGGAGAATTTTTCTGGAAAAAACAACAACAGAAAAATGTCAAGACAGAAAGATCAAAAGGACTAGGCTGAATGGCATGAGATTCCAGACAGATGGGGGACACTGGACACCCCCTGCCTCCCTACACATGCTAAATGGCAAAGTGTTAAGTGGTCTCATCCTTCTGGTATATTATTTGTCTACATCTTTGGTGTGCAGAATCCCTCTACTTGTAAATTCAAATCACTGTACATTAACATCATTATAAAATACAAAATAAGCAATAATAACACAGAATCAGCAAAGTTGATGGGATGGTGGAGAATAACCTCAATATCAGTCAGCAGATGAACAAATATGATACTGTATAAATTATGTGATGTTATCCACACAAAAAGATATATAAAAATGTGTATATAAATAAAATGGATTGTACTTAACACAAACTGCAGGGAAAACGACCACTACCAATGCAAAAGATCAAACAAACAAACAAAAAAAAGCAGTAAAACAAAAGGAAAACAAAAACAAACAAAAAACCCTCTTTGTGTCAAGTCTCACTGAACAAAAACAGAAAACATGTTCATATTATACATATATATACAAGAAACAAGCGGCTGTACATAATATAGGTATTTGTCATACTTACTGTTTCACATCCAGAAGACTCCCCCCCCCCCCCCCCCCCCCTTGTTGTTGTTATTGCAGTGTATTTTTTAACAAAATATTTTTTAAAAATACAGCAGGACTGGGAAAACGACACACAGCTTTGATACTGTGATAGTGTGCAGAATTTCTTGACCAACAAAGCTTACAGATCATCCTGCTATCTCTGCTTTTTGAAGACCCCCCCCCCCCCCCCCCAAAGTACCACATACTGTGACACTCTTTAAAAATCAGCTCATTCACTCCAGTGCCCATATGAATTTGTCTGTACCCTCAGTTGCCCTGAAGGACTCTTGGGATGGTAGCTCCCCATAGCCGTTTCTTGGTGCACAGGAAGAGGAAATCACAGGGGGAATGCAGGTACAGGGCATGAGCAGTACACCTTCCCGAGCCAAAACATCAGCTTCTGCAGAGGCAGAGTGCTGCAAAGCACTGTCATGATGCAACATCCTTGAATACCCATATCTCTGGATGGCTCTCGCACAAGACCTCAAACACCTAGAGCATGCAAGCACTGGTGCATGTACCGGTCAGAATTGATGTCAGTACACCTGTCTTCAAGGAGCACAGTGACCAAAATGTCCACATATGGTGAAACAAGAAGCAGCCATCCTCTTCCCTGTGCTCCCTGTTCCAACTCAGACAGCACCCAAACAGACCATTGCTGCTTTGTACTGCGGTCAAACTAATAAACCCATATTACATTCTCAGTAATGAATTGTTCCATGCAGGTTTTGACTGTCCATTCTTGAATTTTTCTGGCATAGCCTTGCACCATTCCACCTGACCCTTCTTTTGCTCATCTGTCAGAGCATGATGTATCCAGGGGTTACACTGTGAACACCAAGATGTCTAGTGCAAGATCAGACTGACTGTAGAGCTTCCAGTTCCAGTGCCTGGGGCATCCTCATGACAAATGATAAAAGTTTAATCTAAATGAACATACAGGGCTCATGCTAGGGTTTTTAAACTGTGTATGGTATGTGCACATGTGGAAAAAACACATGGGTCAACGTGTTTTTTTTGTCCATGTCAAACATGCAAAGCAATGATCTGACCAGTCCCAAAACTGCACAGTACCTCATCTCTAAGTGACCTGCTACTGTCCCCTACGAAGGGTCCCTCCATTCCATCTGACTGTGTGTGTGTGTGTGTGTGTGTGTGTGTGTGTGTGTGTGTGTGTGTGTGTGTGTGTGTGTGTGTGTGTTTGAGAGAGAGAGAGAGAGAGAGAGAGAGAGAGAGAATTGGCTCTAGCACTGTCAGTTGTTGGTATCTGTCACAACAGCAACTTTTTGTTTCCTTTTGCTGCCACTTTTGAAATATGGAGAAGACCAGCAAAACATTGCAGCTTGCTGCCACTTTTACGTTTACACAGCTCTCAGTGTGTCTCATGCTGATCAGGAAAAAATCCACAAGAAAGTGAAATCAGTTAAACAGCATTGCAAAAGTAAATCAGTAAAACAGTGTTGCTGTTTTCATTTCATTGCAGCCATTGAAAACTGCCGCAAGACGAGAGGATAGTTCAAGTACAGCAATGCACGGGCACTGCTGTGACTGCAGTACTTTCTAGATTTATTCATGTCAGTGGCTAGTTAGGACATACATTATGTGTCATGATCTAAAAATCAATCAATCAATCTAAAAATGCATATATGTGCCATTCAGAACAGTGCAAGTTGCATAAAACATGTGTTAACATGATCCCTGTTGTAATTATCCTTTCTAATGAGGTATTGCCATGCACTGATTTTATGGACATTCAGAGCAGTTTTTGCAACATCAGATTTTCTTTACAAGAAACCAACCCTGGCACAAGAAGCAAACTTGCATATATATATATATATATATCCAACAGATTTTAAATTAAATAATTTAGCTGCAAAAGTAAAATATCTTGCATTGTACTAAAACTTAAACTGAACACATGCAATATACTATTAATAAATTGTGTATTATACAATTTAATATATTTATAGACCAAACGTGAATAATTTTGTATCTTTCTTTGAATAAATCTCCTAATTGTGCAATGTGTACCTCACTATAGCTGATGCAGCCAGCTGCCATTTACTAATCATGCTCAGCAATGGACTGAGGTGCAAGGTATTGGGTGACAATTTTTCTCTCTCAGCCTATTGACCCAATTCTACCACAGGAAATATTTCAGATACCATTTTCTAATAATAATAATCATCATCATAAAAAGAAAAGAAAAAAACTACTGGCCAGTGGCATGCCAGAAACACGGATATTATGCAAACAGGTAGTAGCAGGATATTTAAACATATGGTTCTGTTAGATTACTCCTATGGCTATGAATCAAAAAAGAAAAAGAAGTATCAGGAACCTTTCCTTTTACTTGTCCAGTAATAGCTCTGTCCATCTCTCCATCTGGTCACCCAGGTTTACCAGCTGTGACCTGTATTTGTGTTGTTGGTCTCTTGCCAATTGAGCTAAGCGCTATTTTTATTTTGGTCCTCCAAAGATAAATGGTAGTAAAGTTCTCCAAATATATTTCTGCTTTTATTGCATAATCTTGAAAAGATGCAAACAGAGAGTTCTATGAAAATATAAATACCACTATTTCATTCTCAGTTTGTCACTGCTTTCGTTCAATGGGCTATTTGCTCCACATAATAATGCATAAAAGAATGCATTTATTATCTGTTAATTATACAAAAGAAGGTGGCACACAAAACACATGTCCCATCCTGTGTTCTCCTGTTATGTAGATATTCCTCGTCATTCTTTTTAGTTTTGTCATTCTTACCATCAGTAACTACTTCTAGAGCCATTGTTTCCTTCTACTCTTCCTTTCTATAATCATGACATCAAATTATTAATATCATAATGAGGTCAAAATTATTTAGCCATCATTTCATTGAGCCAAAGACATTATTATGACATCATTTCATTGTTTGTCTTGGCAAGTTTAAACAATATCAGTTTATTTCCATGTATTTTATGCTGTGCCCCATGAAAAGGTTAGGAAAATGAAATTATTTCACACACACTGTCCAGATTTAAAAAAATAAACATTAACAAAAATAAGTTATCCAAGACATGTACACAAAACTGAGAAGTTCCAATATCTTTCAGTGATTTCATACTAAGACACAGGAAAGAGCTCATGAAAACAGTGTTAGTAACACTACTAACAGTGTCTGTGAAAGTCCTCTCCTAAAATTGTTATAAAATCAATGGCATGTTCAGTCACAAAACTTTTAATGCAGATCATTAAAGTTTAGCCTCCGAAGGAGAGCTTCTTTAACGAGCAACCAAAATGAGGATGCATCATGGATCCTATCAACAGGAATGGAATAAAGAATACACACAATTCTGTCAATTTATGATTGATATCTACCTTTTTCAAAATTTTACACTAGTGCTAACATGGACTAGAGTGCCATCATTTTCATTCAGTCAATTAGGTGAGTTGTGATGTCACCTGGGATACTTTGTTAAAAGCATCTCTGAAACCACACTGTCAGTAAAGAGTGTTCATTTCATCCAGGTTTCACTGTATCACTATCAGTGTAATTAGAATTATATAAAGTAGGCTTTGCACTTGTGACTTGGTTACAACTAATACTGTAATAGTTACAAATGACAAGGTTTTCATAGTATCACTCTCATTGTTGATTGTATGATCAGTTAAAAAACAAAACACCCAGAAAACAAAAAAAAACAAAAAACAAACTTACACAGTGTTGGGCTTTGCAGTTGGTTACTTTCTTTGGTTACAAGTGACATAATGTTTTCAAATCCTTCTGTCTTCCATGATATCATTATCAGTATATTCAGTTGCACTTGTGATCTGATTATAAATAACTTACAACTTAAAACAAGTGATGTAATGTTTTCAAGTTCTTCCGTCTTCCACTGTATGATTACTACTGATCAGTATAATATTAGGCTCAGTTACACTTGTGATTTGGTTGTAAGTTAAATACAAGTGACAATGTTTTGTGTCACTATCAGTATCAGTATATTAGGCTCAGTTGCACTTGTGATATGGTTACAACTCAATACAAAGTGACAATGTTTTCAAGTTCTTCTGTCCTCCACACTATCAGTATAATGTTAGGCTCAGTCGCACATGTAATTTGATTACAACTTACTACAAGAAACATGTTTTCAAGTTCTTCTGTCTTCCACCATATCACTACCAGTATAATATTAGGTTCAGTTGTACTTAATGATTTGATTATGACTTAAACATTCTTAAACAGTTGTAACTTAGTATAAGTGACAGAATGTTTAAGTTCTTCTGTCTTCCACTGCATTAGGCTTTGCACTTGTGAAGTTGAAAAGCTGGTTTAGTGACAGCATGTTTTCTCCACAGTTTCAAGCTCAACATTTTTATAACTGAACTTTTGAATTATTATCACAACTAGTAGTAGTACTCTCAGTGCTAAACTAATTAATTCATTGTTATACTATTGTAGCAGGAGAGCTGTGCAAGCTAGCTCAAGTTACGCCCCGCCCCAAGTTCCCCCACCCCTTCTCTCCAGTCAGATGTTGCCTGCCAGCGACTGGCCAGTGCGCAACAGTATAAAAGACAGTGCCTGCCCCGGTTTCTGTACCATCACCATGTGCTGAAAAGTGCTGGTCAACCCCACCTTATGCCCGAGTTAGTGTTCTTCCCTTAGAGTCAGAGGACTCAGTGCTGAAAAGTGCTAGTCCACCACTACCCCACAAGTTTACATGCTGAAATGTATGTTGCTCTTCCCTTAGTTATTAGAGACCTGTGCTGCAAAGTGCAGGCACGCATGTTTAGTTATTAGAAGACTTGTGCTGCAAAGTGCAAGCGTTAGTTACGTTTGTTTGTCTTCTTGTGCTGCAAAGTGCAAGTATTAGTTAAGTCAGTGCAAGGGTACAACTTACTTTTGTGGGTAATTGGTACTGAGCCTATGCCAGTAGCTAAGTTAGCTATGGTTTAGTGCGTAGGTTAGGCATAGTTATGTGTCAGTTTGGTTTATTCTTGTGTTTACTGTATGTGTAGCGGCGCACCCACCTCTGAGGAGCGGACAAGCAAGCAAACACTAACACAGGTTTTTTTCTGGATACCAAGGTCGGTCGATTGTAATGATTTTGAACACAACGCGAGGAACATTGAAATGCACACTACATGAAGAAGACTAGAGACAATTGTTTATATTTATAAATTCCACTGTGAGTGTCTCTCCTTGGCAATCTCCAGCCTCCCCCTGAACCTAAAATGAGGAATGGGCCACAGGTCCAGTTACACTATTTATAGGCCATAAACGTAGACTATTAGTACTACTACCACTCTGCTATTGTCCAGATCATCAGTGCACAGCTGCGTGGGGGGGTGGGGGGGGGGGGGGAGTACACTAAAAACATGTATACAATAACAATACATAAAGTTTTATACTTTGCTGTTATGGTGTATTAGTATTATGTATTAGTATTACACATCACACATGAGTACATATTTATACTCTAATTCTAATTTCTATGGCTATGAATGCCCAACACTGACTTTGCAGAATGGTGCTTTGACACTGTCACTCAGAAACAAAATACAAGTAACAGTGCTATAGCCAAGTAACAGCATCAACAATTTCAACATCCGATCATGTGAGGAGTTCAACTCAGCTGGCAACACCTCAAAGAAAGTCATGTAAAGAAAAGTTCCTGAAGCAATCCCCTGCAAAATTCCATCAACCAGGTTAGAGGCATTGGACTCCCACAAGTCTGTCATAAGAATACCAACACCAACACCAAATGGCGCAGTCAGGGAAAAGAAAAGAATTGACCTGATGCAGCTTTTTGTGGACAATCGACTCTGGACTAGACTCATTCCAATGCTGAAACTAAGAATGCTTTTGTGGAGAACAAGAGCAGCGAAGATGCCCAGCACTTGCCCAGCATTAGACTGCAGCCCCACAGCCAGGCCCTCGAATATGGAATGGAGAGACAGAGCACTAAGCAGCATCATGGCACGCAGAGGAGAATGGTTTTGGAAACCCATCTCATGGTGGTGTCCATGGTGATGATGGTCAGCGTGACCTCTGTGTCTGCTGCTTGGTGACACAGAGCTCTCTGGGTCAATGTCACTATCATTATCAATGTCAGGCTGATCGCTGATACCTCTAATGGAGTGATCACTCTGCAGAAACTCCTCTTTATCGTCTTGGTCAGAGCCTGCCTCACTTCCAGTCCCACCATTGTGCTTGCCTAGCAATGGCTTCTTCACTTCAGTTTCTGATTTCTTTCCTTCTTTCATCAACAGCACAATCTGTTCTACAATCAGGATGAGAAACAGTCCAATAGACATGATAAACTCAGCAAGAGGAAACCCTGTAATGATGTCCATTTCAAACAAAACTGTGATCATATGTTTCCTCACACTGGGTAATAGATCCAGAAAACAGGTCGCCAAAAACACACCAGCAGCAAAACAGCTAAGGAAACTGAGAATCCGCTTGTACGTGACCAGTCTGGTACACCGCCCCATTCTTCCATCACTCACAGAGGTGCAAGTGGCAGTGCTGCGTTGAATGACTGTCATCAGCTTGACTGGAATCAGTCCCAGCCCGAATGTCATCACAAATAGTACACCTAACACTAGGCTTTTGGAGGCTATCACTGACAGCATGATGGACAGTGTCGTGATTCACCAGGTTTCACGGTCAGTGGGTGGGTGTGGGTTTTAATATTGCTGATTATGCACCAGTCCAGCAGGTGCTAATTTCAAAAATGATGGTGTGATATTCCAAGTATCAAACAATGGAGACAAAGAAAAGAAGGGAAACAAAATATTTTTTATGAGTTCAACTTCATATCAATGGATCATCTCCACAAGTGCAAACCAAACCCAAAGAAACACTTTGAGTCTTTGTAAAAGTTTGTTGCAGTTCATTTGGCAAACTGGTCCATTTTTGACCAACACATGTAGACACAAATTTCCCTCTTGCAATAGCATCTGTTGAGCAAATCTGGTCACTACTGCATTGGACTGCACTGGAGTTCAAAGGTGTGTCTGGGTTAGGGTTAGGGGTCTGGACTGGGGTCGCAGACAGATAGTAGCTTTGTGTGATGACAACTAAAGTTTAATGGCTGCCAGTACAACACTGTCAACAGTTGCCACTGTCACTGATTTCACCAAGTTGAGTACATGTCACATGCTGGGCGTCACAGAGACAACGGCTGACAGTGACACACCATTGGTCATCCTGTTGGTTTATTGGTCATTCTATCAACTTGTTCTTTTGGATCTGTTTTGATTTGTTGCAGGGACCACAACTGGTCATTATCACAACGGAACAGGGACAGCGCAGTAACAGTGGAACTTTAAGAGGAATAATTTGTACTGTTTGTTGTTGTACTGGCCTTATCAAAAACTGGTTAATTTTTTTTAACTATCTGCCATCTGGCTGCCTTTGTGTGGGAGGCAGCCCCTGCTTTTGATGAGAATGCAGTGACAGAATCTGCAGTGACCACGTTGTCCTCCAGCTTGTTCCTGTCAGCAACAGTTCTTACAAAGAATGAGCTCTTGTACTGGTTAGTTTTGCTGCTCAGTTGGAATCGTCAACTGCAAAGCCACGGGTTTTTAGCTTATTTCGTGACTGGTGATGTCACAACCCAGTTCCACTGTCTAAGGACGCATGGTTGGTAAACTTTCTGCCCTAGTTTAAAACTTTATCGTGGTGACTATTTTCAGTTTGAATCCTTTCACAATCTAGATAGCTCATATATCATATTCATCGTTGAAACCCGTGACAATCGTCGACGTTGACTCCTGACCACAGTATCCAAGAATAGAGACTATTCAAGGGCAATCAATTTTGAAGCCGCCAAACGAGTTGCGTCCCCTGAATGTGCCGCTTTAGTAACGATGCCATATCGTGTTTGTGCTCTAACAGTTAGCAGAAAATAATTATGCCAACTTGAGCCAATATCATATCAACAGATACAAAATAATAATCTGAAAGGCAGTGATATCCAACGAGGCGATGAAACCAGAGCAAGGTCCGGAACACGCTTCTTTCGCTTTTATAAACTCTCGTATAGAGCCTCATTAAACGAGACTTCTCGTGAACAAGACTTCTCATAGAGCTAGATACTGCCATAAAAGACTCGTTCTTCATGTTGATTTTTGGTCACGTGCCTAACTAGCTCTGTGTCATAACGAGTTGCTAAAATGGCGGACAGTGACGCATGGGGTAAGACATGTGGATATATGTTTTGCGTTGTGTTTTGTCTCCTCGAGTTTCAGATCGTTTTAAGTTGTTTTGCTGTTTTTAGATGCTGATGACTTTGAGCCGGAACTGCCTGTAAAAGCAAACACTGATGACAAGTGGCAAGGAGAAGACGAAGAAGAAGATGTAAAGGTGAGTCGGCAACTTTACCTCTCCATATGCGCAACTTCTTGTACTAGACTAACTAGTTGTAAACCTTAGCGAACAACGCCCAGCGCTTAGCAGACACCGATATTTTTCATGCTGTGTGATTTTTGTCATTGTGAAGGTTAAATCCTAGGACAGTGGTGGAAAAACGACAATTAATCCCTTCACTGACACTGCCCCAGGCTGTAAAATTTCTGGGCTGAAAAGTGCACCTAAACGACATACACTCCTAAAATATTTGATGATGCTGTAACCGTCATAAGTATTTTCATGTGCTCATGCGAAGTGGGGAAAAATCCTTAATGAATTCCAGGGTATGACAATAACTTTTTTCCCACTTGCCCTGGCAAGTAGATGAATTTTCTACTTGCCTGAGTGGCAAAACTAGTTGCCCGTGACAGATTCTTAAAATCAACTATTTTGATTAAAATAGGTGATATGTTTGTCAAAATGATTTTGATGGGTAGAAAATGTGATAAAAGTTCTAAGCACACACACACACACACACACACACACACACACACACACACACCAAAACTAGTTGCCCATGACAGATTCTTAAAATCAACTATTTTGATTAAAATAGGTGATATGTTTGTCAAAATGATTTTGATGGGTAGAAAATGTGATAAAAGTTCTAAGTACACATACACACACACACACACACACACACACACACACACACACACACAAACACACACACACACCATCTTCCCCACAAAGTTACATAAATTTGTAACATTGTTAATCGCCAGGTCCATGCTTGAAAGAGATGAAATTCTGTAAAGTACTCAGTCTTATAATTAAAAAATCTACAGTGCCACTGCCAGTGGTACCTGTCTCAGTACTAATGGTATCATGAATGAATTACTGCAGTACAGAATGTGACTGAGCATAACTCTGCCTCATTCTGTCATGTGTCATGACTTTTGTGAAAGCCAACAGGCAGTTACTGTTCATTTCATTCTAACACTGTAACAGTTCTAATTTCAGAATTTTAATTACTGTTAAAATGAATGAGCCAAACTGCCATGCATGCCCCAAGCCATGACCCAACATAGCCCAGGCAGCTTGGATCAGTGGTTGTATTTTTTAACACAAAGAACTGTGCCAAACCTGCACCAGATATATCTCTTTATTTTCTGTGTTAATAAAGGATTCAGATTTATGTTAGTTTATTCCTGCCTTCATTATCTGTTATTTAAGAATGAGAAAGTGTTTTGTTTTTTAAGGTCCAGTGTTTCCACAATAAAACAAGATCGCGAGTCGGGAGTAGTGTCCCTTTGCTGAACAGAAATTCCCGATCAGAACATGATTATGAATTTGAACATTTTGGCGGCCACAATTAGGTCTTTTAAAATGCTCATTGATTACACTTTGGATCTGACACCCCCCTTCTCCCCTTGGCCCAATCCCTCCCTCAAAAGAAAGAGAAGACAGAAATTGCTTTAAAATTCCCACTTGTACTGGCCCATGTCGTCATTGCAAACACCCCAAGTAAATTTTTTCATCTGCACTTGGGAACAAAATTCCTCTCTTTTGACTGGGATCTGTTAGCTTTTAGCTTTTCAAACTTATTTTTCTCCCCCCCCCCCCTCCTCCAATGCTCCTTTTAAAAAGCTCACACCGGCCAAAACTGACTGAGTGCGAGCCATGCTTCACCACGAGTAAAGAGAGCTAGCTTCTGATTGGCTTAACTGCACTGGCAAGCCAATCACATGCTACAACACTAAAGTTGGTCGGTTTGATGATGTAAAAGGAAACTGATGTTGTGATTGCTGAACCGCAAAACAAAAACTGTGACACTCACAGTGACTCAAAATCTAGTGCTTGAATTGAAATATGATACTGTCAATAAAAATTTAAAAATGATAACGCCTTGCCCGGTCGAGATCTTCACCTGCCCAACTGAGTAAGTTACCTGCCCCAGGCAGTCAGGCAGTCCTTATTGTCATACCCTGAATTCAAGTTTGCCGGTTTGGCACTTCTAAGTTCTATGTGAAGAAATTGGTCGCCTACAGAGAAGAAGAGATTCTGCATGTGCAGAGCCTCTGCCAGACTGGCATATGAGGGTTTTTACTGGTAAATGTTTCCTGAATTCCATTAAAAAAATAGTCACTTGGTACCACATACTGGCTAAAACTAGGTAGCGGCATTTAGCACATTGACGAAACCAGATCAGCAAGGTTCAGAATGCAAAACTCTGCTTGCCACATTCCTGTCTGTGATGCCGATTGGTTTCAATGTCATTTCCGGCAGTTGTATTTCAAACTCAAAGCTGATTGGTCGGAAGTTCATTTCCTTTCTATGCTGTCACTTCCTTTCTACACTCTTTTTTCACCAGCTGAAAACGTATCGCCTTTACCTGCCTTAAACATGTGCAGAAGCGTTTGGAAGCAAAGTCTGATAAAAAAAAAAATATATATAAAAAACTTGTCGAGGGAGAGAGAAGTATTAAAGCAGCTGGAAAAGATCCTAGTGTAACTTGTTGCTAGCAAACATTTTACTGGTGCAACTGTAGGAGATAATGTAAATGTAACTTAATTTTTGGCATAGGCAAATGTGGCCCCCCTTATTTTTACTACTGCTCAGTCGCAAAATTTATCTTGCAATTCCAGAGTGATCTGCTCTTCACCCTGGCAGCCAAATGAGTTATTACAATTACCGCTTTTGCCTCAATTACTTTTGTACTTGCTTCTTTCGGTGATGTGCTGTATTCCATCAGAAGAACCTTGGATAAAACTGAAGCTGTTCCATTAAAAAAAAAAAAAAGTACAATAAAAGAAAGTCTGCAAAGGAAGCAAAATAAAGAAGTAATTGTTGCAAAAATAGTAGTTACAATTGATTATTTGGCTACCTAATGGAAGCAAAAATTACTGTGCAGCTGTGAGAATTTGAGATTCGGACAGGCCCATTTTGTGACCGAGAGTCGGCCAAATCTACAGTAAATCGATGGGGGGGGGGGCTTATCTTGCACCTTTATGAGATTTTTTGTTTATTATGCACCTCCTTCGATATACCAGCTTCTTTCTCTTTTTAAAATAAGTTTTCTGTTCACCACTCCAGTCTCCACCCTGGCACAACGAAGGTCATGCTGAGACGCCAAACTTTTTAGTGTCAACGTCATCTTCATGCCTGTGCCATGGAAAATCTGTCATTCAACCATTGTTGTACTTCTTTATCTTCTGTCCTTAATAGTTGGTGGTGTAATGGTTTTCTTAGCCATTTGAATGGTTTCTTTGTTTTGAAGCAGACATCGATACAGGCAATTGTCAGCATTGGGCGAGAAAAAAAACATGACTGTATGCTTCATTGTGCCATGGTCTAGAATGAAAGTAGAGCAGGAAAAAAACATACAGCACAGCAGGTTTATTCAAAAACAAATGGAACGGTCCTGCATCTTGCAGTCAGCATTCATACTTTGGGACCTGTTCATTCAAGGAGCAAGGGAGGAGGGTGCTTCTAGCATGTGACGCATATGGCATCTGGTGTGACAGTGGGCATTTATTGTTTTGCTTGCTGATCAACACTGGAAGTGATCTTGTTTAGCCTGAGCTTCCACTTGCTTCTGGACCCTGGGTACAGAGTATGATCACCAGCAAGTCAGACGAAATGCTCTGTTTCAGCCAGTACATGGTACCAGAAACTTTATATTTTACCGGTAGTCAGGAAACATTTACTGGTAAAAACCTCGCATATACCAGTCTAGCAGAGGCTCAGGGTCAATGTCAACATGCATTTGTTTGAAAATGGCTGTGAACATTGTCAATAGGACCAGCGACTGTGATCTGCAAAAGATTGACCAAACTTACCACTACAAGTTCGACTGGAGATAGGGGGATGAAATACCAAGTAGTGTGGACAGTATGCCACCAGTGTGACTAGGTGATTTCATCCAAAAAGTGGATGTGGCTGGAAAGTTTTTTGTCACTGGTGTGGCAACGCCATCCACTGTGCCAACCAAGGCTGTGCAGCAGTTCTTGACCACGTAAAGACTAAGAAGTGTGACCTGTGTGCAGAACAGCTGGGAAGGAAATGCCCCAAAAGGAGTTTTTATGTTCAAAATGTAAAATTAAAAAAGTCAGCTTCAGGGAGTTGCACCTGAATCAGGGGGTGCAACTCCCTGAAGCTGACTTTTAAATTTTTTACATGAAACAGATGGTGATGGTTAGCAAACACAAACACAACAGAAAACCAACAAAAATGTGCCATCAAATTTTTCACCAGGAGTACAGAAAGTTAGTCATACCCTGTACTTCGTTCTTCAACAAGGACACCACAATTTGCATACTGCACTGTGCAAATCTATATTTCTTGATGGCACATGGTGGCAAAAATGATTGCAATAAACATTGTGAGACCCAGTCATGAGACAAAAGCTGTTTGAAACAACGCTGTCATGTTTTCCAGGTGTTGCCACAAAGAAATTGACCAATGATTGCACATGCCTCTATCCTTACTTGATCTGGGACATTTGGGTGTTTTTTTGTTTGGTTTTGATTGGGAGGTTCAACATTTTTTTGTTGAGCAGTTGGTTAAACAAAAATGTGGGAATTACTGTGATTAGTGTAATGCATATGTTCAGTTACTGTGAATACAAGTGATTTTTAATTTACTTTTTGTTGCTGATTTTACTATTTTTGACTGTAAGTGTACTGTTTGCCATTATTAGGGGTAAACAGGTCTGGGTGTGTGGATGTACTATTACTGTATTAGTATTACTAATATTGCAATAACCAAATGTAATGCAAACAAAGTGGGCGCTAACACTGTTTAACATTGACTTCTTTTTTCCATGCAAAGCGAGAAACCTTCTTGAAAATGTTGTGCCTTTGCAAAAGGGCTATGGAATGTGACTGTGAAAAATGATGTGAACTTTACAAAAATTTAAACAGACTTAATTTCTCTGCAGTGTTTGTGATTTTCAAAGAAACATTTACAGGTTAAAACTATAAAAGATTTGCTTTTGTTATCCATAGTACTTTCAGGTAATATAGTAATTATTCAGTAACTAATGCTTCTCTAAAATGAAGTTGGCGTGTCATGTTTTATTGACAGCAGTTTAGATTTGCGATGAATTTTGGACGCTGAGTTGTGTCCATTTTGCTTGTGCAGGATAGTTGGGAAGATGCTGCTGAAGAGGAGAATGAGAAAAAGGATCAGCCAGGTATGGTCTCATTACTGTTACATAGCCAGCTCCAGGGTGTTAGTACTGTTAGTGTTACTGAAGTTGTTAACTGCTATTAGTGTTGTTAGTAGTATAACCCAGGGTTTACCCAAGTTGTTAACTGCTATTAGTATTGTTAGTACTATAGTAGTATTAAAACTATTACCCAGGGTTTACATAGTCTTTGAGACTGATATTGCTTTCTGGGGTTTGAAAACTTATTTTCAAAGCATAGAAAGTCCTTGAAAATTGGCTGAAACAAGGCACAACACTGAAAGTCCTTGTGAAAATTGTGGTACTCTGATAAAGTGTTCTGACAATATCTGCTTCTGCCTTTTGGTCAAAAATAAGATCTTGCTCTGCAGTTGTTGATACAAAGTCTGTGAAAAATACAACTATAACTTTTCAAAACCCCATCCATGCTCTGCTACCTCAGTCCAGTACAGTGTTACCATGTCTTACTGTTCCTAGTTCTACCTTGCTCCTGCTGTTGACACAGGTACATACAATGTTACCCTGTCTTGCTGTTCCTGGCTGTACATCAGTCCAGTCACTGACACAGGTATAATGTTACCATGTCGTGCTGACCCAAGCCCTACCTCAGTCCAGTCATTGACACAGGTACAATGTTGCTGTGTCTTTCTGTTCCTAGCCCTACCTCAGTCCAGTCATTGACGCAGGTATAATGTTGCTGTGTCTCTGTTCCTAGCCCTATTTCAGTCCAGTCATTGACACAGGTATAAAGTTACCCTGTCTTGCTGTTCCTGGCAGTACATTAGCCCAGTCATTGACACAGGTACAATGTTGCTGTGTTTTTCTGTTCCTAGCCCTACCTCGGTCCATTCATTGACACAGGTACAATGTTGCTGTGTTTTTCTGTTCCTAGCCCTACCTCGGTCCATTCATTGACACAGGTACAATGTTGCTGTGTTTTTCTGTTCCTAGCCCTACCTCGGTCCATTCATTGACACAGGTATAATGTTGCTGTGTTTTTCTGTTCCTAGCCCTACCTCGGTCCATTCATTGACACAGGTACAATGTTGCTGTGTTTTTCTGTTCCTAGCCCTACCTCGGTCCATTCATTGACACAGGTACAATGTTGCTGTGTTTTTCTGTTCCTAGCCCTACCTCGGTCCATTCATTGACACAGGTACAATGTTGCTGTGTCTTTCTGTTCCTAGCCCTACCTCGGTCCATTCATTGACACAGGTACAATGTTGCTGTGTCTTTCTGTTCCTAGCCCTACCTCGGTCCATTCATTGACACAGGTACAATGTTGCTGTGTCTTTCTGTTCCTAGCCCTACCTCGGTCCATTCATTGACACAGGTACAATGTTGCTGTGTCTTTCTGTTCCTAGCCCTACCTCGGTCCATTCATTGACACAGGTACAATGTTGCTGTGTCTTTCTGTTCCTAGCCCTACCTTGGTCCATTCATTGACACAGGTACAATGTTGCTGTGTCTTTCTGTTCCTAGCCCTACCTCGGTCCATTCATTGACACAGGTACAATGTTGCTGTGTCTTTCTGTTCCTAGCCCTACCTCGGTCCATTCATTGACACAGGTACAATGTTGCTGTGTCTTTCTGTTCCTAGCCCTACCTCGGTCCATTCATTGACACAGGTACAATGTTGCTGTGTCTTTCTGTTCCTAGCCCTACCTCGGTCCATTCATTGACACAGGTACAATGTTGCTGTGTCTTTCTGTTCCTAGCCCTACCTCGGTCCATTCATTGACACAGGTACAATGTTGCTGTGTCTTTCTGTTCCTAGCCCTACCTCGGTCCATTCATTGACACAGGTACAATGTTGCTGTGTCTTTCTGTTCCTAGCCCTACCTCGGTCCATTCATTGACACAGGTACAATGTTGCTGTGTCTTTCTGTTCCTAGCCCTACCTCGGTCCATTCATTGACACAGGTACAATGTTGCTGTGTTTTTCTGTTCCTAGCCCTACCTCGGTCCATTCATTGACACAGGTACAATGTTGCTGTGTTTTTCTGTTCCTGGCCCTACCTCGGTCCATTCATTGACACAGGTACAATGTTGCTGTGTTTTTCTGCTCCTGGCCCTACCTCGGTCCATTCATTGACACAGGTACAATGTTGCTGTGTCTTTCTGCTCCTGGCCCTACCTCGGTCCATTCATTGACACAGGTACAATGTTGCTGTGTTTTTCTGTTCCTAGCCCTACCTCGGTCCATTCATTGACACAGGTACAATGTTGCTGTGTCTTTCTGCTCCTGGCCCTACCTCGGTCCATTCATTGACACAGGTACAATGTTGCTGTGTCTTTCTGCTCCTGGCCCTACCTCGGTCCATTCATTGACACAGGTACAATGTTGCTGTGTCTTTCTGTTCCTAGCCCTACCTCGGTCCATTCATTGACACAGGTACAATGTTGCTGTGTCTTTCTGTTCCTAGCCCTACCTCGGTCCATTCATTGACACAGGTACAATGTTGCTGTGTTTTTCTGTTCCTAGCCCTACCTCGGTCCATTCATTGACACAGGTACAATGTTGCTGTGTTTTTCTGTTCCTAGCCCTACCTCGGTCCATTCATTGACACAGGTACAATGTTGCTGTGTCTTTCTGTTCCTAGCCCTACCTCGGTCCATTCATTGACACAGGTACAATGTTGCTGTGTCTTTCTGTTCCTAGCCCTACCTCGGTCCATTCATTGACACAGGTACAATGTTGCTGTGTCTTTCTGTTCCTAGCCCTACCTCGGTCCATTCATTGACACAGGTACAATGTTGCTGTGTCTTTCTGTTCCTAGCCCTACCTCGGTCCATTCATTGACACAGGTACAATGTTGCTGTGTTTTTCTGTTCCTAGCCCTACCTCGGTCCATTCATTGACACAGGTACAATGTTGCTGTGTCTTTCTGTTCCTAGCCCTACCTCGGTCCATTCATTGACACAGGTACAATGTTGCTGTGTCTTTCTGTTCCTAGCCCTACCTCGGTCCATTCATTGACACAGGTACAATGTTGCTGTGTTTTTCTGTTCCTAGCCCTACCTCGGTCCATTCATTGACACAGGTACAATGTTGCTGTGTCTTTCTGTTCCTAGCCCTACCTCGGTCCATTCATTGACACAGGTACAATGTTGCTGTGTTTTTCTGTTCCTAGCCCTACCTCGGTCCATTCATTGACACAGGTACAATGTTGCTGTGTTTTTCTGTTCCTGGCCCTACCTCGGTCCATTCATTGACACAGGTACAATGTTGCTGTGTCTTTCTGCTCCTGGCCCTACCTCGGTCCATTCATTGACACAGGTACAATGTTGCTGTGTTTTTCTGTTCCTAGCCCTACCTCGGTCCATTCATTGACACAGGTACAATGTTGCTGTGTTTTTCTGTTCCTAGCCCTACCTCGGTCCATTCATTGACACAGGTACAATGTTGCTGTGTTTTTCTGTTCCTAGCCCTACCTCGGTCCATTCATTGACACAGGTACAATGTTGCTGTGTTTTTCTGTTCCTAGCCCTACCTCGGTCCATTCATTGACACAGGTACAATGTTGCTGTGTCTTTCTGTTCCTAGCCCTACCTCGGTCCATTCATTGACACAGGTACAATGTTGCTGTGTCTTTCTGTTCCTAGCCCTACCTCGGTCCATTCATTGACACAGGTACAATGTTGCTGTGTCTTTCTGTTCCTAGCCCTACCTCGGTCCATTCATTGACACAGGTACAATGTTGCTGTGTCTTTCTGTTCCTAGCCCTACCTCGGTCCATTCATTGACACAGGTACAATGTTGCTGTGTCTTTCTGTTCCTAGCCCTACCTCGGTCCATTCATTGACACAGGTAAATTGTTGCTGTGTTTTTCTGTTCCTAGCCCTACCTCGGTCCATTCATTGACACAGGTACAATGTTGCTGTGTTTTTCTGTTCCTAGCCCTACCTCGGTCCATTCATTGACACAGGTACAATGTTGCTGTGTCTTTCTGCTCCTGGCACTATTTCAGTTCAGTCACTGGCACAGGTATAATGTTGCTGTATCTTTCTGTTACTGGCCATGTTTCAGTACAGTCACTGACACAGGTACAGTGTTACCCTGTCTTGCTGCTCCTGGCTGTACATAAGTCCAGTCACTGACACAGGTACAGTGTTACCCTGTCTTGCTGCTCCTGGCTGTACATAAGTCCAGTCACTGACACATGAAGTACAACATTACCCTGTCTTGCTGCTCCTGGCTGTACATAAGTCCAGTCACTGACACAGGTACAATGTTACCCTGTCTTGCTGCTCCTGGCTGTACATAAGTCCAGTCACTGACACATGAAGTACAACATTACCATGTCTTGCTGCTCCTGGCTGTACATGAGTCCAGTCATTGACACAGGTACAATGTTAGTAACTGTTACCCTGTCTTGCTGATCCTAGCCCTATTTCAGTACAGCCATTGACACAGGTACAAAGTTACCATGTCTTGCTGTTCCTAGCCCTACCTCAGTCCAATCTGACACAGGTACAATGTTGCCCCGCCCTGTTTCACTGTTCTTAGCCCTACCTCAGTCCAGTCATTGATACAAGTACAATGATCTTGTAAAAGTAGGTTTCAGGCAGGTTTGGGGTTTTCTCTACTTGGTTTTTTTATTTGTTTTGGTGAAGGCACTGAAAAGAAAGAAATGACCCTTAAAAGTCATTGCAAAGTACATGAATTTTGTCTCCCCAACTCTGTGAACCCTGGTATCACTATCTAAGGCACTGTTTGTGATAATAATTATATCTTCAACATGTCTGAACAGTTTTACTTTCAGTACTGAGCAAATAATGTTTGCTCAGTAGCTGACATTTGTAAAGCCCATTCTTAATTGGGCGCACTGTTTGTTCACTGAACATACTTCAGACGGTTCAACAAACTGTAATTCATTTCTTAACTGAACTTTCAGTTCGCTGAACATGGTTCAGACAGTTTGATGAACTATATTTCGTTCTTAACTGGCTTATAATGAGATGCAAGCTTCAGCCTGAACTTGCAACAGAAGTGCAGCAGACAGCATGAGCCAAAATGTGGGCAAGTCAAGTCAGTACACTCAATGATCCCACACAGGGTAATTCAACTGACTACTATATCATTCTGGGTCACAGAGATAAGGCTGTGCCTCCTACAAGTCAACAAATAGGTCAGTTCCCTCCAAATCAAGTGAAGTATCGACACAGTCATCCATTTTTATTTTTATTTCTCATCCATGGGAGACCTTTCTTTGCTCTCAACCAGTCAGAGGCACGGTTCGCCGAACTTGGCGAGTATTCCCAGAACATGTTGAGTGAAGCTTTTTAGACCCCAAATATAGCTTCGTTGCAGTTCAACAAATGCCCCAAACTATATTCGCAAAACAGAAGTTTATCCAGTTAACCAACTATGTTTGCCAATTTATTTTTAGGTTTGACGAATACCCCAAACTATGTTTGCAAAGCAAATGTTCACCCAATTAAGAACAGGCTTTAGCATGACTGTTACAGAAGTAACACTGCCTTTGTATGTGGTTGATGCATTTTAGGAGTTATTTTGTGCTCCCATGCATTTTGCTGAAGGTTAGATTTTATTTTTAGATTACTGTCTTAATATTATTTTTGTTGTGCTTTCTCTTGCATAGAAGGACAAGCATACCAGAGGCCGAAAAAGAAACCACTGGCTGAAAGAATAGCTGAAAAGGAAGCTCAGAAAAAGAAAGAAGAAGAAGAGAAGAAGGCAAAAGAAAAAGTAAGTTTGATAGTTTCTTACTTTGGTGAAAACAATCACTGCAAAATTCAAAGCAGATATCTCAAATGGTTTTTGAAATATTTAATATTGAGTATGCTTGTGTAACTGTTGCTGTGTTGACTGCATGCAGAATGCCAGGTTTACAGGGTATAAAAACTATAACAAGAAGAATAGATACTGCACATTATACGCGGCTGTTCCAGGCCACCTCTTTAGTTGGGTGTGTGGGACCTGTGTGTAACGTGACCCCCCGCTGACACTCTGCGGGCCCACAGTTCAGCGTGTTCTGCTATACAATCAGGCAACAGTGCGCTGGACACACCGAGGTTTATGCCTAAAGCGGGCAGTGTGCAACTTATGCAGGAGCTGAGTTCGCTCAGAAATATAAATTAGATAGTTGTGCATTTCAGCAGTACACTGCTTTTTCTGCTTCAAAGTTACTTTCTCACTATGACACACATTTTCAAGTGAAGAAAGTAAGCTTTCTCAACATACCAAACATGCTGGGACAGATCATTGCAGCCAGTGTGTGTTACCGACTTGAATAAGGGGAAGTACCATGCTAGCTTTGGCAAAGCAAGATGTATTTTGTGAAGAAAAAACACATTTTGAAACGATGATAAATGAAGCAAAATACTTTTGTCAGGGCTGAAAGTCAGTCATTCTAGCTGCAAACGATGTCACTACAATGGGCATCGCTCAAAATCTCAGACTTACTTGGCTGTCACATTTGGTCTCGAAACTTGATGCCATCAGAAACTGTGTCAGTAATCCAGAAGATGAATGTGCAGTCCATCCAAAGAATCAAATGGCAGGCACGTTGTGATTAAAGATGCCGTGTCAATGTTTAAACAATACTATATATTATATGAGGAGAGAACACGAATGTTACAAATCACAGTCTTGGAAAATGTGCACAGCATTGTTGGGGGGGGGGGGGGGGGGGGGGACAGAGCCTACAAATGTCAGTCCGTGGCTTTCTTCCGTGTTGTTGGCATTGTCACAGCAACACCTTGCAGAGTCAGGGAAACTATACACATGTGTTCAGTCAGGTTGACACGCAACTTCTCTTCCTCGCTTTTCATCCCCCATGGACGTCTCTTCAGGCGATTGACCACTACATGAACCTCCTCACCCCCCTGCTGTCCATGCAGCCCCAGACCAAAACCGTGTTGACGCATGAACGGGACACGGTGATGTTCCAGCAAGTGTTGTTTTGGAGTGATGCATACCCTGTGAAATTATGTGCGGTAGAGTGACATGTAATGTGCGACGTCCCTGTCAAGAGTGTTGATGTCATCTTCTGTAACAGGTCTTGTGTGAGAAATGTTGGCATGAATGGCTGAGCATAGTGTATTTAACGTAGTGAACTTCTCACTTATCGTTGATGCCCTAAGTCTTAGGTGATGTTCCTGTGTCAGGTCTGCAATTTTGTTGATTATACTCTTGCCTATGTGTGTCATGGTTTCTTCTTTCATGTACGCATGGCAGTTGTTTCCAATAAAAGACTTGCTGTGGTAAGCCTGCTTGCAGATTTTGTGTTCATGCAGAACAATGTCCAGGTGGCTTGTGACATGCCTTGACAGTGGTGGCAGGTCTAATTCTGATTTTAGTACTTCAATTTGGTCTTCTTTTTCAGTGATTCTCTCTTGTCAGTCACTATACAATCGTTGGAAGTTGGCAAGTGGTTCTTCATCATCGCTGTTTGGCTCAGTGAAAACAAGTTCAGTCTCTAACGTCCTTTTCTCTTCTGGTCTAGTATGTCTTTAGACTTAGTAAGTTAGTAACAAACTTGTTTAAGGCTGTGCTGCTTTCTGGTGTTTCTTTGCCACTGGATGCTAGCGACTGTCTGATGAGTTTATCCAGGGAATGACACTCCAGCAGATCATGGTGTTTCTTTGTGATTCCTAACAGGATGTGCAGATATAGTGGTGTGACATGATTCAGTTTGATGTTCACAAGCGGTCTTCGAATGGCATTGTAGGGTTTTGCAATTTTCTTCCTAGAATGCCTGTACCTAATGTTGTCTCTTCTGATGTTTGCCAGGCTCCATTTTGCAATGTTTCTGTCACTGAAATGGGATGGTGTCTGAATCTGTGATTTTGATGCTTTGCAAAATATGCATGGATGTGTGGACTGAGTGCCTGAAATGTCGTATATTTTGAGGAGGAAGTCGTAATCTCCATAGAAAAAGAGGCAAATCTTTTTGTGTCTGACTCTCCATGTAGTTGTTTGCTGGGTTGTGAATTATTCATCAGAAAGGCTGAGAAGTCTGCAGAGATTTTCAGGAATGTTTGTAGTCTGCAGTTAGAAGTCAGGTGTTGTGTTTTGAGTTTGGATTTGCGATGTTTGCAATCTGCAATGTGAGCTTGAAGGATCCACCACCATGGTCACCACCCACTTTGACCCATATCTCATCTTGTGGGATGGGGTCATTGTGCCATGTCAGCTTGCCCTCCTTGTTGTACTGGTCCAACAGCTGTGTCATCAGCTTGGCGACATCCTCAATCCACCCGGCTGCAGTTGGTTTTTCCACCTCAGATTTGTCTTCATTGACAAGAATGAGGTCCACTGTTTCTGTCACTACATCCCCAAACATCGCTTCCTTTTATTCATGTCTTTCTTTCTTTTCGCAGGTGAGGTTGACTCTGTTACTCTTAAAAATATCTTCTGGGCTCTGTGCTGCTGCCAGCTCAAACCCAGCTGGGTTCAAAGGGCAGAACTTTGCTGACTGGACACGGACGGCTGTTCACAATTTCCTGCTCTCAGTATCTGTTCCCTAGTGGTCTTTGTTTTTATCTCAGATCCCTGTTGTTTGATTGAGTCATCTGTGCTACTGCCGGAAATGTTTGTTCGGAGGTGCTGGAGTAATTTTGAGCATTTTCTTTGGAGAGGAGAGATTGCTAGTGCTGATGCTTTTCTAGGCTGTGTGATTCTCTTCGGTACTATAGGCTGACCTCCTGTCTTACATCTCAGTGTCTTTCTGTTGTCGGACTGTTGCATCTTTAGTTTAGAGAGCTCTGTGAAATAGGTTTCTTTGTTTGCCATTAGAGATGCTTGGATGTTTTTGTGTTGTCTCAGTTCTTTCTGTTTCTGAAAAGGGAATGGTGATGTTGCCAGAGTTTTTAACGGGCCTTTTGAAGGTGGCGTTTTGTCTGTCATGATGGGGCAAGTCTGCATTAGAATGTCAGCTGTTCTTCATTTCTTGATGGGTGTTGATGTTGAAGGGCCTGCCACACTACCGCAGTCTAACTCTTTGACTGCCACACTACTACAGTCTAACTCTATGTTTGTCACACTACCGCAGTCTAACTCTGTTTGACACCCTACCACAGTCTAACTCTTTGTCTGTCACACTACTAGTACTACAGTCTAACTCTTTGTCTGCCACACTACTACAGTCAAACTCTATGTCTGCCACACTACTGCAATCTGACTCTTTGTCTG
This sequence comes from Alviniconcha strummeri, assembly GCA_963584105.1. NCBI lineage: Eukaryota > Metazoa > Mollusca > Gastropoda > Provannidae > Alviniconcha > Alviniconcha strummeri. Next base: position 290,382 of record OY757550.1, read on the forward strand.
CCACACTACTACAGTCAAACTCTATGTCTGTCACACTACTGCAATCTGACTCTTTGTCTGCCACACTACTACAGTCAAACTCTATGTCTGTCACACTATCAAAGTCTAAGTCTGTCACACTATAGCAGCCGTCTAACTCTGTGTCTGCCACACTGTCACGTCTGCTGCCTGACATCGTCAATCTTTTAGGAGCACCAACTGAGCTTTTTTGGTTGGCCTCCTTTGCATTGTGTGTCAAAGTGGCTACATGCAATGCATTGAGTGGCAGATACTTCTGGGTTGAACTTGGCCCATACATGCTTTGCTTTTTCAGTGTTGACTGCCGCGTGGTCACTTGCTGCTTTTGTGTCACTCTTACACAGTCTTAGCAGAACTGCTGGCACGTTTGCATGACACAAGTCTTTGGTAGTATTTTGTGCACATACCTTTTGGGTGTTTGTCGGCCTTGTCATGAGTAGTATCAAGTCCATGATAAATATTCAGTTCTTTGATGTAAGTGGTGCACAGTTTAGCGGCATCAGTTTATCTTTGGTTTGTCTTCTCATCCTTTCACTGCATATTCTGCACATACAGTTAACTTTCTCACAGCGCACAGAGTAGGAATGTTCAACAAACGACATGGTGGTAGGAACTAGGCTAGACAGGCATCATCACAAAACACATCACTGACTAACACAGAATAATCTAACTGGTATAGTAGTATCACAGTCACTTGTAGTTCATAGATTCAAGGTCTCACTGTACACAATGTTAATCCGGGGAAATGTATTAGCAAGACAGAGTTAAAAGAGGCAGAAACTGAGCATCCTGCTTACCAGAGCAAGTAAGCAGAAAGAAGGCCTAGAGGGGTGCAGTGCCAGGTCAGGCATTGTAATGTCAGGAATCAGGTCAGGGCTGGGAGGGGTCAGCTTGAGGCTGCTGGGGAACTAAATAACATAGCGCTGTATGGTGAGTGAACAGCCATGTATAAACAGACATTTCTTCAAACAATACAACAGCTCCAGAAAATGAACAACAAACAGTTAAAAGATCCATCAATTTGATTTAATAAGTAATCAAAATTGATAATTTTCTTGACAGTTTCCTTGCAGATCACACAAATATCCATCTTTGGCACTCCATATCAAGAAACTTTTGATTTGTCTTAATATGCCTCTGTACACACAGATCTGTATCAGCATATGCTTATATTATGCCCAGTTTGTTTCAGAACTGCATTGTTTTCATTTGTAATTATACAGGCTTCCAAACTTGACCCAAAAGCCAATTTGAATGTCAAAAATTTATGTTCACTATGACACACTAACCTGGTAATGGACACATTTTCTTAGCTTTGTTTATACAAGGAGTACAACAATGTTTCACATATCAAAATACTTGCAATGAAGAGATCTTTACACTAAAAACAATCTGGTTTAAAAAATAAAATAATCTAATGACAACTATGATTATGTAATAGTTTTAGATTGCAAATAATTATCTAGATCTGTATTTCAGGCATTACTTGTGCTAAGAAAATAATTCATACATCAGAATGTGTGCTACTCAGAGACTTTTACATTGGAAACAATTTGTCATTAAAAAAAGTTTTTATGTATGTAGGGGAGTGGGGATGGGGAGTTGAGGGGAAGCAGGTTGGAAGCATGGATGAAGAGTCACAAGTCAGAGGTTGCTATAACATAACTTTTATTTGTACACCAACCAACCTGCCTCTGCTGGGACACTGGGGGAAAAGGGACGCTGCCGGCCCAGCACACAACTTTTAACACCTTAGATAATTGGGCCATAAACCCACCCAATCAAAAAGGAAAAGGACTGGAAAGAAAAGGCTATAGGGTCATGGCCCGGAACATGTATACAATACACTCGGTTACATCCCCCCCTACTCAATCATAACCAGCGTCCTCGCTGGCTAATCACATAGCAATAAACAAAATTAAATGGTGTAGGGCAACTAAGAGTTGACTTAACAAACCATCAAAGTGGTACCCAATACATCCACGCACAAAACTGTACCCCTTTTTGCCAGCATACTAATAAAGGCCTGGCTAACTACAAACATCTTCAAAGACCAGACTGATTTGCATTGCAGTTAAAGGGTAAAATGATTACTGCATTTAAGCCAAGTAAACCAGACAGACCCAAAACGCATTGCTTGAAACGGGACAAAAGGATGAAAAAAAGGATTCCTTGTGGTAATGATGAAAACTCCAAAAGAAACATCTATTCTTATTGCATTTCAAAAACCTACTGCCATCTGGGATTTAAAAATGGAGGACATTCCACAATTGGCCGTACAAGACCTCAAAACAACATGTTAAAAAAAAATAAAACAACACAGCGCACATTGCAACAATCGAATACTACACACTGCGTGTCATTTACAACATGAACGGCACACAAGTGATGTCTGCCATCTCAAACCATGATTTCAGTACCGATCCTTATGTGACGGCCCCTCGGTACAATAAAACGTTTCGCTAGAGAAATGCACACACGAGAATACAGGGCCTTATATAAAGGTTAACACGTATTTTCATAATAAACATAACTCTCACTCACAGACAACACAACGCTCAGTGACCTGATGTGGACTCTGTCCCGTTACTACTCAAATGAACATATATAATGCTATGAAGTAATACCAGATTAGCGGTCAAGCCATCAAAGTTCGATCATGATGAAATAAATATACACTAGGGTCACCACACTGCTCAGGAAAATGAAAAAATGGAAGTTGTGGCATACACGGAGTAACAATCAGCTAACAGAGATGTAGTCATACTCACTGAGAACCCTAATCGATTGTATAAGGCGTGTATTTATAACCATTTGCATACAAATCAACATATAGAAAATGCAACACAGACACAATCGATCCTGATTCGCCCTTTTGCTTGTACATATCAAGCAACTTCCCGAGGTTAATCAATGTATAATTGATACTTCAACGTCTCTTGAGCATGTCTACCAGAACAATCCATACTTAATAGATGCCACATCCAATCCACATAATCAAAAGCAATTATGCAACCTACGTATATTTACCTCAACAAAACGGCATCAACAATTAACACACTACAGGTCCATGCAAAAGGAAACAAGCTAAATCATAATCGCTACTACTATGCAAGGTATACACTAGAAATAGCAAGACAGTTGAGTTACATGCTAAATCTAAACCGATGCCACTAAGTTTGCACAAGTTAGGACCCTTAAGGCAACCCATTAGCATACAAACACAAGGCATTACCGAACGACCATACCAAGCATCATATCCCCTTCCTTTTTCCTAAAGCATGGCACCACAGTGCACCTCTCGCAGATGTTGATGTAGCCCCTGACCTCTCCTGGGACATCGGGCCGAATTGAGCTGGGAAGAACCAGCTGTTAAAGGGCACCACGACGTTGGTCAGCCTGCCCACGACGGAGGATCCCATTCTTCAGGAACCGTCGAGGGTACTGCTGCACCAACGCCCGCGTGGAGCGTTCCTTCATGTTGGAGGGCTTGGCTGTCGAGGCTGCAAGCACCGGATCCTGTTGCTGTAGTTGTAAATCAGCCATCAGTGTAGGTGAAGCTCGGTGGTCAGGTCCCCTCGGACTGCCTCAGTGCCAGACAGCTCCGCTACACTGCCCCCAGTGACTCCTGACAGCTCCTCTCCACTGTCTGCCGGTGTCCCCTGACAGCTCCGCTACACTGTCTCCTGGTCGGTCATGACTCTTCTACCTCCAATCCTGTTCGCAAGCGCCAGCTTTTGTAGGGGAGTGGGGATGGGGAGTTGAGGGGAAGCAGGTTGGAAGCATGGATGAAGAGTCACAAGTCAGAGGTTGCTATAACATAACTTTTATTTGTACACCAACCAACCTGCCTCTGCAGGGACACTGGGGGAAAAGGGGCGCTGCCAGCCCAGCACACAACTTTTAACACCTTAGATAATTGGGCCATAAACCCACCCAATCAAAAAGGAAAAGGACCAGAAAGAAAAGGCTATAGGGTCATGGCCCGGAACATGTATACAATACACTCGGTTACATGTAGATTATGACTGTGTAACAGATTATATAATATCCGGAAATGACAAAACATAACCTAATAGGCCGTTTGCCACGGTGGTATTTTTAAACCGTTTTTGTGTTACTTCCCCTGATTTTGGGCAGGCCATCCATGCCTGACACAGTAGACAGTGTTGTGACTTGCAATGTGTGTTTAAAAAAAACACTAGACCGTGACATTGACACCCGTAAGTGATATCTTTGAAAACGAGGAATTAGTACAACAGGATTTAAGAAGCAATGTTTAGTTAGGTTATCTACCTATGGCAACGATATTCCAATTGAATTGAAGGCAGGCATATATAGCTGAAGAAGCCAAAGACAAAAAAAGAAGGAAATGATGGTGGAAAAGAATGGGCAGCCAATGTAAAGACTTGTACCCAATTACTTGTGTGTGTGGTTAGTGTTATTGTAAAGCGCCCTGTGCTGCCACCTTGTGTGGTTGATGGGCACTCTAGAAATCATCTTTATTATTATTATTACTTAATAATAGTGACAATGGGCCAGTTGTGGTGAATCAAGGGGAAAACCCTGCACATTGATCACAACAATGGTAGCCCCCTGATAGGATTCAACTACTGATTTCTCACCAAGTATCACAAAAAGAACCAAAAAGTTTATCTTAAGTTTGAGATCAAACTGAAGTAAACTGTGAAGACATGTTGCCGGCTTGGTTATAAAGGAAACAGTCAACCGTTTGATACAGTAATCTGATTTATTAACTCCTTGCAGTTCTTTCCCTTGAATTTTGATCACCGGTGATCGTTGGACAAACTTGCCATTTTAACAGTTTAAAAAAAACGAACCTAGTATTTTTCTGTGAGAAATAATTAAGGAAGCTCAGTCTGGGCAGTTTGTGTGCAAAATGATGTCATTTAGATTATTTTTCAAAAAATTTACAATTACGCAACGCAAATGCGTCATGCAGCATTTTCGATTTTGCCGCCATTTTCGATTTTGTCAAGTTCAGCGTACACAGTGCGAGTGCATATTTGGCGAAAATGAGTTCTGATGAGTCTTCAGACAGTGAAATGCCATATGATAGTTCAGATGAGGAGGTCTGGGAGGAAGAGGAGGTGAATGGAGATGATGACTGATGGCGGACCTGGATTTTTAGAACCAACTCGACTGGCACCTGGCCTTCACGTGGTGTAAGTACTTTGTTTACACTCGTCTCTCAGTGAAATCATGACATTTCTTCATGTTCTCATCAAAAACTACAACATTATAGCAGTGGAGCAGATATTTATGCTTGCTGCTTTGGTTTTCTTTCAAGTATGACTTGAAAGATTTCACCTGTGAAATTTACAGAAATGAGTGGATAGGTGAGATTGACCTTTGAACCTTGTTCTATGTTTTGGGTCTAGTCCATCAGTCAAACAGAGCTTGTGCTTGTGACAGTTAGGTTAGTGACTTAGATTTATCTGCCATTTTTACACTCTTAGTTTCCTTCTTCTTTTATAAAACAAGAATGCCATTGCACAAGTGTTTTTACATTTCAATTTTTACTTTGTTACACTTACAGAGACCAAGGCTACAACACCCAGGACTCGGGGACAAGGAACCCTCTGCCCCCCTTCTGGCCTGCTCGTCCACCTGGTGTCTACATCGAGGACTGCAAGACCCGTGCTGACATCAGCAAGTTTCTGCGTCCCAGGGACTTTTTAAAACTGTTTTTTACCCCTTGCCTGATAGGCATATTGTGTACTTACACAAATGATTATGCAAATACTGTTGGGCCCCAGAAACCTTGCCTCTATCCGTCATGGAGTAACACCTACCCTGAAGAGTTTTATCGGTTTATTGGTCTTTTGATGTACATGAGTATAGTTCATAGTATATAACACTGCGTAAAACAAATAAATGGTGGAAAACTCTCTTTTACCACTTTCTTGATATTGCACGTGTGAATGCATTTATCTTGTTTGAAGATTTCAGAAAGAAGCATGCAGATATACCAGAACTACAAAGACCTGACAGATATGGACAGCTAGACTTTACAACACAGCTGATTAGGCTGCTTGCAGATCTTGATGTACATGCGGATGTTCCTCTTGTTAAAAAAAAAAACGTGTGTTCACAACGCATTGTGTTATCCCTGCTATGAACAAGGAAAGAAGAAATTGTAAAAAATGTTACAAAGAGAAACAGAAAGAGCAGAAAACAAATGTCAAATGTATGGGTTGTGAGATTTACCTGTCTTTCCAGAGTGACAGAAACTGTCTGCTCAGTTATCATGATTGTTAGTGTAATTCACTGTAATGTGTGTGCGTATGTTGCGCTCCATTTTCAATGGTTGCCATGCTTGAACATTATGAAATATGTTTGTGATTCCAGGGATTGTAAAAACATGTCAGTGTTATTGCAAATGTAATATCTATTGCATATTGCCTTGTGGTGTTGAGCATTACTAGCCATTAGCCTTATTACTTCCTTTATAGGTGATGTTTTCATGTGGTTTGGTGAAATTGATTTTGGTAAGCTTCCATTTCTGGAGCATAAAATCTATAAATATTGACTTACATGTGTGAAATTTGGCTTGTTTGATGGAGCAATGGTTCTTGTTCAGTAATAATCAGCTGCTGTTGAAAACTTGAACTAGGACTGATATCAAGATTTTTTTGTTCATTATGAAAGACGAGTGAATGTGTGTGGCAATTTCTGTTTTTAGTAACTCAGTCAAAAGTCACATGACAACACATCAAATAATGCAATTTATAAAACAAAACTTGAATTTAAAAGCCCATCCATTTCTGCACATTTTGATATATTACAAAAGCATTTTTATCCTTAGGTATAACTTCTTGGAGCACTTGAAAAACATTCATAGAGAATACGTACAAAAGTGTCAAAGTCACAAGAACTTTTGAGAGTTAATCATATAATAGTCACATTATTATATATATGTGCATATGTTGAAATAGAACACCCCAGTAAAATTATGCATAAACTGAATTTCTTTTTCATTTTGGACTTGCTTTCAGTCAGGAGGATAAAATAAAAGTGGAGAAGTCCGACTGATCGTCATAGACAACAATGTGTGAACAAAACAGTGCACTCATGCAACGTTATTTTATGTACATGTCAAGAGACAGCTTTTAAAGTTTACTCTTAATATTGCTGCTTGTCAGTAACAAAACATGCACGACACGCATGCACACATACACACACACACACACACACACACACACACACCACATGTGCTTGTGAACACACATGCTCTCAGTGTCTCATGCATACGTAATTTTCAAGAATTGTCCATTAATCAAGGAGTAAATGTTCGCCATACAGTGTTCCCCAAACAGTAAGTTTGATCTGCTCAGCCTTTTCTGGAGACTGATCTTGGGAGGAAACCGCATCAGTAATACAGTATGTTGACAGTGAAAGCCAGAAAGGGTTAATAAACAATTATGTTAGTTGTTATTACAATATTTAATAAACAAAATAATTATGTATCTCATTCTCAGGTAATACTTGCGCTGCAGGAATGATTGATAATTAGAATTAGTAAAAAAAAAAAAAAAAAATGTAAAGTAGGGCTGACATACTAAGATATACTCATTATGATTATAAGACAATAGTCAATACACTTATAAAGAAGTCTTGAATCAGAAAGAGTCTGATTTAAAAAATTTTTTTTTTTTTTTTTTACATACATGCATTACATTTACTGAATTGAAAAGTTTGTTTGCATGAACACACACATATATACATCACATTATTCATTACATTAGAAACAGTTTCAAATAAGAAATTGTACAAAAATATTGTGATCATTATTGTGCAAAATTCTGGACTTGATGAAAAATTAGTAAAAGCAGGCAATTGGTGATGATGGTGCCAGGAACAGTTGGCAAAGCGGGTGGACGACCGCAGCCACTGCCAGGCCCAATCCCCTAAGGGTGGTGCTCCATACTGCAGTAAAATGTCATCATCTAAGTACAAAAAGTAAAAAGAGAAAACAATTAAGTTCTACACTGCTGGAGAAAACAATTCACTTCAAACAACTCTTTCACTGCTTTATTTTGTTGATTAATGAAGCTAGTCCACAAAACAAACTTTAATAAGCCTTTTGTTGATATCATTTATAAAGGTTTAGACTGAATTAATGGGCCACCCATTCAGCAAGCATGAATCTCTCTCTCTGGATATATATAATGACTTAGTGCCAAAGGTGTGCAAAAAAAGAGGACAGAGGTACTAGAAAATAAAGTTGACAGGATATGAGTGAGTAATGCATTTTTTGAATGAACACATCTGAAGTCATCCACCAGTGAAGGGAGAAGGCAGTGCTGCTCTTTGTTCCTGATAAATTTGACTTTCACTTTCAGTGTGATTTGTGACAATATGTTGAACATTACACATTACAACAAGCCCACATCACTGTTCTGCTAATCATGCAGTTAACTGCAAAATACCAACTTAACTTACAAGATGTGATCCACATAAATATTACCAAGTGAACTGTTGTTCTGTGTCACACAGAATAGCATGCTATGCATGAGTTGTTGCAATGGATTACGTTCAACATAGAGCCAATCTTGAACATTTTTAAATGAATAAAAAGCAACACATAGATGAATTCTGTGGCTCTTTTCACCTTTCAAAATAAATACTGCTCCAGCTGCTCCAGATTAGGAACTCATATTGTTTCCACTGTGATACTGACTAATTATAAATGCACACACAAAGCAACAACAAGACAAAGTGTTTGAAACAGACTTTGTTGACAGTCAAAACCACTACCCCCACGATGCGCACCTTTTGGCACTAAGTCATAGCCTTTCACAGTTGTCATTACCACAAGTATGCAGGTGAGACAAAAATCTCTGACAGTACGTTCCCTACTGATTTCACTTCTGCTCAGTCTAACATTCAGACCTGCATAAGCAATGCTCTGTCGTAGATGCAAAACAACAAGTAGAAGCAGCACAGAAAAAATTGTTAGATGATGCTTATAGGTTCATCAGTGCATGTCAGTTTGGTTGACTGCAAGTCTGTCAAATATTGATGGAAGTAGTGCTCCTTTTCAGAACACGTACATACCTTGGAGTACATCTTGACCAGACACTGTCAGTAAAACAGTACATCAGTAGCCTCTGCTGCACTATGTTTTTTGCATTTAGGAGAATCGCGTCTATCCATATTACCTAATCTTAATTCTTATCTAACACCGTCTATCCATATGTACCTAATCTTATCTAACACAGTAACAGTTCCACAGGAAAGGTTGGTGCATCCATGATCACATTTTTGAATGTTTTCTTTTAGCTAACCATGAAATTGATGAACACTTACTTGTCCACTCATCAGTTGGTCTAGATACCCACAGACCTACCAAACCTATGTGTTCATTTCAGTAATATTTTGTTGTACCTGTTCATTTCAGTATTTTGTTCTACCTGTTCATTTTTTCTTCTTGTTCACTTTGATGCATTCCTGACGGCTAACCACAAGCACTTATCAGTAACACTCATATATACTGTGTCAACCCCCCTGTTCATTCACCACACACTGACTGGCCTTTATACCCACAGACCTACCCATTCATCAGGCTAGATATTCATTTTGATGCTTTTTTGGTGGTTGGGGGGACCCTCTGAACCAGGTGGCATAGCCATACAGTTGAAACTGTTCAGCACTTTGATTTCAACCTGTCCATTCCAGATATAGCATGCTATATTCCCAGCAGAAGTACTGCATCTGCCAGCCATTGAGCATCCATTTGGATTGAAGTAAAGGAAAGGTCAGAGGTCACAAGGAATGGTAACTGGTTAAGTGGCAAGGTTGAATACATCAACCTTCCCCTTGCTTTACTTCCTCTTGCTTTAGCCCATAAGTTTCAGCTGTATTGCATGGCAGCCAGTACATTTAAGACAGATCTGATTGTGTGAGGTTTGAATGATCCTCTTCAGCCTTTCTTATTACCGCCAAAACAGCTTGTGTATTGCCATAACCTTCTTTTCTTGGTCTGTCTATCTGACTTAGGAGAGCAAGCGTGAAATGAGTGCAGCAGAGAAACTGGCCGAAAAAATCCGCTTACAAAAGATCCAGGAGCAGGACAGCCTTCGTCTGGCCAAGGGTTTGTTCGGTAAGGTACCCAGGAAGGGGATGCTTCTTTCTACTGGGGTAGGGATTCGAATTGGCCAGGGTTAGTCATTTCTGCATGGGGGAAAATACTGTTATTCAAAACATTCAAAGTAGTGCATACAACATACAATCATAGTTCCAAACTTGTTTAAAATTGCACCAGATTATACCATTTCTAAACTAACGTGTTCACATATGCTTGTATACACACATACAGACAGATAAGCACACACCCAGTGCTCCCGATAGAAATTTTAAGTGAGGGTCACAGTGACCTCCTGTCAAAAAATCTAAGGGCCAAACAGCCTAAACTGGGGGTCACAATACTGAAGTAACCTATATGAATATTCAGTAGCAACTGTTTTTGTATTAAAAACAACAAACAAAATAAAACAAAAAAATCACACCACAAATGCTCCATCATTACTATCTTCACATTTACATTTAGTATGTGATACATAAAAACAAGAACACTTTTTTCCGTTCCTTTCAGTATGAGTCATTGGAGAAGTGTCCATTCTTTCAAATGCATAACAGGGGGGAAAATCTGGCAAAGATGGGAGATCCCCCTGTCCACCCCCCCCCCCGACCCCCCCACCCCCCACCCCACCCCGCCCCACCCTGCCCCACCCTGCACTTTTTGCTGTATATTTGGCTGACTCACGGTCGCAAAATGGTACCAAATAATCAGCTGTAATTCACTTTTTTTGGACAATTCTTGCAACAGTTACTCTTTTATTGACTTTGAAAAAAAATTCATAAGTCATGGAACAGCCTCAGTTTTGTCCAAGGTTGTTCCAATGGAATTCAGCACATCACTGAAGGAAGCAAGTACAAAAGTAATTGTGGCAAAAACAGTAATTGTAATAAATCATTTGGCTGCAAGGGTGAAAAATAGATCATTGTGGAATTGCAAGATCCATTTTGCAACTGAGCAGTAGTAAAAATGAGGGAGGCCATGTTTGCCTTTTCCAAGATTCATTTGCATTTATGCTACCTACTACAGTTGCACTAGTCAAACATATGCTAGCAGCTATGGTTGTGCTAGGATCTTTTTGAGCTGCTTTAATACTTCTCTCTCCCTTTACGATATTTTTATCAGACTTTGCTGCCAAGTGCTTCTTTGCACATGTAAGCCAGGTAAAAGCAAATGTGAAAGCCAGCTGAAGTGAAAACATAGGCATAGAAAAAAAGTAACAACGTAGAAACAATGTAGAAAGGAACTGAATTTCTGACCGGACGGCTTTGAAATACAACTGCTGGAAATAATATTTCAGGACGGAATGTGGTTAGGCAAGCTGAGTTTTGCATTCTGAACCTTGCCAATTTGGTTTCGTTGACATGCTAAATGACTGTCAACTATCTCGATCATTTTGAAAATATGTGTGCATCAAGCTGACACACAGATCTCTAATCTGTGCATCAAAATTCAACTCTGTGCGTAATAGACCCGCAGTTGTACATTGAGAAATGAGAAATCATTTTGACTTGTTTATCACATTAATTGAGTGTAATAATAATAATAATTAGAATGTCATGCTGGTAGTTAGTTTGCAGTGCTCCCGATAACACACAGCTGCAGGTCTGTTATGCACAAATTTGAATTTTGATGCACAGTTCAGAGATCTGTGTCATCTTAATGCACACATATTTTCAAAGCAATTGTGATAGTCAACAGTCATTTAGCTCATCAACAAACCCAGATCAGCAAGATTTGGATTGCAAAACTGCTTGTCTAACCACGTTCCTGTCTGTGATGCTGATTAGTTTAAATGTCATTTCCGGTAGTTGTATTTCAAAACTGATTGGTCAGAAATTCACTTCCTTTCTACGCTGTGACTTCCTTTCTACACTGCCAGCCTTTGTTTTCACTTCAGCTGAAAACATGTTGCTTTTACCTGGCTTACACATGCAAAGAAGCGCTTGACAGCAAAGTCTGATTAAAATATTGTTGAGGGAGAGAGAAGTATTAAAGCAGCTCAAAAAGATCCTAGTGCAAATGTAGTCACTAGTGTACATTTGACTAGTGCAACTGTAGTAGGTAGCGTAAATGTAACTGAATTTTGGCAAAGGTGAATATGGCCTCCCTCATTTTTACTACTGCCTGATCGCAAAATGGATCTTGCAATTCCACAATGATCTACTATTCGCCATGACAGCCAAATGATCTATTAAAATCACCATTTTTGTGACAATTACTTTCGTATTTGCTTCCTTCACTGATGTGCTGTATTCCATTGGAACAACCTTGAATGAAACTGAGGCTGTTCTGGGGAAAAGCAAAATTGGTGAAGGAAGCAAAATAAAGGAGTAATTGTTGCAAAAATGGTAATTACAGTTGATTATTTGGCTACCTGATACTGTGATAGAAGAAAAAAATCACTGTGGAACTGTGAGAATCTGAGATCGGGGGGTGGGGGTGTGTGTGTGTGTGTGGGGGGGGGGGGTGCCAGATTTGTTTTTGTTTTGCATTTAAAAGAAAGAACATTTCTAAACTGACTCAAATTGAAAGAGGTGTGTGTGTGTTTATTTTTTATAAAAAAAATTGTACCATGTACTAAATGACTGTAAATGAGAAGATAGTAATGATGCAGCATGAGTGGTCTGATGTTATTGTGTTTTGTTGTTGTTGTTTTAATATGAAAACAGTTGCTACTGAATACTCATATAGGTTACTTTAGTGCTGTGACCCCGAGTTTAGGCTGTTTGGCCCTTACTAAATTAATTTACCTCTTGTTTCTAACCTGACTGTGACCAACAGTGGCCTGTGAAAACTGCAATGTTACCGGAAATATAACGAGTAAGTCAGTCCACAAGAAGCATCTTTTTGCAAGTTCAGCTTGTGCTGTTGAAAGGCTTCCAAGTAAGCCCAATGTGCTCTAATCGTACGCAACTCTGAATGAGTGACTGCAGCTTTACACAGCATGTGCCGGATATCCACTGAAGTGGTTACAGCACTGTTTAGCAGGTACATGGCTGGTGCCACTTGAAACTGCTGCTGTTTTGGTAGAAGTTCTATGTACACCATACAACCATGCACTAGTTGCAGTGTCACTTTATTTGAAGCCACATACATTGGATGCATGTGTGTTTAGCTGTAACCTGCCACCTGCACTTTTGGCAGAATGACTGGGACTATGTAGTCCAAAGTGATTTTGTAAATCGGTAGTTGACTATCAGACTTCATGTATTTGCATAGATCTTCTTCTTTTTTAAAATCTGATTTCAGTGATGCCAATTTGATGTTGATCCCTTGAGTAGTTCCGAAGTTATGATTTTTTTAATTATTTATTCTTTTGCCCCCAATTTACCCGCAAAATGCAAATTACAGAAATCCTGAGATTTAAGGTCCCACCTGGAAGCTATTTTGCATATAACATGTCTAATATTTAGGAATCTCATTCTCCACAGTACAAATAATAGGCCCAATATTTTGTAGACCTTCATTTTGATTATTCTTCCAGATATTTCACATCAAACTTGCTAAATTCATAAAAAATGCCATCCATCAATCTTAAGTCACCTTACATTTTGTACCAAAATAACCACAGTTAAAAACTCTACATGGTGCGATACTTTTCTGATTGATCACAGAGAAAATTTATAAGTAAATTTTTTTCAGTGTGACCTTGCATCACCTTACAGGCCCATTTCAAGGGCAGGGTCCCAAAATCCTCTGTCTCCAACATCCTGGAATTGTTGCTAACTGGATTGACTTCAAACCCCCATTTCAAAACAAAATGCACAGCAGTCTCGGCTATGTCTTCTTTTTGCAGCCATTCACCTAATATATACCAAATGAATAAACCCCAAATTTGCAACAGAAAGTGAGTGTAATCATATATATATATATGTGTGTGTGTGTGTGTGTGTGTGTGTGTGTGTGTGTGTGTGTGTGTGTGTCCTTCAGTATGAGTATGCTCCTTTCAGACATTTGATCTAGATCTAATTTCTGAGTAACCCTGCACCCTTCCTGAGTGCTGATGTCAGGAAAACAATTGATCCACTCACCCATTTACAGACTTTATCAGTCACTTTTGCTGCACATGTGGGCTTCATTCGCTAGATCTGTTTGAGTGATTCTGATGATATTTGTGGCCCAAAATGGCACTCGAAATGTCCCAGGAATTTCCAACTGTCTCCTTGGATATTACCAATAAAGCCTCTCCTAGACTGTCATTAGTAGAAAAGTTTGCTAAAATTACATTTATAAATAAATTTGTCGATCATCCCATTGACTCCCAAACCAGCTCTCGTCCATGTTTGCGATCATTCACAGACTGCTTCATTTTTCATTTTTACTGACAGAAGCATTTGTTTGACAGCTTAATCTGGCTTTCAAGAAAAAGATTAATACTTTTACTCATCAACAAGATCATTTACACTCAGTGTAAAACACTCTGATAGTGGAGAATCCACCAACTTGGCATGCACGATCACTTGTGCAGTCGCCTCAGCAGCCATGGCTGACCATGTGGCTTTGGTAATAAAATCTCTTTGTTATCAAGTTTCAGCAGCTGAGTGTTGGATGTATGAATAGTTTTGAACTTATATTTTAGTATAACTTTGAAGAAGAAATCTTTCTACTGATATTTTTTATGAGAGTGTCCGTGGTCTAAAAATAGTAAAAAATCCGTTAAACACATTTCAAACAACTTTATTCAGGACTTATGCTTGTCGAACACAGCCATCATGGATATGGAAAGAAAGCTTAACAACAGCACTTTTGATTGATATAGATTTCATCATGGCTGGGCTAGCCTACATCCAACACTCTGAGTCTGAAAACTGCTTACAGAGAGCAATGTTGACAGCCTATGCGCATCGCTGACAGAAGGCAGCACTTAGGGGTACTGAGATTGGGGTGAATTTTCACATTCTTTTTCAAAGCGTAATAGACACAACAACACAGGAAGATGAGATGAAGCTTTTCTCAACAGTAATTTTTATTGAGATTGGATCAAAAACACACAAGAAATCAGTCATTGAAAATCAGTTTAACTAGACCAACTAAGCGGAATGCATCTGAGAGCACTTTGGACTACCCACTGGGACCTTTTACTTGCTACAGCAGTAACACAGGGGTGGAATGGATACCGAAATAAGAGCACAGAGTTGACCCTGGAGAAGAAAACTCTCCTGTTACTCTTACCATGAGTCAAACCTCAGACTTTTCAATCATGAGTTCATCACTCTACCATTGAGCTATACCTGCTCCCAGTCTGAATTCTGATATCATCTCAGAACACCAGACTGCATGAGACAGTAGTGCTTCATCAATTTCACAACTGTTTGTTGACCAACAATCTGTGTGACCATTTCTGGTCTGCTTACCATGCATATCACTATCACAGTACAGAGGCAGATGTACCTGTGACTTGTCACAGTACAGAGGCAGATCTGCATGTCAGGTCACAGTACAGAGGCAGATCTGCATGTCAGGTCACAGTACGGAGGCAGATGTACATGAAAGGTCACAGTAGAGGCAGATGTACATGTCAGGTCACAGTACAGAGGCAGATGTACATGTCAGGTCACAATACAGAAGCATATGTACATGTCACAAACTGCCTTTATGGTACTGGTAGTGCTGATAAAGGCCAGGTGTCCTTTTGACCCTACTTGATTTGTCAGCTGCATTTGAAATATTAGCAGTATTCTCCCCCTACATTTGCATGACCTGTTCAACATTTCTGGCAGGGCTCTCAAATGGTTTTCATCATACTTTTCTGATTGAGTCCTGGGGTCTTCTCACAAAAGAAACTTGATAATAATACTAATAAGAGAGTTCCTCAGGGCTGTCGTGGGCCCAATGCTCTTTGTATATTCAACCATTGAAGTTGTTTTGCAAAGTAAGTGCAGTGATCACAGATTTGCTGATGATACTCAACTTCACCAGTCTTAAGCTCCATGTGACTTATCATTCACTGATTGTTGATGTTGATCAGTGTGTTGAGTCTGTTGGGAGACGCATGAAAGCTGAAAGGGTCGATGACACTAGCATGTCCTAGCTGCCATAAGCCTGCTTTATAACAACAACAGTCTCAAAGGGACTAACTGTTTGAAAATTTGTTTGATGTTTATGTAATGTATGTTTTGTTTCATTTGTGTTTGGACTGATTTTGTAGATTTGATGACACTAGCATGCCCTAGCTGCCATAAGCCTGCTTTTTAACAGCAACAGTCTCAAAGGGACTGTTTGAAAATTTGTTTGATATTTATGTAGTGTGTGTTTCATTTCATTTGTGTTTGGACTGATTTGGTAGATTCGGCCAGTGTCACACTGTTGCTTAGCAACAATGAAGCATGCAAGCTTCTGGTCAGTTGGCACTTGGCGGAGGCATATACAAAATCAAACTACCTACCTACAAAGCATGACATATGTAATATAAAGGTATGTGATAAAGTGCACAATCATTGTAATCAACGCATGCACTGCAGAAATCCTGAGAGAGTCCATACAATTTCAGTTTGAAAATTTAGAATATCGCTTGCTAAGTGTTGGCCTATACTTGACATTGTAGTGAATGGTGCAGGTATGACAGAGACCAGCCTAGACAAGATGATGCCAGACACAGAGGAAGACTTCACGCAGTTTGGTGAGGCCTTGAAGACAAAAATCACATTTTTTGAGGTAAAATGTTTTCCATCTGAGTGCATAATACTGTGGTGTGTGTGTGTGTGTGTGTGTGTGTGTGTGTGTGTGTGTGTGTGTGTGTGTGTGTGTGTGTGTTTGTGTGTGTGACTGAGAGAGAGATTAATTCTGTTACAGTTCTAGGAAAAGACTGGTATGGTAGGCAGTACTGTTGGAGGCGAGATAAGGCAGAGTTCTCAGGATTGAGGCTAAACAATTTAAACCTGTCCCCTTTAAAAGTTTTACCTCCCTCCCCAATCAGTCTTAAGATGTGCTGATAATACATGTAGCCCTTGAATGTTGTCACTGGGACAGACTGATGATGGTAGCCCTGGAGTGTTGTCATTGGGACAGACTGATGATGGTAGCCCTTGAGTGTTGTCATTGGGACAGACTGATGGTGGTAGCCCTGAAGTATGGTTACTGGGACAAAGTAACGATGGTAGCCCTGGAGTATGGTTGCTGGGACAAAATAATGATGGTAGCCCTGGAGTATGGTTACTGGGACAAAGTAATGATGGTGGCCTTTGAATATGGTTACTGGGGAAAAGTGACAATGATAGCCCTGGAGTGTGGTTACTTGGAAAAAGTGATCATGGTAGCCCTGGAGTATGGTGACTAACAGTAGCCCTGGATTGTGATTATTCAGACAGAGTGATGATGGTAGCTGTGGAGTGTGGTTACTGAGAGTGGTGATGGTAGCCCTGGAGTGTGGTTATACTCAGAGTGATGACAGTAACCCTGGAATGTGGTTACGCAGACAGTGATGATGGTAGCCCTGACATAGGGTTACTGATGGTAGCCCTTGAATGTGGTTACACAGACAGTGATGATGATAACCCTGACATACAGTTACTAATGGAAGCCCTGGAATGTGGTTACTCAGAGTGATGATGGTAGCCCTGGTGTATGGTTACTGATGGTAGCCCAGAAGTATGGTTACTGAGACTGATGATGGTAGCCCAGGAGTGTGGTTACTGATGGTAGCCTTGGAGTGTGGTTACTGATGGTAGCCCTGGAGTGTGGTTACTCAGAGTGATGATGGTAGCCCTGGCATGTGGTTACTGGTGGTAGCCGTGGAGTGTGATTACTCAAGAGTGATGATGGTAGCCCTGGAGTGTAGTTACTCAGAGTGATGACAGTCGCCCTGGAGTGTGGTTACTCAGAGTGATGATGGTAGCCCTGGAGTGTGGTTACTGATGGTAGCCCTGGAGTGTGGTTACGCAGAGTGATGATGGTAGCCCTGAAGTGTGGTTATGCAGAGTGATGATGGTAGCCCTGGAGTGTGGTTACTGATGGTAGCCCTGGAGTGTGGTTACTCAGAGTGATGATGGTAGCCCTGGAGTGTAGTTACTCAGAGTGATGACAGTAGCCCTGGAGTGTGGTTACTCAGAGTGATGATGGTAGCCCTGGAGTGTGGTTACTGATGGTAGCCCTGGAGTGTGGTTACTCGGAGTGATGATGGTAGCCCTGGAGTGTGGTTACTGATGGTAGCCCTGGAGTGTGATTACTCAAGAGTGATGATGGTAGCCCTGGTGTATGGTTATTGGTGGTAGCCCTGGAATGTGGTTACTTGGACAAAGTGATGATGGTACCCCAAGAGTGTGGTCATTGGGACAAAATGAAACTGTGGTTCTGTGTACAAATCATGGCTGAGGAAACTTCACCAATTTCTGACGATGTATTCAAAAGAGCATTGTAGAAAAAGTTTTTTTCCTGCAGCCCTTTCACTCTGTCACAGTTGATACCAAAAGTTTACATGATTTGTGCACAACACTGCACTCTTCATTTCTGTATGAGCAGGAAGAAAGACCAGCTTGTTACAATTACTCTCTTAGTCAGATGTGTAAGTTTTACAACATACTCCATTCACAACTCCTGACTGCACAATTTTTCTTGAAGCTAGTTATAGGCAGTGGGAGCAGGAAGGTGCTTGAAGCCACATTTGATTCAGCAATTTTTAGACACTGTAGTCAACAGTTATTATTTACATATTCAGTGTGATTGTTCTTGTGTGGCTCTGTAATCTTCTAGGTAATTATTGTTTTTGTGTGTTTTCAATTTTATTCTCTGCAGGACAGCCCACATTATCCTGCTTTTGTGGTGAAGTTGATCTCAGATCTGGCGGTAGGATGTAAGTATTTCCTATCTCAGCATCTCTTACCTGCCCACTCTGTTGTAGATAGATTTAAGTATGATGCAGAATATAGTTACACAACCATTGTTGTCTGTAATGAATATTTCCCTCCAAATTGTGGGACATTTTCTTGTTAGTGATTTTTGCATGAGTCTCATTGGTTTACAGATATTGATTTATACCATCTGTTCAGCACCTTGGCTTGGGCTGTGTCACAACACATTGACCCTGGCAAGAACACCAATGCTACAATTTTTTTTTTTTTTTATCAAATCAGTTAAACAAATCTTTATTGTTCACAGTTATGCAGTGCATAAACTTTGACATGTAGGCCACTTTCATACATGTATGCACAATTATTATTTTTTCAATTTATTCTATTAACAAAATATTTTCTAATGAGTTACACAGATTTTGGTGACCCACCCATATAACCAAGCAAATATTTTAATTCCTAACCCCCATCCCACAGTTTTTTTGCTTTGTTTGTTTGTTTTTGGCTTAATTTCAAAATTTATTCTTTCACACACAAAACATTCTGGCATGACACTGCAAATTCACAAAATATGAACATAAAATGAAACACAATAGCAATTTTAGTAAATATACTCAAAAACTTAGAGAAAACACTGGGATGTTAAGAGTTGTCTGAAAATTTGATTTGAGTTTTTCATACATTTTTGAGTCATTATTCTGTCCTCTCCATTTTGTGTGTGTATGTATGTGTACGTGTGTGTATTTTGTTTTTGAAAAAATTGAAACAGAAAAGTGAAAGCCTAATTCACAGTTTGGCACTTGGATTGTTTACGGTTAAAAATTCCAGGAATTACAAGCAATGGTCAAATTATCTGTTATGGTGCGTGGTCTGTCTTGGTTTTTCCCACCATATCCTCTTCTGGCTGCAGACAATAACCACTATGTACCCAAAACTGAAACAACAGCAGGGGCAAATGAGCATTGAGTCTCTTTTAAATATCCCTTTTCTGCCTCACACACATGTGCACAATTACATGTATGCAGACACACAATTCTTCACTAATAAGAGATTAAACTCCTGCATTTAAAACTGAAACAGCAGTAGGGTAATGTAACTTGTCAGCCAGGACTGTTATAACTGAATCAGCAATAGAGCAATGTAACTTGGTTTTTACACCTAGTCAGCCAGGATGGTTATAACTGAAACAGCAGTAGGATACTGTAACTTGGTGTTGTTTTTGTACACCTAGTCAACCAGGGCAGTTATAACTGAAACAGCAGTAGGGTAATGTAACTTAGTTTTTGTACACCTAGTCAGCCAGAGCGGTTATAACTGAAACAGCAGTAGGGTAATGTAATTTGGTTTTTGTACACCTAGTCAGCCAGGGTGGTTATAACTGAAACAGCAGTAAGGTAATGTAACTTGGTTTTTGTACATCTAGTCAGCTAGGGTGGTTATAACTGAAACAGCAGTAAGGTAATGAAACTTGGTTTTTACATCTAGTCAGCCAGGGCAGTTATAACTGAAACAGCAGTAAGGTAATGAAACTTGGTTTTTACATCTAGTCAGCCAGGGCAGTTATATCAGGGTGAATGTAATGTTAACAGATTTGTGTAAACATTTCTTGTTGTTTTTTGCCAATGACACTTTGAATTGCCAAAGGATGTTGAAAAAGGGGGGGGAGGGGGGGGTCATTTTCTGCAGAGAGAGGTGGAACTGGCACAGGTCACACGGTTGCCCTTGCTCTGCTTCTGTCATCTTGCTAGTCATGTTGATGACACATGCCAGCCAAGGGCTATTTTTAACTAACAGATTTCTGAACCGGTTACTATTCTGAAAATGAGAATGCTCTCCAAAAGACTAATACATAGACTCAAAGACATGGGTCCCACCTCCAAAATTCCAAACCATCTTTCACAAGTATAAGCACTGTTGTGCTTTCTTGTACACATAGACTACATTATGATTAAAAGTGAGTTGAGTCTACAACTGTACCCAGGTACTTAAAGCTGGACACTACTTCTACAGACTGTTGATCAGTTGTTAGTTATGAATAGTTCTTTTTCTTTTCTACTGTCAAAGACTCAAACACAAGACTTGATCAGTTGCCTGATTTGAATGGTTCTTTTTTTTCTTTTTCTTTTTCTTTTTTTTTCATTCATCTGTCCAGCAAGAGTTTTTTGTTTTTGAAATATTTTGATCCAGAAAGCTTCCTTGAACCGTGAGTTTAGATGGTCTAGTTAAAGAAAGTATCATATCAGGGTTTTTTCTTCTTCTGGAGACCTGCAACCAAAGCCATGTCATCAGCAAACTTCACAAGAGTTAGCAAGGCATTGGTACTATGGTAGGTACTGCTTCATTAGATTACGCAGAAAACAATATTGGTGAGAGAACAGAGCACTTTGTCATTTAATTAAACAAAAGCATGGAATGCATAAATACTCGGACAAAAATCATTTGTATTATAATACATTACTACATGTACTTAGTCATACAAAGCAAAGTGAAACTGACACAGCGCTGAAGCACAACACCCTCACACTCACGGAGTCACTTACGCTCATATGCATGCATGCATGCCACCCCCACCAAAACACACACTTAGGCGGACCACGTGCACTTGGATTGCTAGTGTGGATACCCCCCCCCCCCAAACCGACCCATCTCACGCTGAGAGAAGAAAAAAAGATGTGTATTAGAATCGCCATGTCCATGTGTCCAGAGAATATCTTCTGAACCATTCAGTCTTTTGTGACCAAACTGGATGTGGTGGTACATCAACACAGCCAGAGTGTCATGCAGAAAAAATGATTTGCTATTTTCAACATCAAAGTCATACAGCTTGTATAATGAATGTACAGCTCTTTCTGCTGAGTCTTCTGAACTAATGATTCTTTTGCAATCAAACTTAATTTCATGGTAAATCAAGCCAGAGTGTCCAGTAAAAATATTGGACTGCTGTGGTCAAGGTTACAGTGAATGTTGAAAATGTTAA
The DNA here is from genome assembly GCA_963584105.1 of Alviniconcha strummeri. Taxonomy (NCBI): domain Eukaryota; kingdom Metazoa; phylum Mollusca; class Gastropoda; family Provannidae; genus Alviniconcha; species Alviniconcha strummeri. The sequence continues at coordinate 312,268 of OY757550.1, forward strand.
AGTTTGGATGATATTTTTGTAACCAGACTTCATATGGTTGGAGTGTCATACAACATTTTTGGGTTGCTTAATTTCTTCAAGGTCAAACGACTCAAAGTCAGGCTCCGAATCTAAATATGACTTCTTCTTCTTCTTTTTTTAAACTATAGATTTTTTCTGAACTGCTGAGCCTTTTGCTTCTGAATTTTGTTTCATGAGACATGATCAGGATAAGGTGGAGAATATTGTGAAACGGTTGCTTCACTGCGTAAGGATATGGCAGAGATTTTTGAAGTTCCCTAGCCCATTAACATTGAATGAATAAATATTTAGTTTTTTGTTTCAGCCATAATAGTAAACAAATTGTGTTCGTAACACTCTTGGACATTTCATCAGCCCCGCAACATTGAGCACCAAGGCTGGACAGCAGAACAAACCGGTGACACGTAAAACACGCTGCACTTCTTGCCTTGCCAGCAACAGATCACTAAACATGCCGCATAACTTAAATCAGACCACTCCATGGAGTGGAACTAATTTCACAACTACATTCACATAATATAACCATGTTTTTAACTTTTGGTTGGCTAACAAGTACAATGGCTGTATGACACAGGTGCTAAGGAATGGACACTGATCACAGGTAAAACAGAATGAGCGGGAAGCATTGTATGGCAACATGTGTAAATGAAACTTTGACCCCGAAACCAAGAACGGACACACTACACGCATTAAAATGTTTTTTAAAAATGCAAAAGACAACATGAATAGACAGTAGCAAAACAAGCATATAAACCCATACCCACGCAGATAATACATGAAAAAAGGGTTTCTCAGTGACCAGCTCACTTGAGCAAGCAATGCAGAAGAGAAAAAACACGCCATAAGCGTGCAGCTTGCAACATAGGAGCAAGAAAAACCTGTCAATTTTGTCACAGTCAATGCTACAGCGAAAATATCAGTATACTTCACGGGAAGAGCATGTGGTGGCAGGCTTTGTGTGTGTGTGTGCATAAAACACAGTAAGGCTTGTCAGCTCGCAAAACAACAGAAAAATGGTATGTAGGGTGCACCCCAAGAAACAACAAAATTATATACAAGAAATACCGCCCAGTGTTATACATTGTTTTTTAATCCAGTCCGTAGTAATTAAGTCGAAAAAAAGAGACATGAAGAGCCAATTAAATAAAACTCCACAGTATGCATACTAGAGTCTTTACAGTCAATAACAACGGAACAAAAACCGACTTCAGTGTGCGTAGGCCTACTTGATCCCCTAAAGGTGTGACAAACACAGGCATACCCATGAGCAAAACCCCATATCTGAATCCTGCCAAATGGCCTGTCTGACCCTCTGTCCCCACACACACAGACCTGCTGGGAAAGGTCTCTCAGGACCTTTCACTTGGGCAAGCAATAATGCAAAAAAATAGACATGCAACATGTTGTAAATCAATCAAGAGAAAAGCAAAAGGTTTCAATGTCCACACGATCACGACAAATTAATGTAAATGTACTGGCAGAGAGGTGCTGGAGAGGGGTTACCAGTTGTGTGTGCGTGCGTGTGTATGTGCATACTGTCAGTGTGCATGTGTGTGTATATATACATGTGTGTGTGTATGTGCGTGTGTGTGTACATGAAAAAGTAATACAAGAGACTCATCAGCTAGCGGAGATCCACCAGCTCACATTGATCACCCCCCTCGCTTACACTAAGTCACAGTGTTATAATTAGCTACAACTCAGCACGCAGTCAAAGATAACTGTGCAAGGACAATGTCGAGAAAAACGTTCAGCCAGAAAAGGCATGCCTCTATAACTAGTATAAGGACATTGCCCTAGAACATACCATAGTAAGTGTGTACAATCTGTACACAAACAGCATCGAATGCTACTAACTGCCCCTTTGCAACATGTTGTAAAACAGTCCAGAGAAACACAAAGGGTTTCAATGTCCACACGATCACTACAAATTAATGTAAATGTACTGACAGAGGGGTGCTGGAGAGGGGTTACCTGTTTGTGTGTGTGTGCGCATATGCACGCGTGTGTGTGCGTATGTGCGTACCGTCAGTGTGCATGTGTGTGTATATATGTATACATGTGTGTGTGTGTGCATGTGCGTGTGTGTGTACCTGAAAAAGCAATACAAGAGTCTCATCGGCAAGCGGAGATCCACCAGCTCACATTGATCACCCCCTCGCTGACAGTGTTATAATTAGCTACAACTCGGCACGCAGTCAAAGATAACTATGCAAGGACAATCTCGAGAAAAACATCCAGCCAAAAAAGGCATGCCTCTATAAGGACATTGCCCTAGAACATACCATAGTACGTGTGTACAATCTGTACACAAACGGCATCGAATGCTACCAACTGCCCCTTTGACCCAGTCTGTGCAAAAAAAAAACAGCAAGCACACCCAAGAAGTTTCCTTTTAAATTATACAAAAACAATTTTTTTTTAAAGGGGGTGGGGGGGGGGGGGGGGGGCGGGTAGATCTATACACAAAAAAATCATTACACAGCAGTCATCAGTGTACGTACCAAAGCCTGTATGGTTATATCAGTGGCACACAAACTTCAGCGTCTGTAGGTCTACTTGATCTCCCTTCCTCATGAAGTGAGACAGCACAGACATATAATTATAGTGATAAGCAAAAACTGAAACACACCAAACATCTGATCCTCTGCCTGCCTAAATTTCTTTCTTAGAAAGTTGTCCACATTTCTACCGTGTTTGATCATTACCGTCTTTCCATTTTTCAGTTTGGTGAAACCTTTCCATGCAAAGACCAGGAAGCAATGGTAGAAGAATGTTAATAAGCGTCTCTCACCAGTTTATCATTGGCTGGTGTCAGGTCTTCATCAACCAACACCCTTTTCCCTTTTAGTTTCTTCCTATCTGCGAGCCCCCGTGGAGCCGGCTTCTCGTGCCAGGGGTGTTTAAACCAAGCTGCTCCACCCCTTTCATTCCTTTCTTACGTCTAGTTTCTGTCTACTGACCCTTTCAACTATATTTCATTCCAAAAACTCTCCACAATACCTCCGTTTTCAGCTCCCTTCTTACAGCTTATTTCTACCTAACCGGCCATTCTCCTGTATTTATCTACAACACAACTCTTCTTCATATACTTCTTCTTACTCTCTGCGGTCACCTTCGGACCCAGCGTGTTTGCTGTGCGCTGCATCCCGTGTCGGGGGAGGATGGGATCCTGGTGGCTGAGGTCCCCCGTGGGGTCCAACATGCTTCTTCGGCCCGGACTTCCCCTAGACAGGTGTTTGGGTTGGCCCGACCCAATCAATCGGCTGGTCGTGCTTTGCCTTAATTTCGATTAGAAGGCAGTGGCTCAGGGTCATTCAGGGGATAGAAGTAAACTTTGTTTTGTTTTTATCACCTGAGTATATTGTGTTTTGAGCCCTGGTGCGCACTTGCTGGAAAGCCGCTTGTGTGCATCCCCTTGTTGGACTCGGTGGCGGGTGGGGACAAAAAGTAATGAATCTTTCACAAACATAACATGGCACCCACAAATAAAAAAAGATTACGGGACAATGACCAGGACTCAGACTCGGACTATGAAAATGAACGCTCCTACAACTGTAACAATTGGCCAAGGTTTCTAGTCATGGAGTCGTCTAATGACGACCTCTCGCTGAGCAAACTATCACCTTTCGCTATTCAGAAGGGTTTCCAGGCAGTGGCTGGAACCCTCAAGAGCATTAAGAGGTTGAGGGATGGATCTTTCCTGGTGGAGCGTGGCAAAAGGGCCCAGGCCCAAAACCTACTCCGAACAAACAGATTTATCAACAGACCAGTCAGAGTCACTATTCACAAGACCCTGAACTCCTCTCGGGGAGTAATCAGATGTCGGGACCTTGCTGACATGACGGAGTTTGAGATCCAGGATGAACTGAAGGATCAGGGTGTGGTTGGGGTGAACCGAGTGACACCGAAGAAGGAGGGGAAGGTGATCCCCACCAACACCCTTTTCTTGACATTTGGTTCCCCGGAACTCCCGAAAGAGATCACGGTTGGCTATCTAAAGGTGAAGGTGGCCTTGTTTGTTCCTAACCCTATGCGTTGCTTCAACGGCAACAAGTTTGGACACACGAGCCAACGTTGCAAGGTTGCTGCGAAGTGTACGGGTTGTGGAAAAGATAAGCATGAAGGTCAATGTGAGGGACCCAAGCTGTGCTCAAATTGCAATGGTCCCCACGCTTCATCGGCTAAAGATTGCCCAGTCTGGCAGAAGGAAAAGGAGATTCAACCAGTCTGCGTTGAGAAACGCATATCCTTTCCAGAAGCCAGACGGTTGAAGCTAAGATGCCGACTGTGATCACTGGAGGTAGGACCTACACTGCTGCTGATTCCACCAGAGGAGAATCCAGATCTATTCAGTGTCAAACCTCGTTAACCTGGGTGTTTTCAGATCGTCCACTTAGGACAACTGAATCAAACGTGCGTTCTTCTGGTGGACCCGGATCGGTATCGACCGGAACTCAGGCTTCCTCTGGGAAGTCGAGGACGGTATTGGCCGACGCCCGGGTTCCGTGCGAGTCCGCTAAGTGTTCCTCGGAGACGGATAGGGGTTTAGCCAATCCCCCCAAAACGGCCTCTAGGGGTTCCGCCAATCCCCACAAAATGGCACCTAAGGGTTCTGCGGCTCCCTCCAAAAGCGCACATAAGGGTTCAGCAGGTCCCTTAAAAACCGCGACCTCTAAAGATGATTCGTCTTCTTTGAGGTGCTCACCTTCTAAGGTGAGGGTGGATGGGGTCCTGGTGGACGTCGAGGGGTTTTCGCACCCCAGGCGCTCCACTCCTTCCAGCAGGCCCCAGGTACCACCCAAGCCTGTAGCTTCAGACAGGCTGAAGAAGGCAGAGCAAAATCTGGTTCTTTCGAACCATTTTTCTGCCCTGTCCAATGACGAAATGGACTCGTCATCCATCTCACCTGACTGAAGCAATGGAGTACTCCATTATTCAATGGAACTTGTGAGGATTCCAAGCCAACTTTGAGGAGCTCGCTCTGCTTTCGAGAAGGTATAAGCCGGCTGTGTTTGGATTGCAGGAAACATTTTTAACCAGTTCCAAGACTCCATCATTCTCTGGTTTTAGTATCTTAACCAAAAATTCTCCAAATGATAGAGCTACCGGGGGAGTAGCTCTGCTCATAAATAAATCCTGTTTAGTGAGGTTCATTTGAACACCCCTTTGCAGGCGGTGGCTGCGAGGGTGACATTGAACAAGGTTGGCACCTTCTGTAGTATTTATCTTCCTCCATCAGATCACGTAGCCAAGACTGATCTGATTAACCTAATTGAACAACTGCCATCTCCGTTTGTTCTTTTGGGCAACTTCAACGGTCACTCCCCGGTTTGGGGTAATGAGTCCTATAACAGCAGAGGACAAATGTTGGAGGATCTCTTCTCAGAAATGGATTTATGTATTCTGAATAATGGTTCATTGACTTATATTCACCCCGCCACCGGTTCCACTTCCGCACTGGATCTCTCCATTTGTGGTCCATCTCTGGTCCTAGACTATGAGTGGAATATACATGAGGATCTTTGTGGAAGTGACCACTTCCCTGTAATCCTAACCAGCAACGCTGTTGAAGAGGAAGCTACACCTAACAGGTGGAACTTTAAAAAGGCAGACTGGCTGTCCTTCCAAGCTCAGTGTTCCTCTGAACTGATGGAGGAGGAGGTCATGTCTGCCGAGGATCCCGCCAGTCAGTTTACTGACCTACTTATTCAAGCAGCAGACAAAGCTATACCAAAAACACACTTCTCAAAAAAACTTCCCAAAGTTCCATTGTTTAATGACAGCTGTAAAAAAGCAATTAAAGAAAGAAATAACGCTGTTTTTTTCTAACCCAATGCTGAGTAATGTTCAGAATTTTAAACTTTTAAGAGCCAAGGCTCGTCATGTTGTCAAACAACAAAAAAGGAACTCGTGGAGGCATTTCTGTAATAAATTCTAAAACGCAAACACAAAAGGTCAGGAAAGCTATTAGGAAAATAAAGGGTAAGGGTGGTTGTAATTCTATTAATCATTTAAAAGTTAACTGCAATCTCTTTACCGATAAAAAGGAAGTAGCAGAAGTATTAGCAAAAAATCTGTCAAAAAAACTTTTGACGGATAATTATTCTGATGAATTTCAGAGGATTAAAATGTTAAAAGAAAAACGACACCTGGACTTCTCTTCCAAAAATGAAGAGGAATACAATCTACCTTTTTCAGCGGCTGAATTGAAGCAATCATTACAGAGAGCCAACGATTCAGCCACTGGTTTGGACCAGGTCCACTACCAACTTTTGACACACCTCCCAAATTCTGCTCTATCCGTTCTTTTAAAAGTTTATAACCACGTGTGGGAATCTGGCTGTTTTCCGCCATCGTGGCGTGAGGCAGTAGTTATCCCCATTCCCAAACCTGGTAAAGATCACTCGGATCCTGGTAATTTCAGACCTATAGCATTAACCAGCTGTTTGTGTAAGATGATGGAGAGGATGATCAACGCTCGCCTCATGTGGTCCCTCGAGTCGCAGGGTCTTCTTTCCGAGAAGCAGTGCGGCTTCAGGAAGAACCGCAGTACGTTGGATCATCTCGTTCATTTTGAAACGTTTATTAGAAATGCCTTCATTAAAAAGGAACACATCTTAACCATTTTCTTTGACCTTGAAAAAGCTTACGACACAACATGGAAGCACGGCATTCTGGCAGACCTCTGGGATCTCGGTTTCAGGGGCCACCTCCCCAGGTTTATTCAGAGCTTCCTGTCAGAATGTTCTTTCGGGGTTAGAGTGGGTTCCACTCTTTCCGAGCTGCACGAACAGGAGATGGGGGTCCCGCAAGGTAGCATCTTGTCCCCGGCCCTTTTCAGCATTAAAATTAACAACACTGTTAAAGCCATCTTAAAGGGTACTGATTGCTCCTTGTTTGTGGACAACTTTGCTTTGTGTCTGAGTGGAAAGACGTTAAACAGAGTGGAGAGAAGTATTCAGCTGTGTGTAAACAGCGTTCAGAAGTGGGTGTCTGAGAACGGCTTCAAGTTCTCCACCTCTAAGACGGTCTGTATTCATTTTCATCAACAGTACGTTTTTTTCCCAGACCCTAACATCCTTCTGGGGAAAACACCTATAAAAGTAGTCAAAGAAGCGAAGTTCCTTGGTCTTATCTTTGACACAAAACTTACTTTTAAAAATCACATTAAATACCTTAAAACCTCCTGTCAGAAGGCTCTGGACATACTACGTGTAGTGGGACATACTGATTGGGGAGCTGATCGTATCATTCTGCTGTGCCTTTACCGTTCGTTAGTCCGTTCCAAATTGGATTATGGATGCATTGTGTACGGATCAAAAAATTCACTGACGGTTCTAAAACAGAGGACGGAGTTGCTGCGGCGGCTGTATCAACTAAACGAATTAATAAACCTTTTACCTGTCGGCTTCCAGACGACAGTTCAGTACATACAGCAGAGTTGAGAGCTATTTTATTAGCTCTCAAACATGTTTATTATTCTAAAGGAAAATCGTTTTTGATATTATCAGATTTCCTCTCATCTTTATAGTCGATATTTAACCTAAAGTATGACCATCCAGCCTTAGTTCAGCTATTAGACTTGTATACAGAAATGACAAGAGATGGGAGAGAGATTGTTTTCATCTGGGTTCCCGGCCATGTTGGCATTAGAGGAAATTCGGCTGCAGATTCTGCAGCTAAGGATGCCCTTGATGGTGACATCTTGGTTGAGCTCATCCCATTCTCAGACCTAAAATCACGCACAAATAAATATATATTAGAGCTGTGGCAGTCTGATTGGGATGAGTTCCCAGAAAATAAATTATATAAGATACTTCCAGTACTAAAAGAATGTATTGTTTGTCCCCGGAGAAACAGAAAAGAAGAGACTGTGATGGCTCGATTGCACATTGGCCATTCTTTTATTACTCATTCCTTTTTATTGAAGGGTGCAGAGCATATTTTACTTACTTGTTCGGATTTTATTGACATAAGAGAGAGCCATTTTACAGCTAAATCACTGCGCATGTTATTTCAAGATATTTTACCTGAGAAGATTTTTAACTTTTTGAAAGAAATCAATATTTTTTGAAAAATGTAAATTTGAGATCACTTTTAGTTTATGTTATACACCTTTTAAGCATGGTTTTAAAACTGTATATATAGACTCATTTTAAGAAATACATATTATTAAAATATAAGAGATGTGTATCACCCTGATATAACCATACTGGTTGACGGCGTAAAATACCAACTTACTTACTTACTCTTCCTATCTGCGAGCACCTTGTCCCGAAGTTTCCTTGACTGGAATCACACAATGATGGTCCACTTTCTGCCTGCCACCACCGGTCCAGTCTGATATGCTGCTTCCAGATCCTCTTCCTTGACCAGAACCCCGATCCCCTCAGTAAATATCTGGCAACACGTTCTGGCGCAGTCGTCCGGTGTCTCCCCTGTCTTTTCCTGCACGTTGAACAGTGAGGTTCCAACGGCAGTCGTACTGTTCAAGGTCATTCTGGTCACTGAGAATGTTACTCTCTGTTCTTGGTGTTGCAACTGCTCTTCAAGGTCTGCATTCTCCTTTTTCACCAAATCAAATTCTTCCTTCATATTGTCCATTCCTTTCTCAATATCACCTTGAGTCTAATTTGTCCATTCTCTCTCTCATTTTTTCAAACAGTTTGTTGACCTCATCTTTCAGTTGCAGAGTATCTTCTCTCCTAGCCAACGTTTGAAACTGTCTTTTGATTTTATGTAATGTTTCCTGAATGGCCATGTTATCCTGCTCCTCCTCTTCCTGAAATGAGTCTGACAGTGCGTGGTATGTCTTTTTGCTGTTTTGCTTGATAGCAGGACTTGAATCACTCTCCAGTGACGTAGAGGGAGCTTGCTTTCGTTTTGGTGTTTTGTTCAGACCCTTCATGATATTAATACTGTTATTTGCCATAATCCATCTCCCCTGAAAAGAGTTGTCTCATCTCCCAAACAAAGTTAGTAAGTAATTCTCTCATAACTCTCTTCCCAGAATGAAGTAGTCACAAACACATTTCTCTGCATTGCTTGCCACTTGACACAATTCACATATCGTGTTTTTTGCTCTCTGCTCGTGCAAAGCACAGCTAACAATGAAGAAGGCACAAATCCAATGGTGGTACACACAGCATTTCATACATTTCAGTCAGTCTCCAACAACTACTGTTCAAAGTACACCAAACGACTCATAATGTGACTAATATGCTGGTGTCAGCCATGTCAGAAATCACATTCTCAAAGCTCTACAAACCCCAGATATTATATCCACTATATTTTCAAAGCTGCTGATTATTTAGTAGGCAACTTTATTGGATGGTGTATCATCACAAACTGGAGTGTCCTGTGAAGACTGGATTGCTGTGTTCAGTTAAAGGTTCAAGGTCACAGTGGTGGTTCAAAACATGATTGAATGTTTGTCAGTTGAATATTTTCTGTACCACTTACTTTTTTGCAACCAACGTTGGCATGCATGTGTACTATTATTAAAATCCAGATCAGTTACAAAGTGGGATATAGTAATAATAGCAATAGTATACTGACATTAACAGTAACTTAAATTCCCAGACACTCAGCATTGGAGTATTTTGCCATGTTTGGCAACAGACCTTTTTGTGATGTAATCATTTGTCAGTGTGACAACACACTTTCTAGAGACAGATGTATTATGTATATGAGAGCTAAAAATGCAACATGGGAGCCTCAAAAATGACCACTGAGTCAAGAAATGTTGGGATATTGCAAAATGCATATCTGAATTAAAGTGAATAAAAAATATGTGACCTTCTCCCATGAAATCAGTCTGAAGTGGCAGCTGTTGATCAGCCCTAGGGACAAAATGGAGGTCTGCTGGAGGTCACTTTGGGTGATTCCTTGGTGATGGTGGTGTATTGTGCAGAGTTTAAACCTTAAATTGTCAAGATTATATTTTTCTTTAGAAATGGCATTCAGTTGTTTAAAACTGGGTTTAAATGTTCCTACCATGGAGAAAATAATGCTCATGTTATGCAAAATGACCAATGTTTTGCCAAATAAAACATTTTGACCTCTGCGGAACCCCATTGTGTTATACACTGTTGTCTGATTCATTACTATGAACAAATTCTGAAAGTTTGGCAAACTGTAAACCCCGGTTGCTAAGAAAAATATGCAAAATTAAAAAAAATCTTTCAGGGACATTTTTTTTTTCAAACTGGCTGCCATAACACTTAGCAACTTGAAATAGCCACAGCTTCAATTGAATTTTTTTTTTTTTTTTTTAGTACAGTCTTCATTTGAATACCAAAATAACTGCATTGGCTTCAATTTTCAAAATGCATACATCCCCAAATACCTCAAACTGCAGTGTGAATCAAACACAGAACTTTGACATGGATAGAATAATAATTTGTGTTGAGCTGTGAATTGTTTTAGTGGCTGTAAATTTTCAGGCCACATCATCAAGGGCTGAAAAAGTAAAATTGTAATTAGGGGATGCTGACAAAGGGTCAGCTTCATGATGCTAAATTTACACACAAATTACAATTTAATATAATACTCATTTAATTGTTTAATTTTTTCTTTTCTTTATATTTTGTAGTTAATTACATATATTTTATGTGTGTTAAAGTGGGCCTGGAAGAGGTGAAAAAATTAGGAATCAACCTCAACAGTCTCTATCATGAGAAGGACAGGCAAAAGAAGGTAAGTAACAACAGCACAATGCAACACATCATGGTTGCCTTGCAAGACTGGCCATCATTCCAAGCAAGAAACAGAATTCACAGCTAGCTGTCTGACTTCTAGGAGTACTAGCACAACATGATATCTGTTGACAGTAAATATTACCTGTCCAGCGTTCCCTCCTGCAGAAGTTCTTGTTAAAACCATCAGCTGGCGTAATTATACCCAGTTCAAATGCCAGAACTGACCATGGGAAATACTTCTACATTTCAAACATGCTGGTTGACTGGAGTTGCCTGAGGAAGTGGTGTCTGCTGCAACCCTGCAATCTCTCCAGTCCCAGCTGCGTTCAGTCATTTTCTCACTGCACATCATTGTCATGCCAACAATTTTCCAACACTCGTAACATACCACAGCTGAAACTGGATAAGTATATTTATTTTTTGTTAAATCCTTCTCCCCCTCCCCTTCCTCTCTCCCGTACACAGCCCTGCAGAGGGCCACAGCCTTTATTTGCATCCTGCGTTAAATCCTCCCCTCCCCTTCCTCTCTCCCGTACACAGCCCTGCAGAGGGCCACAGCCTTTATTTGCATCCTGCGTTAAATCCTCCCCTCCCCTTGCTCTCTCCCGTACACAGCCCCGTGTGAAGAAGGTGCTCACTCTGTGGAAGAAGAAGATTCAAACAGCAAAGCACCCACTGGAAAACCTAAGCAGGTGGCCTTGGGAATCAGCCAGAGTACTGTAACTCAGTTAACTAACTTGATGTAGGGTGAAGTACAACCCTTTGAGGGCCCATGGATACTTTAGATTTAAAGCGCTAGTAATAATAAGGAACTAGCCCATGCAGGTTTGGCTGAAGAAAGATTTTTGGTATGTTTGGCCCTTTTGAAATATGCTGGTTTAAAACTAACTGTAGAGGTCTACAAATCGATTGGGGATCACCCAGCAAGGTACAGGTATTTACGGAATATGTATTACTTTACATCAAAACATTTTGTTGTTTTACACACATTTTTATAGACTCAGCCTGCAAACAGTAGACAACGGTGTTGTCTCAGGCACGTAATCTGTTCAGGCCTTATAGACTGTTGGACATTTTAACAAATAATGGTTGTGGTGAATAATTTTATATCTTTCTTTAAATAAAGCACCTATTCATGCAATGTGCACCTCACTATTTCAAGTGGGTGAGACTGCTATTTGCCGTTTACTAATCATGCTTGGCAATGGACTAAGGTGCAAGTTGTTGGGTGACAATTTTTTCTCAGTGCATTGATCCAATGCTACAGTGAGGGGAAAAAAATTCAGACACCATTTCTTAATTATAATTTAAAGAAACAAAACAAAACAAAACCTGCCAGCTAGTGACAACCAATCAGCCAGTGGCACATCAGAAACATTATGCAAACAGGTAGCAGTGTAATATTTAAATGTATGGTTCTGGTAGACCATTCCTATTAATGAAAAAAGAAGCAGCAGGAGCTTTTCCTTTTACGCATCCAGTAGAATGCTTCTTCCAAGCCCTGGACAGGAAACCCTAGCTCAAGCAAGCACAGAGTCGTGGTTTAGCTGGCCATCTCACTGGACAGGAAACCCTAGCTCAAGCAAGCACAGAGTCCTGGTTTAGCTGGCCATCTCAGTGGACAGGAAACCCTAGCTCAAGCAAGCACAGAGTCCTGGTTTAGCTGGCCATCTCAGTGGACAGGAAACCCTAGCTCAAGCAAGCACAGAGTCGTGGTTTAGCTGGCCATCTCAGTGGACAGGAAACCCTAGCTCAAGCAAGCACAGAGTCCTGGTTTAGCTGGCCATCTCACTGGACAGGAAACCCTAGCTCAAGCAAGCACAGAGTCCTGGTTTAGCTGGCCATCTCAGTTTTGATTGTTTTTCACTCTTTAACTGTTGTTTAAGGGTCATTTTGTAGCTTGATAAAGAGGATTACCCAAAAACTTTGGAGGTTGTGTTTTGTCCTAATAAATAGCTTTCTTTTGAACCTTTCATGTGTTTGGATTTTGTCTGGGACTTAAGAAATTAAGCCTATATTATTTTGTTAGTGGAACCAAAGTAGATTGTGGCCTTTGCAAGGCCTTTTGTTTTCCATAGGTCATGCTGGCACCAGTTGGGGTGAACAGCTTTCTTTTGTTCATGTTTTTAATGCATCCTACACTTCACCTCGCTGACATTTGCTTGGCCTTCCCAGTCCTACCTGGTTGGGGGGTGGGGGCTGCAGCTGTGACACAAAGCTCATGGACAGGTACCACATGCTTTCCTTAGCTTTTTGTAAACATCGTAAAGGATGATAGCAGAGAAAGGCACTACAAATTTCATGTAACAAAAAGGTGAAAGTTATGTGACCACCTTAATGGGTGTAGAAAGTGAAAGTTGGGCACAAAGTACATATAATGGGTGAAGAAAATGGAAGTTGAGCACACAGGTGCAAGTTAGGCACACATGGGTAGAGAAAGTGAAAGTTATGCACAAATTATGTCCTCATAAAGGAGGGGGAAAATGCTAATTTAATGCCAGGGGTGAAATAAGTGAAAGTTTGTATATACATATATATAGGTAAATAAATCCACAGAGAAAACTTGTCTTTTGTGAAGGATTACCATTTTTATATATGATTGTTTGGGCTTTTTATCATGCCATTTTTCTTCTCCCTCACAGGAGCAAGAGAAGAAGAAGAAAAAGAAGTCCAAAGCAACAATCAAGGTGGACCGTGCGGATGACTTTGACCTCATTGGAGACACAGCAGGAGGCGGGGGATATGGCTATGATGATGATGATTATATATAGCATTGCATGACTACCGGTATAACAGTTTTCTGTGTACAGACAGTTCTCCGTCTTGTCACATATATATATATATTATTACCATCTTGCCTTGTGCTGCCACTGTCTGATCACAGGGCAGAGCAACTTGACTGCGCCAGCTTCAGCAGCATGGACAGCATGGCTATATATGCTGCAGATTCAAAGGAACTGGTAGTCATTGGAATAGTAGCGCAGATCCTGCTGTGTGTTGCCTACATGATTCACAGACCAGCTGCCTTCAAGACCACTTATGCAGGAACCACACAGAGCGAAAGCCCCTTTAAAACAAAACTCCATCAGGGTGAAATTCTGCTTAACTCTTACTGTCTTCAGCACTTTGTGTAGCTTAGGCTGCCTCCACAGTCTGGCCACTTTCAGCTGTGCTGCTTAGCAAAGGGGCCTAGTTTCAGATTCTACTATCTCTGACAGAAAAGGATGTCACATGGCAATGAAAAATAGGTGTGTGAAACTTAGCAGACTATGCTTTAGTGTTATTTTTGTTTATAGTTACATAGTGAGGAAGAAGCTGTTTAGATGCTTTTTGCTGCAGGCTGAACTAGCTGGGCTATAAATAATGCACAGGGTTAGTGGACACAATTGAGCTCAGCTCTTCCAACAGCGTGCACCTCAGATTTGCTCATAAACGTTAAGATTTCTGGCAATCAAGGGACACAAGCTGGTCTGAAACTTAGCACAGAGTGAGATTTGGCTTCTGGCTTTCTGAATATGCAACACTTCTTTGCCCAGTAAATTTGCATTTCATGTTGGGCAGAATAAGTTTCAAGCAGATAAAGTGAGTGAGGGCTAGGGTTAGGGTTATTGGATCATGTCTCTCACATGTCGTCTAGCCAGAAATAGTAATGCTGTGTGTATCTCGTATAAATGCGCACCGGCATTTGATTTATTTTTATTTTTAAATGGAGCATTGACGTGAATCAGTAACTGAACTGATGGTTTGTCATATGATGTAACATCGTTCCGTTTTGTTTTCTTCAACTTCTTGTATACGTTGCTTGATTGCATCTATCAAAAGTATGCACTCACCCCTGCCACCTCTCCAGATCTGTAGGCACCCATCTGTGCATGCAAACCAAAAGTGTATACCTTGGATTTTGGCCCTTTCAGGTGGTTCCACTATTTTCATAAACAAGTTACAGACCACTTTCTTGGAAGACTACTTTGTTGGTTTCACTGTGCCTGTCATAGCCAGTTCTATTGTATGACACATATTACCTTTGTGTTACTGCAAACTCAGAGGAACTGAGCTTCATTATTTGAACCATGGGCACAAAATGTTCTTGCTTTGTGTATTACTATCTCCAAAAAGGTGATTGTGAATTTCATTGGAAAAAATTGCAGTATCGTATTGAAATATTACAGGAACTAACATATAAAAATAATTTATTGCGTCCCATCTCATAAGAGCCTGAGGCACTTGGAAGGCCTACAGATGCACATTTTCTCTCTCTCTCTCTTTGTCTCTCTCTCTCTCACACACACACACACACACACTAGTGCATGCACATTCATGGCAAAGAATGTGTTTTGGAAGGACTTGCCAGAAAACATGTGGAGTTGCTTACCCTTCCAGTAGATTTAAAAAAAAATCTGAAACTTGATGTGGAAGTATAACTTGGCCCCAGTATTTTCATTTGACATACTTGGGGGTGGGGGGAGGGGGGTGTAAGTGACTGTCACCCCTTTTTTTTTTAAGTGACAAAATTTCATGACCACACTGACCCATGTCAGTGTGGTCATGAAATTTTGTGAAGACAATATCTTCTAAACTACTCAGCTTTTTGTAACCAAACTTGATAAGGTGGTGCATCACTAGGAGCCAGAGTGATATGCAACAAGAAGTTGTTTTGTTTAAGATCACAGTAACGGCTGATATTAAAATCACAAGTTTCTTCCCTGTATCTTCTGGACTGCTGATGTGAAGGTAGTTTCACATAAGGTTTCTGAAAGAAAAATTGACTGTAGAGCTCAAGGTCACAGTGCAGGTCCATAATTTCAATGAATGTTTGTCAGTACGATATTTTCTGAAATGATGTTTGTCAGTACGATATTTTCTGAAATGCTATACCTTTTGTAACCAAACATGGCATGGTGATGCATCATAGAGAGCCAAGGTGTCATGCAGAAGATTGTTTGGGTATCTTTAGGGTCAGTGTATTCTCATGGTCAAGATCACTGTGACAAAGTATGACTTTTCCACAGTATTTTCTGAACTGTTGTTGTATTTGCAACCAAAACTTGGTATGGTGGTACATTATTACAAGCCATAATGTTTTGTGAAAGATTGGTTTGCTGAGTTCAAGGTCATAGCAAAGGTTTATTCATGGATTTCTTATTTTTAACCTTTGTTGTGACCTTGACCTGAACATAGCAATCCAATCTTGTCACAAAGCAATGATTATGATGCACCATCAAACTGGTTGCAAAAGGCTCAGCAGTTTAGTAGATCTGGTAGAAACAGTCCTACGCTGTTTTTATGACCCCTATAAGGTTCTGACCTTGAAGCTAGCAAATCAGTCTCTTCAAATGACACTCCATTTCATGATGATGCATTGCTATGCACATGTTTTTGTCAGAAGTTTAGACAAATATACACTACAAAAGTTAATGTTAGCTGATCTTTTCACCCTTGACCTTGAACATAGCAACCCAGTTTTTTTCACAAGACACTTCAGCTTATGATGATGTACTGCCATGGTAGGTTTGCTTGTGAAAGGATTAGCAGTTCAGAAGATACAGCATAAACAGAATTTTTTAAATTTATATATAAAGTCTTATTGTGAACTTGACCATAGCAGTAGCAAATCATTCTTGAGCCTGATACTACAGCTCTTGGGCCCACATGCATGATGAGCAAATAGCCCTTGAATTGTGTTCATGTTCTAAACAGTGACGACGCTAAAAAAATTGGCATTCATGAAGCACAAATACGGCTATCCAACCAACCTAACTGCATTATAGACACATTTTTTGACATTTGAGCAGCCTAATCACCATGTAGAAATGGTGGCTCTGATGCTGCTGTTACAGGCAAATGCAGTTAGGAGAAAACGAACATTTGTACCGGCTGACACTGTTCCATGTACCATTGAAGACCACAGATTATTCAAGAAAATGTGGTTTCACATATCAAGACACAATTGCAGTGAACTTTGAACCTGAACTGTTGTCACATGGTGTCACTGATTTTCAAATTTTTTCATGTCACACATTGTGTTATTGGTAAAACCGATCTTTCCCAATCTAAAAATAAACACAAGCTGATCGCTATTTCTGTGGCTGTTGAGGGCAGAGCTGGATTTATGGCCTCTAGCAAATTGGGATTAGGGTCTATCCGCCTTTGACTTTATATGCTCATGCGTATGGGCCCTGATGATGCATCTACATTTCAAACTTGGTTACAAACAGCTAAGCAGTTCACAGAATATAGTCTGGAAAATTCTTGATCAAAATGTTGAACTTTTACTGTGATCTTGGAATTTCAACAAAGCAATCCAGTCTCTTCTGTGGACACTTTGGCTTATAATGGTGTACACCAAGATATGTTGGGTTTAATTGGTGTGGGTTTAATGGGTGTACACCAAGATATGTTGGGTTTAATGGGTGTGGGTTTAATGGGTGTACACCAAAATATGTTGGGTTTAATTGGTGTGGGTTTAATGGGTGTACACCAAGTATTGTTGGGTTTAATTGGTGTGGGTTTAATGGGTGTACACCAAGATATGTTGGGTTTAATCGGTGTGGGTTTAATGGGTGTACACCAAGATATGTTGGGTTTAATGGGATCAGCAGGTTAGAGAATACAGTACAGTCAGTCAGATTTTCAGTTTGACCTTGACCTTCTAAATAGCAAGCCAGATTTGTGTACATGCAGTCCTGGCTCATAATGATGTGTTTGATTAAAAAAGGTTGAGAGATTTGGAAGATATCATCTTCGATGGATACAGAAACATGTGGACGCAAACTTTGTTTTGGGGTCTAATGAACATGCACAATGAGCCTACCTATTACAGAAAATGTAAACTTCTTCAGACCCCTTAAAATCCACTAGGTCACCTGTGACCCACCTGAACTCGTCTTTAAAAAAAAAATTTTTTTACACAGATTCAAACACATAAATGGTTAAAAAGAATGTTAAACAGGACAGTGCAAAACAATTGCACATTTTTTGGGGGGCAAACAATTACATGATTATAAATGTGTACTTATTCAGTTCCATGGGGGGGGGGGGGGGGGGGGGTGGAGAGCATAGACTGATGAACAAGTCATCAAATGCGTTATAATGAAAAACAGAATGGTCTGTTTTGTTTATAAACCCATTTCCTATGATTTGAAATTTCTTCTTGGGTAATATAAAACCAGGCAACTTTAATCCAGGCAGAATTTTGTGTATACATGTGTAAAGCCCGATCTTAACTGGGTGAATGTTTGTTCGCCGAACATACTTCGGACAGTTCAACAAACTATGATTCATTTCTTAATTGAACTTTTAATTCGCCAAACATGGTTCAGACAGTTCGAAGAATTTACTTGCTCTCATCTGGCTTGTAATGAGATGCAAGCTTCGGCCCGAACTTGCGGCAGATGTACAGCAGACAGCATGATCGAAAATGTAGGCTAAAGTCAAGTCAGTATACTTTAATCATCCCTCACAGGGTAATTTAAACCAAATACTAGCTCATTCTGGGTCTCTGAGACAAGGCTGCGCCTCCCACAAATCAACAAATAAACAAATTCCCTCCGAAGCGAGTGAAGAACCTAGTGACACTGTCATCCGTTTTTATTTTTATTTTTTCTTCATCCACAGGAGAGCTCTGCTTTCAGCCAATCAGAGGCAATGTTCATTGAATAGGGTGAATGTTCCCAGAACATGTTGAGTGAAGCTTTTTGGATTAATATAGCTTTGACGAATACTTCCAACTAGGTTCGCAAAGAAAAGTTGGCCCAATTAAGAACCAACTAGCTTCGTCGAATACTTCCAGTTAGGTTCGCGAACAAACATTTGCCCAATTAAGAACGGGCTGAACACTTCCAGAAATATGCATGCACACTCTTACTTATGCATAATACCCCCCCCTCCAAAGTGCTACGTGATCTTTAATAAATGTCTTTCTAGTTAATCTTAAGGCATTAAATACATTGATGTAATGTTAATGAAAAGAAAACTTCCAAGCAAAGGAATAGTCTTGGCATCTCATCCTGGGGGGTGGTCTCTCAGCACCATTTTGTGGTACATTTTGCTTTGGACTGGAGCCTGCTGCCAAGGAGCACTGCTTAATAATGTAGACATACAAACTGCTGCTCTTCATTTTGCATTGACTGTATTAAAATACCCCTGGTTCTCTGAACAAGAATTGAAAAGTACATGTAAGTGGATCTTTGGCCTAGAGTTGGGGGGGTGGGGGGGGGGGGGGTGGATGAAGAGAAAACTCAGTAGTAACCTGTCCAAAGATTAGCATCATTTATGAAATGCAACTTTACTTCCCACCACAGCACTGGTGATAAGTTGGCATGGTTAGAGGATGCTGGCAGTTTTTAGTTAAGCTGTAAACAGTAATGATGCAGTAAGATATTTGTGTGTGCCTGTGTTGATGGTCCCTCAGGTTACCACTCCCATCTTCTTGGTGGTTTGTCAGTTGCTGCACAGGCAGGTCTGGGCACTGTACAACATCAGAAAAACTGTCCACTGAATTCTGGATTTTGTTTGGCACTTTGCCACTTCCATGTGTCTGGCTGGATCTAGCGAAAAGGGAGAGGTGTCAGTTTATGTGTTGCAGGTTATGTAGTGCAAATGCTATCAATGAACTTAAGTATGTTTTACAATTGTGCATAACAAAGTGAAGCTACAGCATCTTAATTTGTTGTGCATAACCCCCAATTGAAGAAGCTCTTGCCCCCTCATTAAGTAATATAAAATGATAGAACATAGCTGTTTCTACATCCACCCATTCCACCACCACCACCACCCTTACCACTTTTGAAGTTGTGTGTTTGTTGCTTCTTCTTTTTCTTTTTCTTCTTTTTTTTTGAGGGGGGGGGGGGGGGGGGGGGGCATTGGAATTGGATTCTGCTTGTCCATCAGTCTTGGGGAAGTGAATGTGGGGGGGGGGGGGGGGGGGGGTGCTTTAGTCAAAAATAGGCATTGACGATTGTAACTAAGCAGAAATGCATATTAACATTGTGTACATGTCAGAATGAACTGACTGCCATGTTAGTAAGAGTGTGACTGCTATGTTGTGCAGACATCAGAAATGTCCAATTGATAAAGTTGTAATCTTTCCATCTACCTTTAACTTTTGTGTTTGAGTGGTTCACAGAATTATTGTGGTCTTTCTGCCTGTACATTTCAAGCTAGTTTTTAAAAAAGTAGGAAAAAATGCAAGCAGTAGGGTCCATTCTGTTTGGTGGTACAGCATGTATTATATATATTTGGTATTATTTCAGTTGGTATTTATGCAAAATGAAAGGGGGAAATATAACACCCAACCTACACAGTGCAAGAATTTGTGCATGAATGTTGGACAGTTTTATTCTCACGCAGGTGTTTTTTTAATTTTGTTGTGTGTGTGTGTGTGTGTGTGTGTGTGTGTGTGTGTGTGTGTGTGTGTGTGTGTGTGTTTAAGGAGCTGAGCTGATGCTTGAAAATAAATGTATTATATGCATGACTTCAGGTTTCTGTGTGTTGTGTTGTGTGTGAAATACAGTTTTACAATGTGCTTGGGGGCAGAAATAACTGTCCCTGTCTTCATTTATCGTGCACTTGGTGACTTGCAAGGTTGCAATGACTGTTTTGATTTTAAGTGTCTTATTCTAGGATGAACTGTAAGTGTAAGTGACATGGGGCAGAAAGCACATGTAATGCCGTATTCCGTGCTGTAAGAACTTAATATGATTATGGAACAGAGCTGGGATTCTGAAGATGAACACAGATCCTGTAATTAAATCATTTGTTCAATTCTCAAATTGCGTCATGCGCGAAGTTGGAAAATTGATCATCGACATTGATGGAATTTTACATACTAATTTCCCCTGGGCAGTGTGATGCATTGAATGGCTATAACAGCTATTTGAAGGGGGGAAAATGCTGAGCTCTTCGCAGGTTTGGAGGTGCATGCTCATTTTTTGGTAACATGGATTATGAGCTTGGGCTTTCGCCTGTAGATGCAATGCAATATGGGCGATTCAGCGAAGCTGGTTTGCTAGAGTGAATGCGCTTTGTAATCGTTCAGCAAAGAAGTCGCGAGAGGTCGCAGCGCACTTCCGGGCCGATTTCTGAGTAGGCGTTGCTTCACGCTGTGTATAACAGTGGAAGTTGAAACTAGAATTGCGAAGCAGTACAAATGCCAATACTGTTGCAGTTGCAAAAATTACCGTGAGCCGGTTTGGCCTAGCGGTAAGGCGTTGGGCTGGTAAGCGGAAGGACCTCGGTTCGATACCGCTTCGGCTCTCCTTTCTCTTCAAAAAGGTTGTGGTTTGTGGACACTGTCCTGTGACTTTGTCCATCACTTCCTACTGAAACATTAAAATGGCTCTCAGCGCTGCCCATCTTAATGCAGAAATCATTCTGGTGGTGACAGTGTACCGATAGGTGTATAAACTCCCTCTTCCCCCACCTCCATACCCCCTTCTCCCCGTCCCTAATAAGCCTTATGGTTTCTGTGGACGTTAAGCACCATCGTGGAAAGGGGTGAAAATAAAGTGTCTTTGCGTCGTTTTTTGGCTGACCAGAAGATCGCGAGTTCGTAGAAAAAAATGCGTTTTTGGGCATCCTAAAGCACGAGCAACAAGTTATTGCTTATTTCCAGACACATTATGACTACGGGCCTCAAAAAATGCCTTTAACGTTGGCAGTATAAAATTCACTGTCACCGCCTTCCATTGCGAAGAAAGTACGCACCGGAAGTAAAAGCAGCCAAGGGACTTAAGTGATGCCTGGCAAAAGTCAAGGGAGTTAACAACCCCGCCTGAATCGCCCAATACACTGCTGTGTTCACCTTCAAAGAATCGGCTTTACTAGCCAGTTCAACCCATTTTACCTTGATCAGTAAATTGTATCTGTCTTAAACCGTGCATAATCGCCTTGACTAGTCTCACATGGCATGGGAGGTCAACGTGATCTGACAGGTGTTAACAGCCAAGAGAGAAGGGTGGTAACATGGACTCCTATATCTAAGTATATATGTTACAGTAAATTCATAGACTTGGGAAATTCACAAAACCACTGACAATTCCAATAAATGTACGAAATTACTGTTCCACTCAGGGATTTCATGAATTTCTAGGGATTTCATGAAATTCCTGAACTTGTGATGGTGCTTTGCTACAATTTTACTAAATGTAAATTTGTGCAACTGGCTGTTTTGGTCTAGTTCATATGCTGAGTCATTCTGTTCTGAAACCCACCCAGGGCATAGTATCATATATATATATGGTATTGTGGTTATGAAAACAGCTCACTGGAACAACTGTGGGTTCAGACTTTTGATGTCATCAAGCGTGCTCGGCATCACCACATGCCCTGGAGGTTGTAGTCACAGTGACTTCGTGACTAAGGAGACACAGCGTAAATACGCCAACGTCAGCACCAACACACTGTAGCTCTTTAAGTTGCTGTGTTAGGAATGTCAGAAAAAGAGGAAGAGACCGATGACAAAGGGTGTGGTTATTTGCCCTACTCTGAGCAAAGAGTTTGCATCAAGAGGACAGGCTGATCTCGTTGATATGCAATCCATGCCAACTGCATCAAAAGGACAGGCAGATCTCGTTGATATGCAATCCATGCCAACTGCATCAAGAGGATAGGCAGATCTCGTTGATATGCAATCCGTGCATCAAGAGGACAGGCAGATCTCGTTGATATGCAGTCCGTGCCGCCAAGGAACAAATATAAATGGATTATGGTAAAATGTATCAAGGCCATCTCACAAAGTTCTGTGTTCTGTGACCAATGAAAAAACATCCTACATAATTTGCAGTACAACTCATGGATATCGTCCCCCTTGTTGATGCTCCGGCAATACTTCAGAGTGACTGGTATGAATTTACAGCCCACGTCATCTCAGAAGTTAAAGACTTTTGGCCTGCTTTGGTTATGGTGCATGGCAAACTCCATCATGCAGTCAGGGATCTGTTGAATGATCAAAATAATGGTGACATAAAAGACATGTTGGTGGCCTGATTTGCTGCTAACGACACGCATGACTGAGTTACAGGCATCAAGTTTGTGCAGTTTTAGAAGAAGGGGGGGCAAAAAAATCAATCAGGGGATAAAGCATTCTCCATACTCATTTTGTCTAGCAAAGAGTTTCGTCAGTGTGGGACTCACAACGTCATCTCTGCAACAGGAAGTGCTCAACAACCTGGACAGTGAAGATCTCTTAGGCTGTGATTATGGATCAGCCGTCCACATCAACCCAACATCAGGCCCAGCACCCTTTGCTTTCAGTGTACCAGCCATCCTCCGTTTCTAGTGTTCCATGCCCTCCTTTTCCATGGGTGCCTATTCTGTGAATCTTGTGGTCCCAGAAGACACTGACACTGACAGCTACAAGATCGCCGTTCAGGCTGGGGTTTTGAATGGCAGGTGCTCTAGAAATCTTCCTCTGTCCCCCAGAACTGCTTACTGAAGATCAAAATTAAGACGTCCGTCTCGATAAGTCTATGTGTTTGCAGTCAGTGGTCACAGCACAGCGTCAGGAGGGCAAGGGTTTACAAAATGTAACTGCAGTGGTCCCCAAATATGCCGAACGAAGCGCTGCAGCTGTTTTAAGCAAAAATAATGTGCAAATCCGGGTGCCAAGCAAATTAATCCAGATTGATCATTTTACAGATTTTATATCTGTGATGAGTGTTAATTATGTCATTGTCAATGAATGTGTTATACTTCACTCAAATAATTGTTTTTTCTCAGAATATCCTTTTCAGTAAATTTACTGAGTTTATGGCCCTTCATACCAGGAATTTTGCGAACTCCCTAGAATATTTAGGGAATTCCTGAGAGAAACAATAATTTTGTGAACTGGAATTGTTAGTGATTTTGTGAATTTCCTAAGTCTGTGAATTTACTGTAACATAATATAGGTCCATGGTTAGAGCAAGGGGACTCAGAGCTCAGGAACTGTGTGAAAGTCGAGGTGGCTGTCCTGGCCTCCCGTCCCTAATAAGCCTACGGTTTTTGTGGACGTAAAGCAACACTTAAGGCGACAGCGAGTTACACAGACACAAGCCGTCTGACCAAAGCATGTTTAGCAGGTAAAAAGGAAATAAATGTTCTGGGAAAACAATTATTTGCATGAAATGGGGCCCAATAATATTTCCGCTGTGTATTGCAAAGGCTCCAAACCAGCAAAACATTGGCCGAAAAATGATGATTTGTCACCTGTGCAGCTTCGTGTATTTTGTTTCAATTGTGGGCCAACTGATCTTGCAATTGTAATTTCACAACAGATGGACCAATTCCAAATTCAAGTTTTTCAAGTGGGCTACTGCACAGTCTGATATACCTTGTGACTGTACCGAATCCATCAGCTTTGCCGAGCAGATTCTGTGCCCGAGTCTTGCGGATATTTTTTTCAGTTGTTATTAATTTCACAAAAACTGTAACAAACATTTCACAATACCATAAACAAAGAAAATACACAGCAGAGAAGGAAGAAAATAAAATTTGCAGAGACAGAAAGAGAAGGAAAAAATAAAAATAAAGCGCAACTGTGGACAGTACATCAGTATATTAAAGGACCCTGCATGAGTGATATCTGCTGGGTACTATGGACATATATGCACACACACACACACACACACACACACACACACACACACACACACACACACACACACACACACACACACACACACACACACACATATATATATAGATACATACAGACACACACACATAGAGAGATATATATACACACACATATATACATACCTGCCCGATAGTATTTATGTATATATATATCAGAATACCCTAGATAAAGCAAAAACAACAACAAATACCATACAATGAAGAGGGTAAGAGAGGGGGGTGGGGGTGGAGAGATGGGGGTGTTGGTGGGAGTCTTACTTTGTTAATACTATGTATAGCTACCAATACCCATGCAGCTATTCAGTTATACATACTGAACCTTAACACACACACACACACACACACACACACACACACACACACACACACACACACACACACACACACACACACACCACACACACACACACAGATATACAGGCTATAGATGTATACACAAGCATAACTGTCTGTGGCTATTCAAACAATTCAAAGCTGGCGAATGTAGTAACTGGAATGTTATGGGATGGAATGAGGTCGCAGATGTATGACACACTGCGCGGCACAGACCCGAAGTGAGTTTCGCGAGCCCGTTTTACGTTTTTTTGTTTTGTTTTTGGTCGTTTGCCCCTCTTGACCAGCAGCCCCCTTCTCCCCGTCCCTAACAAGCCTTACGGTTTCTGTGGACGTTAAGCATCATGTTTACTTACTTCATCCCCCCCGGAGCCCAGGAACGGTCCGAAGGAGGTGGATCTGGGCTCTCATAGCGGCGTTGAACTATAGCTGTCTTTTGATTCAGGTTTTAACAGCTGGTTTTCCGGAGTCTTTTGTGACTTTTTTTGAACCGCTGTTGAAAGAGCAAGTTGGGGAATATATACATGTTGCTTCGCACTGGCGTGATCCTCACCTCCTTAACATCTATTGTTCTGGTAGTGGCTGCGACGACCTCGGTCTCAGTTCGGTCTTTGCGGGTCGGAGCACTGGGACGAACCCGAAGCCTAACCCGATTCCGCCCCTTTCCGCGTCCCTTCTAACAAACCGTATGTGGCCTCTGTGTACGTTAAACCCCACAATAAAGAGAGAGTGAGAGAGTCAGAGAGAGAGAGAGAGTCAGAGAGAGAGAGAGACACCTGATCAGCACGGGGTGAGCTCAGCCGATTGGTTGGCTCGGGCCAAATTGACCACCCTTTTAGAACTCCGGGCCAAAGATTAAGTGGCTTTAATTGGGTCCTGCAGCCTGCAGTCTGCATGGGACCTCTGACCCCCCTGGATTCCATCCTCTTCCAACACGGGATGCGGCGTACGGCAAATATGCTGGTCTACAGAAGCCACAGAGAATGAAGAACTATAAAAGCAAGAATTTCGTCGTGGGTCAGTTCAGGAGTTGTGTGAGAGTCGAGGTGGACGTCCTGGGCTGTCCGTCCTAACGAGCCTTCTGGTTTCCGTGGACGTAAAGAATTATTGAACCGTGCTTCGGCATTGGTCACAACTTGTCCCTAATATGTCAACTGACATCTGAGGACATTAAGCATCAACTCATCGTGGGTCAATCAGTGTAGGTGAAAGGCTGACTAGATAGAAGTGAGACGCAAGAAAGGGCTGCAAACGGAAGAGCTTTTGGGAATAAGATATAGGTGAAAGGGCATGTGGTCAGAAAGTAGGGGGAAATAGAGTAAGCAAAAGTGGTGGAGCAGCTCAGTTTTAAACACCATGCCGGCTCCGTACGTGGGACGAGCAGCTAGATGATGGTGTGGTACGTGGGGGCGAGCAGCTAGATGATGGTGTGGTACGTGGGGGCGAGCAGCTAGATGATGGTGTGGTACGTGGGGGCGAGCAGCCAGATGATGGTGTGGTACGTGGGGGAGAGCAGCCAGATGGTGGTGTGGTACGTGGGGGCGAGCAGCTAGATGATGGTGTGGTACGTGGGGGCGAGCAGCTAGATGATGGTGTGGTACGTGGGGGCGAGCAGCTAGATGATGGTGTGGTACGTGGGGGCGAGCAGCTAGATGGTGTGGTACGTGGGGGCGAGCAGCCAGATGATGGTGTGGTACGTGGGGGCGAGCAGCCAGATGATGGTGTGGTACGTGGGGGCGAGCAGCCAGATGATGGTGTGGTACGTGGGGGCGAGCAGCTAGATGATGGTGTGGTACGTGGGGGCGAGCAGCTAGATGATGGTGTGGTACGTGGGGGCGAGCAGCTAGATGATGGTCAGTGTGGTACGTGGGGGCGAGCAGCTAGATGATGGTGTGGTACGTGGGGGCGAGCAGCTAGATGATGGTGTGGTACGTGGGGGCGAGCAGCAAGATGATGGTCAGTGTGGTACGTGGGGGCGAGCAGCTAGATGATGGTGTGGTACGTGGGGGCGAGCAGCTAGATGATGGTCAGTGTGGTACGTGGGGGCGAGCAGCTAGATGATGGTCAGTGTGGTACGTGGGGGCGAGCAGCTAGATTATGGTCAATGTGGTACGGGCAGCTAACTGCCACATGGCATTGGCACTTGCCCTTACGCATGTATATATAAATAAGATAAATTTTGTTTTTTGTTTCTCTCCATTCCTTTTTGCTTTAATCTGGTATAGATTAATTGTGGGAATACCGCCTAATATGCTTTTTTGTTTTTTCTTTTCCAACGGCAATATTGAAGGAACTAAATAGAAAATTTGCGTTTGATATTTGTGTATGAATGTTTAGTGTTATATTTGTGTATGGACTGATTTTTGTGGACTTGAAAAAGGGATTACACGAGAAAGAGTTTTGAAATGTGCATCTGCTTTGGACACTGTGGTCGCCCCGAGGTGACCCTCTGCGGTTGACAAGACGTCAAAATCCAACTACATTAACTAACTGTCCAGTCAACTTTTTATTTTGTTTTTTACCCTGATACTAAATGCCCTTATCACAAATATGGGCTTGCTTTTATATAGATATCTGGAGAGATGGAGAGGACGATAGAGAGATGGAGAAGGACCGTTAGCAGAAAAATGACAAGACAGAAAATTCAAGGGTTTAGGCAGAAAAACGAGATAGGAAATAGCGAAGGAAAATCAAACGACAGCCCTGAGATTGCAGACATGAGAGGGACATTAGACATCCCGGCCTCCTTTCGGGAATGTTAGAGCCTTAAATTAGTACGTGAAAAACAGAGACAAAAAAAAAAAAAAAGATGTTAGAGATTGTGAAGATCGAGTATAACATGTTATGATGTGATCACACACACAAACACACGCACACGCACGCATGCCTACAAACATAAACAAAAACAACTGAGGGATGTGAATGTCTTTTTACTTTTACATTTTTATAATAAACTCCATAGTGTTTGCATCCCTACATAACAGTAAGTCCAGATCAACATCAAATAATTATGTGTTAAACCATTAGTTGGCAGACAATTTGTGCTGTGCATTCATAGCACTGACAGGAGCCATAGTGTATGTAACGTGAAAAGTAGGATACACATGCAAAGCCAAGTTCAAACTACTTCACGTGTGCAGCAAACAACTGCCAGTGACAAAGGTGATGCATTCATAGCACTGACAGGAGCCATAGTGTATGTAACGTGAAAAGTAGGATACACATGCAAAGCCAAGTTCAAACTACTTCACGTGTGCAGCAAACCATTGCCAGTGACAAAGGTGATGCATTCATAGCACTGACAGGAGCCATAGCGTATGTAATGCCAAAAGTAGGATACACATGCAAAGCCAAGTCCAAACCACTTCAAGTGTGCAGCAGACAATTGCCAGTGACCACAAGATGAAGGAGAAGATATTTTAAAAATCAATATAACCTAGATGGTTACTAATTTTGAAAATTGCTTGCACCCAAAAGCCCACAACTTTCAGAAATTAAAATTGTTCAAGGCAACCATTGTACATTTTCCCACTGTCCCCCCTCCCCTCCCCCCCCCTCCCCCCACACACACCGGCTCATGCACAAACCACACTCATGCTTTCAAAACTATCCCATCACGTTTTAAGACATCGTTTTTACAAGCTACACTGAAATGTAAAATAGCATAGAAACACGCTTCTGTAATGGACCACGCGCGCGCGCGCAAACACACACACACACACACACACACACACACACACACACACACACACACACACACACACACACACACCAAAAATCCGCTAAATGTATATAAATGCAAGTCGCTTTTTATGTAGGGTAACAAGGTCTTATTACAACCAGTGTCTAGGTTATACTTGCAATGAGTTTGTTCACTCCCTCTTTTCACATTACTGCTGTAAGACAACAGTTTGCCACATTCCTGTATTAGACAACAATTTAATGACTGGTGTCTGCTAACTTCATGAATATTCTAATAAACTAACCAATGGAGGCATGTCAAAAAGCCCAGTCGTCATTTGACATTAGACCACGTTACCCTACTGGTTGATATGACCAGAGATGTCGAGTGCCAGCTAAACAAAACATACATATATATATAGAAGATCCACAATATCACAGCAAAGGAAAAGGAGTAAATAGTTAGAAATTTTCGGTGTCCAGTGGCTGTTAGCATCATTGCGTGGTTTGTATATATACGCGGCGTTTCTAGCCTTTGTCACATTGCACGCTGTCAGAGACCGTTAGTCACCATGTACGGTTTTCGATCGGGTGGGAGTAATGGATTTTTCTCCTTCCCTCTTTCTCCTTAATCTTTCTTCGTCATTTTCACCATCCTTTCCATCTGGCCATTTGGTTTCAATTGTTTGCTTGCCTGATTAGGGCAGCCATTTTCATTTAACTCCCGCATTTGTGTTGATTTGTCTTTCGTTATAATTTTACCACAGGCTTTTGTGTTCAGCTTCTTTCTTGGCCTTCTTTTTTTTTCTTTTTCTATTTTTCTTTTTTTCGCTGCAGGCATTTGCGTTCAGTTTCTTTCTCTGCCTGTTTAGCGCTTGTTT
Organism: Alviniconcha strummeri; assembly: GCA_963584105.1. Classification (NCBI taxonomy): domain Eukaryota; kingdom Metazoa; phylum Mollusca; class Gastropoda; family Provannidae; genus Alviniconcha; species Alviniconcha strummeri. The sequence continues at coordinate 341,501 of OY757550.1, forward strand.
GGGTTTTTAGGGTGTCAGTCTACCCCTCGAGTCATTTTTAGGTAGACAGCGCATGGTGTCGGATTTTCGGTGATTTTCTGTCTTGAGTAATGTCCAAATCAAACTGGAAACTCTATATGGAGCTTTGTCCTTTCGCATCATCTGTAGCATCGGACTGTCATTTCCACAGTCGAGTCTACTTCTTCGCTTGGTTCAAACACTTTGACATCGTCCAAAAAACAACAACAACAAAACGAAAACTATCTGTCCATGCCCTTATTGTAGTTTAAGAAATCTTCTGTCAGGCAGGAAAGAAACGTGACATGGTATACCTATCGCTGCAATGTCACCACCACAATGACTCCTGCATTAAGATGGGCAGCAATGAGAGCCTAGTGCGCTGCGCAATTGCTGTTTCAACTGCCGTCCTTGGGCAGAGTCACAAAGACCGTTGCACTGCTGTTGAGGAACAACCTGAAGCGAAAGAAGTCTAACTTTCGCAGCCCAGCTCCACCTCCCTGCTCATGATCTCTTCTGGGCTGAGGGTCCAGCTCCACCTTCCTCCTCTTGATCTCGCCTGGAACCCTTTGGTAATGACACACAGGTGTGTGTGTGTGTGTGTGTGTGTGTGTGTGTGTGTGTGTGTGTGTGTGTGTGTGTGTGTGTGTGTGTGTGTGTGTTCGGTGGATATTTAAAAACGCGCTATAAATAGGTAGTCACTCATACAGAATCACACGCGATCGCAAAAATGGCGTTAAAAATGTTTACCCACAACCTGTTCTGCTTTTGCCACTCATTTGTTCGGAAGAAAGCTTCTGGAAGCCTCAGTTCGTGACGGCTCCTTCGTGACCATGGCAGGTCTGCTCCCTACTAGACCTCTAACGAGTGTTAACGAAAAGTGGGTAAGTGAAGGCCACTGGAGCTGTGACCGGTCGGGGTTCGTCGCCGGGTACCGCCACGGTAGCCGGATTGGTCTGGCCGGATATCCCTAAGTAGTTAATACACTGCGGCACTCTTTTCCCCGTCATTTTTTCTTTTCTTACAGGACTCTGCACCCTCCGAAAGTGCAGCATGATTTCCGAGCACTGTTTCGCTCACTGGGAGGTGTAACACAATGGTGTTGTGCCCCCTCCGACTGTCGCTAATTGCGGGGATCATTTAGTTTCTGACCGTCCTCGCTAATTGTAGGAGTCGATTGGTTAATGACCGTCCTCTCTGTGGGTGCTCGTTGACGCCCCCTCCGCTAATTATGGGGGCCCATTTGGTTTCTGACCGTTCTCGCTAATTGCGGGGGCCATTTTGGTTGATGACCGTCCTCCCGGCTGTGGGGGCCCGTTGACCAATAGGCTAAAAATAATAAGCCTCCCTTAAACAAAGAGGTGGTAACCTTTTGTGTACTGAACGCGCAAGTGCTGTCCAAGAGAACTGATGACGGCGATTTCTGCCGCCGCATGGGGAGGTGGCGCGAGTCGGTGATTATTTATTGTGGGGGTCAGGTCCGGCCGGACGGCGGTCGCCTGGGGTCATTTGTGGCAGGGATGGGGACGGTCACGAATGATGATGCGGGCCACAAAAAATGCGACGAGATAGTATATAGCGGGCCGTATCGGCCAAGGTGGTCAGTCCAGGGTTTTAGCTTATCTTGGGCTCAGCATAGACTTAAGGTTTTAAGTTGGCTTTCTTATGTAAAGAATTGTCCATTTTTCCTCTATGAGGTTGAATTTTGCTCTTTGAATTTTTGTTCTTGTATTTGAATTGTGTAGAGGAAAAGAAATAAGAGAAGGAAAAAACTAGACTAACACGTTTTGAATTTGCGTTTGTTAGTGAGAATGAAATTGTTTTGTTTGTGCTATGTATGTGTGCTATTGGTGGCGTAGTGTTACAGAGGTGGCTACCTAACCCGGAGAAGACGTCGAGAAGCAGCACGTACTCCGGCTCCTAACCGAGGGTTGGAGCTGTCGGCAGGTGGAGAGCGGCACGTGGCTGTGCGACAGCCGGACAGCTTGGACTGTGCACACACTCCCAGCATCGCTTTCCGGCACCTTCCTCCAAACTCTGCCAGATTTAGTTACGCCACTGAAGGGGCACTCTTTATCTCCGCGCTGCTGTCCAGCGACGCGGTCAGCGCCCTCCGAAAGGTTGGTGTACTAATATGACTGTAGAAGCAACCTAGCGCCAAAGTACGCACGTAAACATGAGACGCATCCACCCCGGGTAAAAAAACAGAGAGTTCCGTCTCGATTCAAACGCTTGTGGTTTTATTTGTGCTGGTGTAAACTCTGTTGGCGGCTATAAATGACACGCCTTGTTTTATTTGAGTTGTTTGTAACAAATTTACTACTGTTTGAGCAACAACATAAAACTGCTCGTTAGCCGACAGTTTTCTGGACCCTATGGCGTAACTAAATACGGCAGTGGTTGAAGGAAGGATGTCGTAAACCAGTGCTTGGAATTTGGACTGTGCACTGACTAGGGCTGCATCGCTACTGGACCACTGCCACTCTTTCTGACCGCCACCAGTGCCCGGAGTAGCGGCCCAGCGGCAGCACCGTTACGTCACGGCCACACACCTGCGGGACAGATTTCAGCCGGCAACAGTCACTGCCGGAGCCGTCCCCGGACTGAGTAGAATACGATTATTAGTTCTGGTACTGTGTGGAACTACACACGGTATTCAACTTGGTCGTTTCCAGAGACGACCATTCGTGACAATGGTAATTTAACTACATTTCTTCTGCTCAAATCCCGTCTCATACGGTGAATTTCTCTCTTTCTTCTATTTGTTAGAATTAAAAATACCCGGTATGTTATTTTACTGTGTTGATTATGTCATGGTGAAACCAGATGAAGTGTTATGTACTTCAGGAAAAATATCTGGCTTTGAGTGGAGCTACCGTTAGTTATGCATTTTCGGGGATATGTGGCTTTGGGTGGAGCTAAGGGTATTTTTAAGAACTATTTGGCTTTGAGTGGAGCTAATGTTGGTTTTGCACTTCAGGAATCTGGTTTTGAGTGGAGCTCGTTATTAATATGTACTTTAAGCGGTATGTGGGTTTCAATGGAGCTAACGTTGGTTACGTATTTCAGTAGATACCCGACTTCGAGTGGCTATAACAATGGTTACGCACTTCAGGAGATAGAGTGGCATTGCATGGAGTTAATCTTGGTAAAGTGTGGCTTTGAGCAAAGCTAATGTTGGTTATGTGCTTTAGGGGATATCTGGCTTTGGGTGGAGCTAATGTTGGATATGTACTTTTGGAGATATCTGGCTGTGTGTGGAACTAATACTGGTTGTGTAAGGCTTTGAGTGGAGCTACTGTTCGTTACGGGTTTTCAGAGGCTATCTGGTTATGAGTAGAGCTAACTGATGTTGGTTACGAGTTTTAGAAGATATCTGGTTATGAGTGGAGCTATTGTTGGATATGTACTATAGGATATATTTGGCTGTGTGTGGGGCTGATGTTGGTTATGTACTTTAGGATATATTAGGCTGTGTGGGGGGCTAATGTTGGTTATGTACTTTAGGAGATATCTGGCTTTCAGCGGAGCTAATGTTGGTTGTGTACTTAGGCGATATCTGGTGGCTTTGAGTAAAGTAAGCAAACATGGTGCTTAACGTCCACAGAAACCACAAGGCTTATTAGGGACGGCAAGGCTTTGAGTTTGCTTTCATGTTGCTTTACGTCCACGGAGGCGAGATGGCCTATTAGGGACGGGGACAGAGTGGGAAGGGGACGACAGAGTGAAGGCTCGACCGCGGAAACCGCCCGAAAAAGACCGGAGAGACCGTGGACCGCCGCCAGAATGGAAGTGTTAAGGCGGTGTCCCCTCGCCATTGCCCAGCGACTTGTGCACTGTGCAATTGTTGTTTCAACTGCTGTGCTGGACAGAGTCACAAAGACAATGTCCGTTGCACTGCTGTTGATGAACAACTTGGACAACCTGAAGCAAAAGACGTCTATCTTGCTCAGCCCAGCTCCACCTCCCTACTCATGATCTCTTCTGGGCAATTTTGAAGGTCCAGCTCCATCTCCCTCCTCTAAGATCTCTTGATCTTTTGATCTCGCCTGGAACCTTGGGGTTCTGAGTGGAGCTAATGTTGCTTATATACTCCGCAGACCTGTTTACCCCTACAATCTTGACGTAGTTCGTATGCATTTTCACGTCATATTACACACTCCGAAGTGGATTACGATTTTCACTCAAGATGAATGGTAGGCGTTCAGAACACAATACAGGCCTTTTGCACTGAATAACTTAGTCGTGTAAACCTTCAGTAATGCACAATCTTCTTCATTCAGACACTAAACTAGCCGCAAATAAACGAAGATATCTGACACAAAGAACTATTACATGTACTGCAAATATTTCGGACATGGCCGAGGGAGCAACTCTTTCCTGAATGGACGAGAGAGGGCTCTCGTCATTCCGATG